>MU392188.1:0-352071 GCA_022578495.1 Nemania sp. NC0429 | reverse complement strand
TATATATTTATTATATAATATTTTTATTATTTTTTTAATTATTTTAGCTTTTTATATAATATTAAATAAAAATAGCAAATTTTAATTAATTTAAAAATATGCTTTAAATATAAAAAATATAAATATAAAACCGTTTAATTTAATAATATTATTTAACGCTTTAATAATTATTTATAAATTTGATTTTAATTTTATATAATAGCTTAGTTTAGCTTTTAATATATTATATATATATAAAAACGGTTTATATGTTTTTTTAATTTTATTAATAGCTTAATATGCTTTAATACGTATTTAGCAGCATTATACGCTAATAATTTTAATATATTTTTAAAATTTTTTAAAAACAAAGTTAATTTTAAATTTATATATAATTAAATTTAAAAGCTTTTAATACGTATTAGTTTAGCACTTATAAAATGTTTTTAAACATTATATATAAATATTAATTTAAAAAAAATCGCTATTTAAAACCTTATTATAACGTTAATAACATATAATATATAGCGATTATTAATTTATATAATATTAATTATTATTTTATAATTAAATTTATAATTATTTTTAATTAAAAATTTAAAACGTTTTAACGCTGCTTTATATATTTAATAATAATAGCAGAACTTTTAAATTTTTTTTAATATAAAAAGCTTTATTTAATAGTTTGCTTATTTAAATAGCATATATAACTTTTTATATAAAAATAGCTAAAACGTTAATATAATCGCTATAGTTTTATTTTAATAAAATAAATAACTTATTTATATAACGTATAATATAAATAAATTATATATATAAATAAATTATATATTATTTAGCACTTTTATATATATAATTAAAATAATTTAATTATAACGTATTAAATTAATTAAATTTAATCGGATATATTTTCATTAAACGTTTTTATAACGTTTTAATAAGTGCGGATATTATCCCCGGGTTTATTATATATTTTATATTTTTATATACGCGCTAAACCACTTTTTATATAACGACTACTTATATATACTTTTTATAAAATTTATATATTTATAGCCTGTTTTATTTTAATATTTTATTTTTTTTATATAATAAAAGATTTTTTTTTTTAAATATGTTTATTTTTTATATAATAATATTAGCTAAATTTATAGTTAGCCGTATAAAATATAGCATTTTTTTTTTTTAATAATTAAACTTTATATATAAACATAGTTATATTTTTTATAATTTAATTAACTATTTTTAAAAAATTTTTTAATAAATTATTTTAATATTATATAATTTTTTTTTAATATAGTTTATTTAAAATTATATATTTTTAATATTATATAAAGTTTATAATTATTAAAAAATAAAATATTTTTTAGCTAATAATAATAATTTAAACGGCGTTTTAATTAATAACTTCGTTTTAAGCTATAAAATTATATAATTTAAATTATATAAAACTAATTTAATATTTTAAAAACTTTTTTAAATATTCGATTTAATTATAAAAGCTTTATACGTTTTATAAAACGCGGTAAAAAAATCTTTTTTTAAAACGTAAATAATATATAGCCAGGCTAATTTATTAATTTTCTTTTATATATATATATTTTAATAAGCTAAAATAACTAATATTAAAAAGCTAAAAATAATATAATAAATAAATAAAAATATAAAAAATAATAATTTTATATTTTTTTAATATATAATTTAAATTTAATAAAATAATAGCTTTTATAACTATTAAAAATTAAAAAATAATAAATATTTTTTATATAATAAATAATATGTTTATTAAAGTGTTAAATTTAATTAAAACTTTATTTATTTATTATTTAGCTATTTTTTATTATTATAATAATTTAGTCGGATAATAAAATGCTATTTTTATTAAATAAACTTTGTATAATAAAACAAAGTGCTTTCGTTAATATACCGATATAATAAATAAGTTATATAAATTTTTTATAATAATATAAAAGTAAAGTACGTCTATATAAAAAAAATATGCTTTTTATAAAAACTCTGCTAATATATAATATTAATAAATATAACGAAGCTATTCTCTGTTATGTCTGTTTATATATAGATATTTACGTACTATATTTTAAAGCAGTTATAGCTAATATATTAACAATCTAACATTAGCTTTTTTTTTTTTAGCAGTAACTATATATAAAGCTTTTGCTAAAAAAAAAGTGCTAATTATACCTTTTATTAAAAGGTGCCCTAGAAAATAGGTACGCCAGACCGACTTTACCTAGATTGCCGTATAAACACTTTTTAGTTTATATTTTAAAAATTATTTACTTTTTTTTTTTTTTTTATATAATAATAATTATTACTATTATTATTATTATTATTATCACTATTATATATACACGCATATATATATACACAATATATATATATATATATATATACAATATTTGCTTTTATTTTTGCTGCTGCTGCTGCTGCCGGTCCTACTGCTGGTTTTGCGCGCTTTTACCCTGCTTTGCCGCCTTTTAATAGCATGCATTAGTTTTAAAACTTTATATAAATAAAAAACGGCGGCGCTGTCGAGGTTTATTTTTTTTTAATAAAAAGCCGGCGTTGCTGGAAATTTATATAAACGCTTTATATAAACGTATATTTATATTTTTTATATATAAACTTTATATTATTAATTTAAACTAAATAATATAATAAAATAAAAAAAGCATTATTATTGCTGCGCTTTTATATAATATTTTTTTTAAAGTTTTATAATTAGACTTTTTTGCTAATATCTAAGCTAAGTTTATACGCTATAAAAGCTATTTTTTGCACTGCTTATTTAAAGCTATAGCTAATTAGCTACTGTTTGCTGCAATAGCTTTTAGTTTAAGTGCTAAAACTATAGCGGCGCTTTTTTTATAAAATATATTATTATTTTTAGCTATTAAAAAAGTGCGTATAGCGTTTATATTTAGCGCTTATATAAAATGCGCTGCTTAAAGCATTATTAAAAAATAAAAAAAAAAAGTAAATTTAAAAGTATAAAAAGAATATTTTAAAAAAAATAAAAATAGTTTAATTAAATAACTATATAAAAAGAAATTTATTTTTTAAAGTTTTTACTGTTTTTTTAAATATTATATTATATATTTTTTTTTTTTTATTTTTTTTTTATTATAAATATAACACCTATTTAATTATATATAATAAAAGCTTTTATTTATATAATTAAATAGTTTATTAAAATTAAAATTTTAAATATTTAGTTTAATGTTTATTTAGTTAGTGTATTAGCTAAATTATTTTTTTTATCGATTTATTAGATTTTTATAATTTTTTATTTTTTATATAACTTTTAAAAAAATATAATATTAATTATTAGTTTTTTTTTTTAAGTTATTTCTAGCTTAACTAAGTAATTATATAAAAATTTTAAATTTAAATATAAAATTATTAAAAGCAGTAGCAGTAATAAAGTTTTAAAAATCTTTATTAATATTATATAAAATATAATTGCGCTATTAAATTTATTAACTATTTTATATAATTTGCTTGCTAGTATATTTTAAATAATTTTTTAGTATTTACTCGAGTTTTAATATATAATATTGCTTTTAATTTTAAAAGCTTAATTATTTTTTATATATTGCTTAATGCTAATTATAATTATAAATCTAAGCTATAAAATTATATTAACATTATTTATAAATAAACTGTTTATAAAAATAAATAGCTTTATGCATTTAAATTTAAATAGTATAAAGGTTAATTTTTAGCTGGCGTTTTTAATCTATTAGCAGATTTTATTATTTAAAAATTTAATATTTTTTTTCTTTAGCTTTATAATTTAAGCTACGATTAAAAAGTTATATATAGCTTTAGGTTAGCAAATGCTGCTAATATATACACTTTTTATACATTAGGCTATATATTATTATATAGCATTTTTTATATAAAGATCGATTTTTATTAATTAATTTATTTAATTTTTTTAAGTTAATATAATATAACTTTTATTTAATAAAGTGACTTTTTTGCCGTTAAACTTGACCGGATAGTTTATATAAAAAGTTTTTTTAAGCTTTATATAAAACTCCGCCCGGTTAAGCTTTCGTTCCTTTTTAGCTAAAAATTCAGAGGTTATAAAGCTAAACGTATTGTCTATTTATAGGCCGGTTATACTAAATTTTTTAACGGGGCTTTTAATGTATAGCAAATAAAAATTATATATAAAAACGGTTATTTTAAGTTTTTTATAGTGGTGCTAGTAGTAAATTTTAAATTAATATAAACTTAACTTTACTAACTTATATAATGGCTATACAATTTATAAAATTATGCTTTTAAAATAGTAAGACTTAAGTTTAGCTAGTAATTATATAAAGATTATATATAATAGCTTGTTTTTTAATTATATATAAGCTTAAATAATATTTTAAAGTTTTTTAATAATATTAAAGTCGTATATAAAAAAAGGTTTTAGCGTAAATAGTAATCGCTAGCTTATATATAAAATTATCGGCGATTAAGTTAATATAGTCTTTTTTTTTATATTATTATACCTTTATATAATTAGTTTAAACTTTTTATATAGTCGGGTCGTTTTTTTTTTTATTTTTTATATAAAACGTGATTTAAAAATCCGAGTTTTATTATGCTTTTTAGGTGTATATTTTATAAACTGAAATATTTTTTATATAATAAAATCATTAATTTTTATTATATTTAACTTTTCGAATAAAGCTTTTAGCATATTAATTATATTATTATTTTAAAGTTTAACTATTAGTTTATACGCTTATTTTTTTTTTATAAAAATAAAAGTATAAAAAAGTATATAAGCTTATTATATATAAATGTTTGCTATAACTTTTTAAAAGCATTTTTGCTTTTTTTATATAGCTAAAAGTTAAATAATTTAAATGTTATTTATATCGGTTTTTTGCTTTGCTATTATTTCGTTTTTTATTATATAATAATATAGCTTAACTTATATATAGCGAAATTTTACCAGTTTGTTTACCGTTTTAACGATAATATCGGTGCTTTTAATAAACTAAATATTATATAAACCGTTTTATTTTTTTTTTTATACTATATTAACATTTTATTTTAAAATAAAAATAAAAATATTTTATATAAAAATTTGTTATGCTTGCAAACTGCCCGGTTAATTTTAACTTTTATACGTTTATTATATAGTATTTTTATTGCCTTTTTAATTATTTTAGCTTTTTATATAATATTAAATAAAAGTGGTAAGTTTTAATTAATTTAAAAGTATGCTTTAAATATAAAAAGTATAAATATAAAACCGTTAAATTTAGCAGTATTATTTAACACTTTAATAATTATTTATAAAATCGACTTTAGTTTTATATAATAGTTTAGTTTAGCTTTTAATATATTATATACACGTCGAAGCGGTCTGTATGCTTTTTCGATCTTATTAATAGCTTAGTGCGCTTTAACGGGCATTTAGCGGCATTATACGCTGGTAATTTTAACATATTTTTAAAATTTTTTAAAAATAAAGTTAATTTTAAAATTATATATAATTAGGTTTAAAGGCTTTTAATATATGTTAATTTAGCATTTATAAAATACTTTTTAAGCATTATATATAAATATTAATTTAAAAAAAATCGCTGTTTAAAACCTTATTATAATATTAATAATATATAATATATAGCAATTATTAATTTATATAGTATCGATTATTACTTTATAATTAAATTTGCAATTATTTTTAATTAAAAATTTAAAACGTTTTAGTGCTGCTTTATATATTTAGTAATAATAGCAAAACTTTTAAATCTTTTTTAATATAAAAAGCTTTATTTAATGGCCCGCTCGTTCGAGCAATATATATAATCTTTTTATATAAAAATAGCTAAAACGCCGATATAGTCGCTGTAACTCCGTTTTAATAAAATAAACAGCTTGTTTATATAAGCTAATATTAAAAAATAAATGTTTTTATTTATATATAATAAAAACTATAGTTTTATTTTTTTATACGATTAGGTTTTTTATATTATTAAAATAAACGTTAACTTTATTAGCATTTTTTAATAAAAATAAAAACGGCGTTAAAGTGTTTAAAATATAGTATATCGTTATATTTAGTATGTTCGCTATTTTAGCAGTGCTAATCGCTATAAGCAAATCGCTTTTATTAAACCTAATATACGCATTATTTAAAATTTAATTAACTTTTATATAAAGGTATAATTAAAAGTATATTTTTAATTAAGCTTTGCTAACTGTTAAAAAGTTTAACGCGCCGATATTTTATAGCTTTTTTTAATATTTTATATAATATTAGTTGCTTAGAATAAATTGGTCGAACAGAGTGTTTATTTTATAGTTTTAAATATTTTTATTTATTATATAATATAAAAATGCCTAATTTAAAAAAAATTAAATTATTTATTTTTTATTTTTATTTTTTAAGTTTTTTATATTTTTATTTAAATTAAAGTTTTTTTTATATTTAGCTAAGTATATAAAAAATTTTTTAATTAATAAATAGTCTTTATAGTATAGCTTATATATATTAAAATATAAGTTTTTTATATATTGCTTTTTTTAAAAAGTATAATTAGTCGACTAGCAGTTTTTTTTTTTATATATAAAACATTTTTTATTTATATATAAAAGTTAAAGTTAGCTAAGTCAAGCAAAAAGTTAAAATTAATTTTTTTTTTTTACTGCTAGTTTTTAAAACTAAAGGTTGCCGCTTAACCTTTAACCTTTTATATAATTAAACTAAGTATACTGTTTGTTTATATAAAATATATTGTTTTTTTATATGTAGTGCTTTAGTGCATTATTATTAATAATAATTTATAAGCACGCTTAAAGGTTAAAAAAAAAACCTTTATATGTTAATTTTTAAAAGATTAATGCTGTTAATAATTCGAGTATACTATGGCATGCTTAAGCAACTATTATACTAAGCTAGATTTTATTTAAATAATTTATGCTAAGTATGCGTTAAACTTTTAATAGCTTTATTAATATTTTTTAAAAGCTTTATATAAAATTGCTTTTAGGTTTTTTAACTTTATATATATAAAAATAATTATAATCTAATTTATTTAGTACTAGCTATAATTAATATTTATATTAAAATAGTTATTTAGTATATTATATATAGCTTTTTAAATTTATTTTGGTTTAATATAGTATATTTAATAATTTTTTATACTATTTTTTAAAATGTTTAGAAATATTATATAAAATTAGTTTTTTAAAATTTTAAATTAACAGCAAATAGTAATAAAAATACGGGCTTTATTATATAATAAATTATATAGTTTTTTTATATAATTATTAACTAATTTTTATACTTTTTTAAATATAAAGAATTTATCGGTTAAAATAATATTATTTTATATATTTTTTATTAAAAAAATATTAATATTTTAAAGTTTAAGCATTAGATTTAATATTATATAAAATATAAAAAGTTTTTAAAGTGTTTGCAAAAAGTTATAAATAATAGTATATTTTTTAACTGGCTAAAAGTTCGGTTTATATCTAGGTTTTTTTATACGGTTATATAAAGTTTATAGTATATAATTACAGCTTAGCTTTTTAAATTTTTTATAAAATAAATTTAAGGTTTGTTTGACCAATAGTTGTATAAGCTCTAGGTATATAATAATTTAAAAGGTTTAAAATTAAACAGTTTATATAAAAAGGTTTTACTTAAATATAAGCTATGTTGGTTTTATTTATATAGTAGCTTTTTTATTATTTTTAAAAGTATTAGTCTTTTAAAGTGTTATATAAAGCTGGTTATTTAAAATAAATAAAATTAATATACGTTAATTGTGTATATTACCTGGTACTTTAATAATTTTGCAGTTATTTTTAAAAAGTTAAAAAAAAGTTATTATTTAGTGCTATAATTAAAAGTTAATTAAAATAACGCTTTAGTTTTAAAAAATTTAATTAAGTTTATATTTAATTATATGCTATAATTAATTAAATTAGTTTTGCTTTTAATTTTTAAAATTTTTAAAGTATATATTATATAATTACCGTTTAGTTAAATCTAATTAAAAGTATTATATATAATAAAAAGCAGCTTATACTAATAGTTCGTTTTTATTAAAGCTAATAAAATTAAGTGGTTTTTTTTAACATTAGAGGTCGATAATTTGCTATACAGAGGTTTATAATAAGCTTAATTTAGCAGCAATATCGTTATATTCTTTTTTATATATTGTTTAAATATATAGTGCCGCCGCTAGCTCGGCAATAGTTTTGCTAGCGTTTTGGAATTTATTAGATGCTATTTCGGTATAATTTATATATCGTTTTACTTTTTATATAACTAATTAAAAAGTGCAGTTTATATATTATTATATTAAATATACGTCCGAAAAAAATTAATTTATATAAATATTTAATTTAATTTTTTTTAACTTTGCTAATTTTAATATAAAGTTTAAAATATAATATAAAGGTTTAGGCTAAATTATTAAAATAACTTTATTATTATTTTTGCTAATTTATAGTATAAAAAATTAATACAGCTATTAATTAATATTAAATAAACTTTATATAATAAAATAAAATGTTTTTATTAATATACCGGTATAATAAATAAGTTATATAAATTTTTTATAATAATATAAAAATAAAATACGTCTGTATAAAAAAGATATGCTTTTTATAAAAACTCTGCTAGTGCGTAGCACTAGTGGATATAATAGGGCTATTCCCTGTTATATCCGTCCGTGTACGGACATTTATATACTGCATTTTAAAGCAGTTGCAGCTAACGTGCTAGCGATTTAATAATTTTTATATTATAATAAAAAATAATTTTTTATTATTAAAATAATATATAAAAAGATTATAAAGCTGTATAATTTAATATTTTAAACTATTAATAATTATTTTTAATTATTTATATATATAAATTTTAATTATTTACATTAGTTAAAGGTTATAATAACTATTTTAAATAACATTTTGCTTATTATAAAGCCGGTTTTATTAAAGTTATAAATATTTTTTTTAAAAATATTAAATTTAATAATTATTAATTATATAAAAGCATATTATTTTTAATATATATCGGGATTTTTATAAAAAATTTGCTAATAATCGATTTTTTAATAAAAATGCGTTTAAAAGTTAAATTATTATTATATAAAGTTTAAAGCTTAGTTAATGCCGACTATAGTCGCGTCGTATATATATAAAAAGAATTTATTATATTTTTAACATTATTTAATTATAAAAAAATAATTATAAAATTAAATTTATTATATATTATATAATAGTTTGCTTTTTATAATTTATTAATTTTCGTTATATAAATAGCTATAATGCTCGTGCTATTAAACCGCGGTGTTAATTATATAATATTATATAAAAAGTATTATATATAGTTATAACGCGTTAAAATAATAATTTCGGGTTTTATTAAATAGTTTATAATATAAGCTAAATATTATTTTTATTTTAAAATAAAAACATTATTAGTTATTATATAATAATAAAAAAACGGTAATGTATATAAAAATAAAAATAGTATATAATTTATTTATATATATAATTTATTTATATTATACGTTAAGCTAATATTAAAAAATAAATATTTTTATTTATATATAATAAAAACTATAGTTTTATTTTTTTATATAATTAAATTTTTTATATTATTAAAATAAGCGTTAACTTTATTAGCATTTTTTAATAAAAATAAAAATAGCGTTAAAATATTTAAAATATAATATATTATTATATTTAATATATTTATTATTTTAGCAGTGCTAATTATTATAAACAAATCGTTTTTATTAAACTTAATATATATATTATTTAAAGTTTAATTAATTTTTATATAAAAATATAATTAAAAATATGCTTTTAATTAAGCTTTGCTAACTGTTAAAAAATTTAATACGCCGGTATTTTATAGCTTTTTTTAATATTTTATATAATATTAATTATTTAAAATAAACTAATTAAATAAAATGTTTATTTTATAATTTTAAATATTTTTATTTATTATATAAAATAAAAATATTTAATTTAAAAAAAATTAAATTATTTATTTTTTATTTTTATTTTTTAAATTTTTAATATTTTTATTTAAATTAAAATTTTTTTTATATTTAATTAAATATATAAAAAGTTTTTTAATTAATAAATAGTTTTTATAATATAGCTTATATATATTAAAATACGAATTTTTTATATATTATTTTTTTTTAAAAATATAATTAATTAATTAATAGTTTTTTTTTTATATATAAAATATTTTTTATTTATATATAAAAGTTAAAATTAGTTAAATTAAATAAAAAGCTAAAATTAATTTTTTTTTATTATTAATTTTTAAAACTAAAAATTATTATTTAATTTTTAACTTTTTATATAATTAAATTAAATATATTATCTTTTTATATAAAATATATTATTTTTTTATATATAATGCTTTAGTGCACTGCTATTAATAATAATTTATAAGCACGTTTAAAAATTAAAAAAAAAAACTTTTATATATTAGTTTTTAAAAAATTAATGCTATTAATAATTTAAATATATTATAGCATATTTAAACAATTATTATATTAAGCTAGATTTTGCTTAAATAATTTATACTAAGTATATATTAAGCTTTTAATAGCTTTATTAATATTTTTTTAAAAGCTTTATATAAAATTACTTTTAAATTTTTTAAATTTATATATATAAAAATAATTATAATTTAATTCGTTTAATATTAACTATAATTAATATTTATATTAAAGTAATTATTTAATATATTATATATAGCTTTTTAAATCTGCTTTAGTTTAATATAATATATTTAATAATTTTTTATATTATTTTTAAAAATATTTAAAAATATTATATAAAATTAATTTTTTAAAATTTTAAATTAATAATAAATAATAATAAAAATGCAGGCTTTATTATATAATAAATTTTATAGTTTTTTTATATAATTATTAACTAACTTTTATATTTTTTTAAATATAAAAAATTTATTAATTAAAATAATATTATTTTATATATTTTTTATTAAAAAATATTAATATTTTAAAGTTTAAATATTAAATTTAATATTATATAAAATAAAAAAAGTTTTTAAAATATTTATAAAAAATTATAAATAATAATATATTTTTTAATTAGTTAAAAGTTCGGTTTATATTTAGGTTTTTTTATATAATTATATAAAGTTTATATTATATAACTACGGTTTAGTTTTTTAAATTTTTTTAAAAATAAATTTAAAGTTTATTTAATTAATAATTATATAGGTTTTAAATATATAATAATTTAAAAAGTTTAAAATTAAATAATTTATATAAAAAAGCTTTATTTAAATAAAAACTATATTAGTTTTAATTATATAAACGCTTTTTTATTATTTTTAAAAGTATTAATTTTTTAAAATATTATATAAAGCTAATTATTTAAAATAAATAAAGCTATTATATGCTAGTTATATATATTATTTAATATTTTAATAATTTAGCAGTTATTTTTAAAAAGTTAATAAAAAATTAACGTTTATTTATATAATTATATATTAATAAAAATAACTTTTTATATAATAAGCTTAATAAATAGTTTATGTTTAGCTATTTATTAAGTTATTTTAAATTAAACTTATGTTTAGCTTTTAATATTTTTAAAATATACGATATATAATATTATTTTAATTATGTTTAGCTAAATATATTATATATAATAAAAAGCAAGCTAAAATATTAACGTTGCTTTATTAGTTAAAGCTAGGTCGGGTTTTTTATTTTATTATATAAAGTCGATATAATTTTATACGGTTTATTTTTTTATGCCTAGCTTATCTGCTATTTTATTAAATTTTTTTTTATATAGCTATTATATTCAAAGTTAAAATGCTGCCGCTAGCTTAATAAAAATTTCGCTAGCGTTTTAATATTTATTAAATGCTATTATAATAAATATTTAATTATTATTTTATTTTTTATATAATTAATTATTAAATATAATTACGCACTATTATTTTAATTTTTATATAAAAATCTATTTATATAAAAAGTTATTATAGTTTTTTTTTTTTTTTTTTTATTTAATTTAATTAAAAATATAATATAAAATGCTAGGCTTAATATATTTAAATAATTTTATTTTTATTTTTATTAATTTATAATATATTTATAACTATTAATTAATATTAAATAAACTTTATATAATAAAATAAAGTGCTTTTATTAATATATTAGTATAATAAATAAATTATATAAATTTTTATAATAATATAAAAATAAAATATGTTTATATAAAAAAAATATGCTTTTTATAAAAACTTTGCTAATGCGCAGCACTAGTAGATATAACGGGGCTATTTTTCGTTATATCTGTTTATGTGCGGATATTTATATATTATATTTTAAAGCAGTTATAGCTAACGTGCCGGCGATTTAATAAAAAGATTATTTTATAAAAAGGTGTAGGTTTTTAAATCGGCGTAAATATCCGGTTTTTAATATAAATACCTTTAAAGCATTTTTATAATGCTTATAAGCTATTAAAAAGCTATTTAAACTTTTTAATTTAAATAATAATTTATTAGTTTTTATTTTAATAATAAAAAAAAAATTTTATTTTAATATTAGCTTAAATATTTTAAGCTTACTTTTTTATAATATTATTATATAGTTTTTTATTTAACGTATAATATAAGTGAATTGCACACACAAGTAAATTGTATACATTTTTATTTAATTTTACACTAATATTTAAAAAGCGTGCATTAGGCCGAAAAATAAAGCAAATTAAGTGGGGTTTTAAAAAAAACATTTATAACTAAATAAACTATTTTATTATATTTTTTTCGGAATTTTTCCGGCTTTATTTAGCCGAAAGATTTAAAGTGGGGCTAATTTTATATAGTTAAATAGTTTTTTATATATAAACCTAGTATATAAATTCGGAAAAAAATCGGAAAAGTAAAAGGTTACCGGATTTAAAATTAGCGTATTTTTATATACTAAAAAAGTACCCCATTTGCTTTATAAATACCTACTAAGTATTTTTTAAAATTCGGTTAAAACTTTTTAAATATTTAAAATAAAAAAAATTCTAACAAGCTAAATAATAAAGCTAAAATTATAAAACGAATTATTTTATTTAAATAAAGCTTATATAATTTTTATAAAATTTAGCTTTAATATTTATAGCTTTTTTTAGCTTAGTTTTTATTAAGTATATATTTTAATACTAATTAGCTATATAGTAGTTATTAAGCTAAAAAAACGCTAAAAATAATAAAATTAAATTTTATAAAAATTATATAAGCTTTATTAATATAAACTAACTAGTTTTATAATTTTAGCGTTAATATTTAGCTTGTTAGATTTTTTTTTATTTTAAATATTTAAAAAGCTTTAACCGAATTTTAAAAAATACTTAGTAGGTATTTATAAAGCAAGTGGGGTACTTTTTTAGTATAGAAAAATACGCTAATTTTAAATCCGGTAACTTTTTATTTTTCCGATTTTTTTCCGAATTTATATACTAAGTTTATATATTAAAAACTATTTAACTATATAAAATTAGCCCCACTTTAAATTTTTCGGCTAAATAAAGCCAGAAAAATTTTAAAAAAAATATAATAAAATAGTTTATTTAGTTATAAGTGTTTTTTTTAAAACCCTACTTAATTTGCTTTATTTTTTAGCCTAATGCACGCTTTTTAAATATTAATGTAAAATTAAATAAAAATGTGTGCAATTCACTTATATGTGCAATTTATTTATATTATACGTTATATAATAACTATTTTATAGCTATATATAGTTTACTGTTATGCTCGGTCGTTTTTATAATTTAATTAAAAGTTTTTTTAATTATGTTTATTAATATTTAATATATTTAATAATAGCGTAAAAATATAATTTGCTTTTCGGAATAATTTATTTTTTTATAATATAACGGTTTTTAAAGATTTTAATTATATTATAGCGTAAGTTATAATAAAAAGTCTTTAAAAAAAGCATTTATAAAATATTTTAAATAGGTAAAATCTAAAGCTTTTAATATAGCGGCTGTTAATATTTCGTAGTGTAAAAAAGATTTTTTAGTTTTAGTTTAATATAAAAATAAATAGTTTAATACTATTTAATAATAGCTTTTTATTTAATAATAAAGCTTTATTTATTATTTTATTAAGTATAAACTATATAATTTAATTAAATATTTTAATAATTTTAATATTTTTATAAAATTTTACTAAAGCATTTAATGTATATATTCCGGCCGTAAATATAGTCTTTTTAAATTCTTTAAAATAAAATGTATTTTTTAAATTTAAATAAAAAACTACCGGTGTTATACCTACCTAATTTTGCTAATTTAACACTAAAAATAAAGCTATATAAATTTTATAATTTTTTATAAAATATATCTAACTGTAGCGACTAAAAATATTAATAATTTCGAAAATATATTTATTTTTTACAGTTAATATTTTAAAATAGCTTTATAATAATAATAAGCAAACTAAATGCTTTAAGCTTTTAACACGGACTAGCAAGAGGTTTTTATTAATACCTTTGTAGTCGTGGTCACGCTAGTCTTTATGTAGATTAAATAAATAAATAGTAGAAACCGGTGGTTTCTACACTGCTTACTAGGCCTTTCCATTTTAAAGGGCCTAAGGTTTTTTTTTTAATCTACATTTTCTATTTCGGACTTATAATATTATTTTCGTACTGCACTTTACGGTATACTATGCTAGCTTTACTAAATTAAATTTTATATATTATAAGCATTTTAAAATATAATTAGTTATATTTTATGCTATTATAAGCTAAAATACCGATTAATTAAGTTTTTATAATATATTTTATAAGTTAAAATAACCTTTTTATTATATGCTATATTTAAAGCTTAAAATACCTTTTTTTTTAATAAGCATTTTTTTATATGTTTTATTTTTTATAATATAAAACATTGTTTATAATTTTAAATAGCCTAGCTCGGTTATTTATAGCTTTTATTTTTAGTTTTTTTTAGTTATTATTTTAATAGTTAGTTAAATAATGCTAAATGTTTATATATTATAATAATTCCGCATATCCGGGTGTAAGCGTTAATATTATTACTTTTAATTTTAGTTTTTAAAAAATTTAATATTTAAATAATAAAAAAGTCGCTGTATTTAATACTAATATGTTTTATATAATATTTTTAAATGTATAATAATACTTTAAAATAAAAAAACTTTTAAGCTAAGCTTTATATTTTGTTTTTTTATTATTAAATTATTACTATATAGAATATAAATATAACTTTAATATAATAGTTTGCTTTAATGCTTTTTTTATTATTTAGTCGATAAATTCTTATTTTTAAGTTTTATTAAATAATATAATAACTTTATTATATTTTTTAATACTATTTTTTTATACTTATTTATTTAATTTTTAATTAATATGTTTTAAAAATAATAAATTATTAGTGCATTTTTTTAAATAAAATATTATGCAAAATAATATATTAGCTATTTTATTATATATTTTTTTAATATATACGATTTAAATATTAAATGGTTTTAACTTTTTAGCTAATTAAACATAAATTTTTTTTATATTATAAAATAATAAAAAGTAAATAAAAAGTTTATAATTTATATAAATAATAAATAAAAGTGTTAATTTAAAATATTGTTTATATTGTCTGGCGAATTTAATAATATTATATAGTTTTTATTTATATATGCCGTAATTGCGCTATATTTTAATAAATAAAAAGCTATTATATAAAATAAGCCGAAAATTTCTTTTTTAAACTTATAAAATATAATATTTTTTACTATATTTAAATACATTTAAATATATATTTATTAACATATTTATTAAATAATTATATATTTTTATTAATATAAAAGCTTTTTATTTAAATATATTAAATAATATGCTTTTATTAAATCGTTATTACTAAGGCATATTTTCTTATAACCAGTTAAATAGTTAAGCTATTTTAAAACAGTTAGTTATTTATTTTTATATAAAACCTAATGTTTTTATAAATTATTAAACCTTCGTTTAATTTTTTAATATCGGCTAGTTTTAAAGCTTTTTTGCTTAATTAAACTTAATAGCTATTTTTTTATAAATTTTATAAATTATGCTTAATATGTAATTCTTTTTATATTTAATAAATATTTTTTTAAATAATAGCTTAAGTTAAAACTATAAAATTTTTTAAAAAAAATAATATTTAATTTATTTTAACTGTTTTTTTATTTTTTTATAATATATAAAAATATTATTAATATATTCTGTGGCATTAATTAGCATATTTAAAATTACTAGCATAATAAGGCTAGGTTTAAAAAATAGTTTAAAAATAAAACTTAAAATAATTTTTATTATTTTTAATATAAAATGTTCTGCTAATTAAATACTTTAAAATATTTAAATGGGTTAAAGCTATAAAAATTTTAAAATATTAAATGCTAATATATAACGGTTATTTTAATAAACTTTTATAGCTTAATATGCGTTTTTAAAATCGAATTTAAAATAGTATCTAGTATATAAATCTATAAGCCGTTAGTAAATATTAGCTATTAAAAATAAGTTAGTACCTAGCAGGTCTTTTTTAACTTTATAATAATTAATAATTAGTCTAGGCTTTAGCTAAAAGTTATAAATTTTAACGTTTAAATTTTTATATATAAATACTAGCATAGCCGTTTAATTTAATAGCTTTTTATTAGCCGTTATAGTCGGTTTATATAAGCCGGCATTTAAACATTTAATTATTAGTTTTTTAAGCTAATAAAATTAAAAATTAGTTTATATATATTATTATAACCTGTTTTAAAGTTTAATAGTAAGGTTTAGTCGTATTTAATATATAAATAAATCAGTAAAAACTGCTATATTAACTATATTTAAAGCTCCGCAGTTTTTATATATATGCTAAACTTTTATATAGTATATTTTAAAACTTTCTAAGATTAAAAATTTAAACTTTAGTTTATTAAACTTTTATTAGGTTATAATCTGCTTATTTAATATTTATAATATAAAGGTTAAAAGCTTATAAATAATTTGCTTTAGTATAAAAAACTTTTAAAGTTTTAAATTTATATAAAAAATTATAAAATTAAATAATTTTAATAGCCGTTTATTTTAATAGCCTAGGTTTTTATAAAAAAATATAAAATTAAATAATTTTAATAGCTATTTATTAAATAATAAAGCTTTAGTTTTAAGGTTATATAATTTTATATATATTATTATAAAAAAACTATTTATATAAGCTTATTTTTTAAAAGTTATTAATTAGTTAAGTTAAAGTTTTTTAAAGTTTATTATAGTTAATAAACTTTTTAATAACCGATATGTTTTTTTAATAAATAATATTATAATAAGTTTAAAAGTATAAAATTTAAACTATTTTTATATAAAATATATAAAGCGATAATATATATATAAAAATAAATTTAGATTAATAATATAATTAAATTAAAAATAATTATTTAATTTTTTAACTTAGATTTAAATATGCTATTAAATTTAAACTTATTAAATGATAAGCTATCGTTTATTTTTTTAAAGCTTAATTAACCGGCTTTAACTTTTTAATAGTTAGCGCTAATTTATATATTATTTTTATAATTATATAAAGATTATAAATTTTTATTAAATTTTTTTTTATAAAAAAATCTTTAATAGTTAAAATATAATTATAAATATTAATATTAGCTATTATGTTTTATAGCTATAACAAACTTAAAATTATTAAAATAAATTAGTTATTTTTTAAAAGCTAAATAAATGCCCATATAAATCGAAATATTTTATTAATTTCGACTATAGCAACTATAAATTTATTAATAAGTATAGTTTTACTTTATAAATTTATTAAATTTAAGCTTGCTAGGCTTAATTTTAAAATCTTTTTTTAAAATATTTTTAATTAATTTACTAAAGCTAAATAAATAATATTTACGTTACTGTTTTAATTTATTTAAAATAAAAGTTTTTTTACTTTACTTTTTATAGTTTTTTTATTTTTAATATATTAAAAAATAAAAATTAAATAAAATATTTTAAATAGTTTAATAATTAATATTAAAAAGCTTAAAGCTATTATATTTAATTAGTTTAATAACTTTTTTTTTATTTTAATATACCGACGTTAAATAGTTTTTATTTTTTTTAATGCTTTAACTAATAAGTGTTTAAAATTATAAATAAAATTTACACTAAGCTTTAAAAAATTTAATAATAAAATCGAAATTATAATCTTTTAAAAAAGTTTTTTATAATTATATAGTTTTTTTTTATAAGCACGGATTTTAATTAATAGTGTAAAAAGCTAATTAAAATTATATTTTTTTTTTAATTTTTTAATTTTTTTATAAAATAATTATTTATTAGCTTTATTTAATAGTAAGCTAACGAATATAGCACTGTTTTTATTTTTATATTATTTATTAAAATGTTTTTTTATTGCTATAGCTAAAAAAAATTATAAAATAACTATTTAAACATTTAGTCTTTTTTTAATTTACTGTTTAAATAGTTTTTTTAAATTTTTTTTTAAATTTAATTTTATTACATTTTTTATAATTACTAAACTTAATATTATAACGGCTTTATTATTATAATTATTAAATAATAACATTTTTTTTATAATTAAAAAATCTTTTATTAAAAACTGCTTATAAAATAGCTAAGCTAATTAAAAATAAACTTTTATATTATTTAATTTTTTAATTTAATATTTATTAGCTAAAAATAAAATAGCTTTTAAATATGTTTATTTTTATTATAATAACTAGTTTTTTTAAAGTGCATCGTATTTAAACTATAAATAGTTTTTATTTTTATATTAAAAATATGTTTTTTTTTTCTATGCTAATTATTTTATACTATTTATTAAAAAATATTTTAACTTTTTTTTATTTAATAATTATTAAATATTTATAAAAAGTTAATAAATAGCAGATAAAGCAGATAATATTTATTATTAGCTAGGTAGGTTTTTATAAAAATATTTTATAGCTATATATTTTAGCTTTTTATATTAAAAATAAATTATTTATAATTGCTAAGCTAAAGCTAAGCAACTTTAATAAATATAGCTTTATTAAAAAAACTAATTATACTATATTAAAAAATAAGCAGTAATATAATCGGACACTATTTATAGCTATAGCTAGACTTTAATAATAGCGTTTACTATAATAAGTCTTTTATTTTTAATAAAAGCTTTATAAATAGCTTTAATTTTTATTTTATTTATTTTTTTTAATAGCTTTTTTTTTATTTTTAATTATTTATTAAAATTTTTAAATAATTTTATAGCATTATTTAATAAATTAAATATTTTTAACTTAATTATTTAATAATTTTTATTTAACTTTAAAATTATTAAAGCTATTTATAAACCGTTTAATAATAGTATATAAAAAGGTTATTTTTATTATAGTTAGCTTTGTTTTTATTTTTTTTATTTTATTTTTTTGCTAGCTTATTAAAAAGCATTTTAAATTTAGCTATAATATTAAGCTAACGGTTTATCCGGCTTTTATAAAAAATATATTAAATTATTATTTTTAAAAAAAGCAGTATTTATTAGCTTAATAAAAAATCGGTTTTTTAGTGGTTATTAAAATTTTTTAAAATTTTAAACTATAGCAGTATATATGCTTACTTTATTTATAATAGCTTAAATAATAAAAAGTAAATTAAAAAATAAAGCTGTTTTTTTTTATATATTATATTAATTAATATAATTACATTAAATAAAAAAATGTCGGGTTTAAAATAACTATTTTAATAGTATGCCTAATATATATAATATAACTATTTAGCTGCCGCTTTTTTTTTATAAATATACCGTATAAAATAATATTAAATATTATTTTAATTATAATACCCGTTTTTAAAGCCTTTAAAGGTTTTTTATATCTTTGCTTTTTTTTATATAAAAATAAACACTTAATAAAAACCTTTAAAGGTTATAAATAGTTACGGGTGCCACTAATAAGTGGAGCAGGAATTATTTATTAAACTAGCAGCCGCTAGCTAGCTATAGATTAAATAAGCGCACTAGCGCGCACACACATAGCTAGAATTCTAGCCTAGTAGATTTTCCACCTTTTTTTTTAATAAAACATTTTCTATTTTACTAATTTAATCATTATTACCGTGACTGCACCTATTAGCATTATTTGCTATATTATTTAATAAATTTATTTTAGCTTAAAATAATAAAATATTATAAAAGCTAAAGCTAAAACTAAAAAATTAAATTAAATAATTTAAATAAAAAAAAGCTAATTTAATAATTAAAGCTAAAAAATAATAAATATAATTAAATTTAATAATTTAATTGCTTTAATAAATTAAAAATTAAAATATTTTAAAAGCTAATATTAAAAAAATTAATTAAATATTTATTTAATTATTTTAAAAGTTGCTTAGCTTATTATAAAAAATTTAAAATATTTACGTTTAAATAATTAAATAAAAAGTTTTAAATTAAATAATTAAAATAAATTAGTATAGTATGCCGTAAGGTGCAGTACGAAAGTAGTGTTATAAGTTTAAAATAAAAAATATAAATTAAAAAGTTAAAGCCGTAAGCCCTCTAAGGTGGAGAGACCTAGTAGGCCGGGTAAAGACTAAAGGTCTCCATTATTTATTTAATTTACATAGGGACTAATGTGGTACGTACTGCAAAGGTTACGTAAAAAACCTCTTACTAGTCCGTGTTATAAATAAAAAAAGTTATAAATATATTTTTAAAAAATAATATAAACGGGAAAAACATTTTTTAAAGTTTATTTATTTTAATAAATATAAAAAAAATATATTAATTTTTATTAATAAAATAATAAAAAAAATATTAAATTTATTAAAATTAATAAATAAAATAAAAAAAAGCATATTATTTATATTTAAAATTTTTTAAATAAAGTTTAATAATTATTAATTAAATTAATAATAACTGCTATATAAAGTGATTTAAACAGCTAATTATTAAATTATAATATAATAAATTAAAAAATAATATAATAAATCTAAGTTTTAATATATAAATTTTAATTTAATAAAATGTTAATAATAATATTAATTATAAATATAAATTATAAATATATATGTTTTTTTTTTATAAATAATAAAAAAAACGCATAATAATAAATAAAAAAAAAAATTTTTAAATAAAATAATAATAATTAAAAGTTTTAAATAAAATAATAATAATAATAAAAATATAATATTTAAAAAAAATAATTTTTAAATAATTTTAAAACAGTTTTAATTATAATATAAAATTAAATAACTATAATAATAATAATAACTTAAAAGCGGTCGAAATAATATAATGCAGCGATTTAAAAGCGGTTAAAATTATAAAATATATAATAACTTACAAGCGGCCGAAACAACACATATACACCGACCTAGAAGCGGTGGAAATAATAGAACATGCAACGACCTAAGAGCGGCCGAAGTAACACACCGACCTAAAAGCGGTTAAAACATAACGCACCGACTTAAAAGCGGTTAAAACAACGCAAAAAGCAAAATAAAGCTAAAAATACGGATTTTAAAATAAAAGCACTAAAAAAATAAAAAAGTTAAAAAAAGCTAAAAATAAAATATATTAAGTTAGGTTTTTTTTAGCTAGTAATATCTGCAAAGTATAGCCTATATATGGTATTAAGACCTATTTTTCCTTATTGTCCTATCTCCTACCTTTTAGATTACAGTGGTGCTAGGAGCTATGACGTAGATCCAGATTTTTTTACCAGACTTACCTCAAGTACCTCTTAACTCACTCCATTCTTGGTACCAGGTATCCTGCGTTCAACAAACGCGTAGCAGGTACGAAGGGCAGAGTATGAGATACCCCTCACAGTGGATTCCGTGTACTAGACTTCTTCACTGCTACAAAACATCAAGACCACCCGCAATCGCTACAAACGCCACAACATCGCCAAGAAGCAGGAAACCACCAAGGCGCAACATGGCAACGATCTCGCCTCCCCCACCAACGAAGGAGGAGTTCCTCGCCATGCTCGGCATGAGTATGCCCGAGAAGAGGCGCGGAACAGGACGAGTCTTCCCGACACAATATGCCCCATCTCGCGTCGGCCCCACAGGCGACCCAAGAGCCGAGTTTGTCGGTCGACCCGGACCTGTCAACGACTACATGGAGAGATTTACTCACCGCGACGACCGGTCAAAGATTCTCATCTATACAGACGGCGCCTGCTTCCACAATGGCCAGGCCGACGCCAAAGGGGCCTGGAGCTTCTTCTTCGGTCCTGAGCCCGAGGCCCGCACGTGTGCGGGGCGGCTGGAAAACAAGGGGCCATTCGGCGATAACACTGAGCAGACGAGCAACCGCGCCGAGCTGCGCGCCGTGCTCGCCGCCTTACGAGCTCGCCAATGGTCAGACGATGGGTACCGCACCGTTGTGATCGCCACAGACTCGGAATACGTGGCGCAGGGCGTGACGGACTGGGTGAGGAAATGGGTGGGAAACGGCTGGAAGACGGCCAAGGGGAAAAACGTGGCCAACAGAGATCTGTGGGAGCTGCTCCTCGGAGAAGCCGAGAGATACCAGGAATGCGGGCTCGCGATTCAGTTCTGGAGAATTGACCGGTCTCTAAATCATATTGCGGACGCCGCGGCTGCGAAGGCCCTTACAGAGAGAGATGATGAGGACTATGAGGACTTTATGGTCCCTGGCATTTGACTGAGTATCATTCCTAGATATACGGTTGTCTGCCGGCAACTTACCACATCAAACACTGAGATACAACTGAGACGAAGGTGTAAAATAATAGGCGGAGCAGCTATGAGGCTTTCTTCGGTGTGAAATTACGGTACTTCATCTGCGACCTGGTTCTACGCTTGCACCCAAACTGGCAAATTACCACTCATTCTGTACATTGGTGTGTTTTATTTCTTCATTTTTTCATCCCGTCTATCATTATCTAATTATCAAAAGCCACTAACAGACCTGGAAGCATTACCCGTTAAGCAATTCACCTTGAATGTGTGCCACATTCTAGAACCCGGCAACGTTATCGACATGCTAGATCTGAGACAGCTCCATATGGCGGCAGGGGGTGGCGGTATGTGGAGGGGTAGAGAGGCAGGCTTTATCTTCTAATAAATACAAAAATAACGTATGATAATGATGCCTCACTGCCCTCAATATCTCCAGTCAACTTAAAATAAACGGGGGAGACTGATGATAAGCTCATTCATATCTGTGGAGTAAAACGGCCCAGTGCAGTGCTGCATGCAACAACGAATCATATCTCGGGTCCGTCATAGATCAACAGATCATCGGCACCAAGTACCTGTATAGGAAGCATGTCAGATGCAGGTGGGGTCGTTATCGCGAAACACCAAATCCATATTCCCACGATCCGCACTCGAGGTTGTTCGAGGCGGTGTACCTGTCTAGATAAGTCAAGGGATTGGCTCTCGATTTATCTTTAACAAGACCTCAACTAATCGTACCTTATAGAATTGTTTTCTTTTCCCACTCTTGCCCAACTGTTAGGGCAGTTGCCAGTAGCTATCGAGGAGGGCCTCACAAAAGGCTCTAGACCGCAATGTCAGCGACAGCCACCATGCAGAGCCACGGCGAGATAGACGAGTCGGTCGTCCCAGGCACCGTCCATCTCGTCGATCTGCAACACGCCATGGCGACGCGCCACGCCGCGAATCAGAAAGACATCGTGCTGGTGCCGACGCCGTCCTCGGACCCGGAAGACCCGCTGAACTGGAGTCCGAACCGCAAGTATCTGGCGCTCGCCTGCGCGCTGCTATACACCTGGTTCAACGGCATCGCTCTCTCGGTTGTGTACTCGGTCATCGTGCCCCTGTCGTCGGCCCTCTCCGTGACCGTCGCCGACCTGAACGCGGGTACGGGCTACATGTTCCTGCTGCTCGGCTTCGGCCTGCTCTTCTGGCAGCCCTTCGCCCTGCAGTACGGCAAGCGCCTCACCTACCTCGTCTCGCTCGTGGCCCTGACAGCCGTCACGGTGTGGGGCCCATACGCCCGCGGCAACGGGCAGTGGATCGCCAAGTCGATCCTGACGGGCTTCTTCGCCGCGCCCATCGAGGCCCTGCCCGAGACGACCATCGCTGACCTGTTCTTCGCGCACGAGCGGGGCACGTATCTGGGCTGGTACGCCTGGACGCTCGCCGGCAGCAACTTCTTCGCCCCCGTCATCTGCGGCTTCATCAATGACGGCGTGGGCTACCGATGGGTCTTCTACATCCCGGCCATCTTCTGCGCCGCCACCTTCGTGTTTCTGTTCTTCTTCATGGAGGAGACGAATTATGACCGCAGGACCGTCGGCGTGGTCGCTACCGCGGGGAGTCGGAGCAGTGTCGAGGAAGAAGCGGCGGTCGATGCGGGTGAAGAAAAGAAGAAAGTGTCGAATGATGGCCTCGAGCCGAAGGATCGGCTTGTAGTGCCGGCGGGCGCGGCAACACCGCCCGAAGGAGCGCCTGCCAAGACCTTTTGGAAGAAGCTCTCTCTCATTGATAAACCGAGACCCTTTGTGATGCACTACCGGGCCTGGCAGTCTCTGAAGCTCCTCTCGTGGCCCGTGGTCTTTTACTCTGGTTTCAGCTACGGCACCTACCTCATCTACTTCAACATTCTCAATGCGACGGCCTCGCTGATCTTAGGCGGGCCGCCTTATAACTTCCAGCCCGCCATGGTTGGGCTTACCTACATATCCTGCCTTATAGGCGTCACTGGCGCGTAAGTCTATCCCACGCAGTCACAAAAGCAATTGATGGGGGCTCGGTAATACTCATATAATCTCTAGATCCGCGTTCACGGGTATATTCTCCGACCGATTCATCATCCGACTAGCCCGGAAGAACAACGGCATTTCCGAGTCCGAGCACCGCCTCTGGCTGTTCGCCATCTCCACCCTCGTGATCCCGTCATCCTTAATCCTCTGGGGCGTAGGCGCCGCGCACGGCGTCCACTGGTTCGGCCTCGTGTTCGCGATGGGCACGACGGCCTTCGCCAACACGATGGGCGTCACGCTATCGGTGGCGTACCTCATCGACACGTACCGCGACATCTCGGGCGACGCCCTGACGACCTGCATCATCATACGGAACACCATGAGCTTCGCCATCGGCTACGGCATCACGCCCTGGGTCGAGAACCTGGGGTACCAGGACTGCTTCGTCAGCGCCGCTTTCGTCGGCCTGGCCATCTGCAGCGTCTTCCTGATTATGGTGCGCTGGGGCAAGACGCTGCGGGAGAAGAAGAGGGTGCAGTACTGGCGCGAGATAAAGAAGAGGATGGATGCTGGACTCCTCCATTGATAAGTAGGTATGGAGTTGCTCTCTTGCTGGCTGCGTGTTTACGGAATGCAGCTCCCAGGTAGGGAATGGATAACTCCCGGAGCTAACTTTCTCCTCCTAGTGGGGATAATACAGGCTCGTCGAGCTCGTAGATCTGGGCTCATCATGACCGTTGTAACAGGTGGGCTGTAAATTAATCTCACCAAGGCATGTATGCTAATGAGCTAATAGAGGTGCCTTGAATACCTATTTGGACTTTCAAGCGCCCATACGCACCGCCATCTGGCTTAGATGTCCCTAAGCTAACAAGAAGCAAGTCGCATAATTGGGGCTCTCTTACGCTTCGTGTAATTGTAGATTAGTTATACACATACCCAAATGATCACGTTTTCCTAGCTTCTAACGTCGCAAACACCGCCCAGCGACCAGTTCCCGATGGGATTATTATTAAATGCTTCATGAAATATAGTCGCCTTGTGTCTGTTGCTGGACAACTACACTCTGCAAGCTGTTACGGAACAGAACTGCAGCCCTATACTGGTCCAATAGTGGCAAAGGTGGATCGTTGGCAAGTCGGACGCTTGACCCTTTTGCCGGCGGGTACGAAGTACCTAGGTTACTTTCTTCCATTACTTCAGAATACCGTGACACAAGCTCAAACGAAACATAGGAGAAAGGAATCACACAAGCGGCTCCAGATACAACAAACAAATACTTCAGATTGCCCAATTAATTGTCAAATTGCTCAATCAATTGTCAAATCGCCCAATTGATTGCTAGATTGCCCAATATCAATTCATGGTAGCGGGAGGTCTATTGGCGATGGTAGCGGGGCCGAACCTGTGTAAGTGCTACCAATTATCGCGACATGCGACATGCCGCCGCGCATGCAAGCGTAAAGTATAGAGCAGTGTTCGATTTTACCATGAAATCGTAAGCTATTTAAAACCAAGCAATTGCCCTGTTAATGATGAGGTTTATCGTGCTACTCGATAATGCTTGACATCTTGCTACCTACCTCGGTTGTCGTTTCCTACGTTCCTGGCATCTGCTTTGTTTTAGTTGCCCTGTACCGCCCTGCTTTACATCCGATTATAAGACCGATGTCATCTAATTATAGATCATCGCTTAGGCGTAATGTTAGAGAGATTTCAATATCTGCGTATCCGAACTGGAAAATTATCAATTATTCGTCTATGAATTACTGGGTTACTGTTTGTGATATTTTTGCAATCAGCTCCGTGAAGGTTGACATGTATCTTAACAGAGCTATCTAACCTAGACGGTTCTCGTTCAAACCGGCGCGGAATTTCTCCTTATTAGTTGAGGAGCTCCGGAAACGACTTATACGCTGCCTATAACTGGGGTTTCGCCCGGAACGGGAAGGTTGCAGGTACATTGGATTCATGTCGTCATCGAGAGTCTCGAAGAAGAGGGCTGCCCTCTTGTTGGTAATTAATGCCTTCCAGAGCAAATTCAGAGAGAATTACCTGTGAGTACCAGTGGATAACCGTCCCGGAGATCCTACATATGTGATATAAATACCTCTTCGTACGAAGTACCAAGTCTTTATTATAGGGACCTAATGACCATCAAAATCAGCTCCAGCTGATCAATATCAAAGTTAGCGCTAATTTCTTTCTAATGGCTCAGATTCTAGCGAAGAAAGAACGTAGGTAATTTAAACCCAGGTACCGATGCGGGTTAGCGCAGATGCATAGTGCACCTCCAGGTGGGGTGTCATTGTCTGGCTGGTGCTTGCTACCAGCCTACCACCCACGCGGATGGTTACATGTACTTACTGTAGCAGGCACGATTGGTCTAAGGTAGCATCTG
Organism: Nemania sp. NC0429; assembly: GCA_022578495.1. Classification (NCBI taxonomy): domain Eukaryota; kingdom Fungi; phylum Ascomycota; class Sordariomycetes; order Xylariales; family Xylariaceae; genus Nemania; species Nemania sp. NC0429. The sequence continues at coordinate 324,934 of MU392188.1, read as the reverse complement.
GGTAGCAGGTAATACTAAGAAAGTAGTCACTTGCTGGCTGAGTAACAGCCCACCTACCGAGCTGCGCCTGCCGTCTGTCTGCCTTCCATTCTCTCGTCGAGTAGGCGACAGGCAGGCAGACTCGACCAGAGATCGAAGGCAAACCTCTAAGCCATCCATCCACTGCATCCCGTCACATCCACTATATCCAATACATCCAATGCATTCACTACATACATTCACTACATACATATACTAAGTCTACAGTTAATACACCTAATACAACTAATACCTGTCACACCCACTTCCGCATTCCTCGGGGAGTCGCCACTGTTCACGCCGCGTCTTCGCCTGCGTCCTCCCCTCGGGCCAGGACCTCGCTGCTCCTACAAAATGACAGCTCGTCCATCTCGCTTTCTCCCAGACCATGACGACGATACACCAGAGTCCCGCGATACCCTCGGCGACTTACGACAGCCCGACTTGCCACAGCCCGACTCACATCATCGCCTGGCTGCTCTGGACGACTTGAACCGCCAAAGCAGAGACTCAAACCTCGCACTTCCCCCGGCTGGCCGCGCAGCACCGATAACGCCCGCCAACTACGACCTTGTGACCGAGAATCCATCAGCGCAAGCCCCCGTCCAGTTCGAAGCGCACACGGTTGCGCCCTCTCCGCCCTCGTCAGTCCGCGCCTCGGCAGACGATCTGGCGGACAATTCCCCCGCAGACACCTCCTGCTTTTCTACCGAATACTCTCCGTCACGGCTCGTGGATACCAGCACCGCCCTGTCCATATCCACCGACATATTATCGTCCATGCCTCCGCAGCGATCCGACAGCGTTAAAAGTCGTACCGAGAGTCTCTCCACGTCTCAATACACCTCGGCCCCGCAGCGCAAGGCCTCAAACTCAAATCTGCAGCCTGTCTCGCGGACGCCGAGTTGGAAGCAGCATTTGGCCAGGAGCAACCGTTCTGCTACGAGCTCCGCCTATCCAAGCCCTGTGATATCTGCTATGGGCGACGTGACACCACTGCCCTCGCCCCTGTTATCTGCTGACTCCCCCGGTCCTTGGCGGCGATTCATCCAACCCACGCCGTCGAGGGAGCTGACTGTGCCCACCATCATGCCCGACTCCGTCCTCATCACAACAAGTGGAGAGTCCGTCGCGGCTGCGATTGAGCACCAGACTAAGAGGAAGATATATGCCGGTCTTCAAGTTGGGCACGCCGCCGAGCATAGCAGCGGTAAGAACGAGCATACTCGGAATCGGAGTATCAGCGAGTACATACCGGATGCTAAGGGCATCCTGAAACGACAGAATACGGTTTCTGCTGGCAAAGTCGACGAGCGGAATCGGGAGGATCCTGCTGGGTTGCGAAGGGAGCCGCGGTTGTCCGAGGCTCGAGGACTCGCCGCACCCGCCAAGCCCCCAACGCCTCCGCCTAGCGAATCGTCACAGAGTAACGACGCTAGCGCCTCGAAGAGACCATTGTATGAGTATTTCGAGGCTTATGGCAGAAAGGACCGGAAACTGAGGAGATGGCGTGCGGTTAAGGATCTTGGCGAAGGCACATTCAGTAGAGTTGTTCTTGCGACAAGTAAAATTGACGGCAAAGATGGCAATGAGGACAAGAGTGGCCCCCCGACGCCTCTGACAGACTCTCAATTGGATCGGAAGACCCTCGTGGCCATCAAGATATGTGAGCATGGCCCAAAGGGCGGCGCTTCAGAAGACAGAATCGAAATGAGCCTGAAGCGAGAACTTGATATCATGCAGTCGGTCGATCATCCATCCCTGGTACACCTCAAGGCCTGGAATATCGAACCCACCAGGGCGTTGCTGGTTTTGAATTATTCCTCAGGGGGCGACCTTTTTGACGTCGCATCAGGCTACCGGGACGCACTAAAGGCCCCCGTTCTGCGGAGGATATTTTCAGAGATTGTAGGCGCCGTCGGATATCTTCATGAACGCAGGATTGTCCATAGAGACATCAAGCTTGAGAGTATGTGATCCGTGAAACACTGGCTTTACTTGAAGCTACAGCTGCACCCGTTTGAGTATTATCGATTCACTGTCCAATATACTAATGTTGCATAGACGTTCTTGTCAACATATCACCAGCAGAGCTCACCAGTCCTACTCAGGACTGGGCCACGTATCCGTACCCTGTGATCACTGTCACAGATCTCGGGCTCTCACGACGCGTGGCCGACGACGAGAAGCTGGAAACTCGCTGTGGTTCTGACGATTATGCAGCTCCCGAAGTAATTCTAGGGCAAGCTTACGATGGTCGCGCAACCGATGCGTGGTCTTTGGGCGTCCTCCTTTATGCCCTTTTGGAGTCACGCCTACCATTTGACCCCCCACCTGGCGCGAATGATTATCAGAGAATGCGAACCCGGACTAGCCACCGCATTGCTCGCGTAGAGTGGAGCTGGGTAAAGTACGTGGGCGAAGACGGCGACCATGACGCAAACCCTGCTCTGTTCGAAAAGGATACACTCCTAGGCGCCATGGAGATCACCGAAGGCTTGTTAAGACGTTCTCGCAGCCGATGGCCGATGAAGCAGGTTATAGAGCACGAATGGGTTCGTGGCGCGATACGAATCGATGGCGGGCTCAGGTTCCCAGAACACGAGGACGGGCAAGAAGTCTCATGACCACAGTGGAACAGGAGGGATATGCCGAATGGGGTACGCAATATAGGTTTCGAGGGGTAATGGCTTTCGGGCATCCGGAGCGGGGGCACGAAGCGTGACCCTCTTTCTTTGCTTTGGTTCTTTCTTTCTTTTTTGAGCTCTTCTAGAGAGCAAAACGGATGGTTTTAAGATTATGCTTGGGTTTATTACTATGGTGGACTTCATTACAAGACAGGCGTTAGAAGAAGAGGTTGGTGGGATATTCAGCTTTTAGTTTTGCGAGATGAGTCTGGGAAAAGGCTCTTAGGGTGGTAACGGTTTGAGGGAACTCGAGCTATAGGACGACACCAATACCTTGGTAGCTCCCATTATTTTTATGAAAGGATCTATTTATTCCTAGGACGGAAAATAGGCAGCCACGGTTGTGGCCAATGACCGTAAGTAACCAGGGGCGGCCGGGGATGAGACGGAGACAAGTGGAGCAAGTAGCCTCACCTCCCGTCATTACGCGTTCAGCAGCTTTTATCTGGCAGTCGGTCTAGCAAATGATATAGCCTCATTCTTCTAGAGCTGACCGACAGCGGAGAAAGAAACAGTTCCTCAGAAAGTGAGATAATACGATGCGTAAAACGCTTACCCTACGACGTTATCCAATTATGTGATTATCATGTCAGAAGGAGGTTATTAACTTGAAGCCATAAGGGGTTAGTAACGCTATCGTGGCCGTGATTCGATCCTCCGTGGATACCGAGCTTTTATGCGGCCAACCCGGGGTCTCTGAATGGCGGTTACGGAAGTGCCGTTCACAGCGGTCGACTTAAATATTCGGATGTAAAATCAATCTGGGTAGGCTTTTTATGCCATAGGTACAATAACCCAGTCATCGCGCATGTCCACCTCACAACTCTGACGGTTAAGAGAGAGGGAGAGGGAAAATTAAGAGAGTGTACTCGGGGGAGGTTGACGGGGACGTCGGGAGGATTACCCCCTGTCCTTCCCCCCCAAAAATGTTCCCGTCACAGTTTTGCCTGGGGTCGCGACACCTTTCAACCTACTTTTGTCTTCTTCTCCTATCCGCCCATGACGGTAATCGTGTGCACGTAGCGGATCTTACCCTTCTCGATCCGGAACTCGTGGCTGTCGGGGACGCTGGCGAAGTCGATGAAGACGTCGACCGCGCCGATCGTCTCATCGATCACGTAGCGACGGTTCACGAGGGCCACGCCTAGCGGACGAAACCAGTTAGTAAGAGTCTGATGGCACGGGGAGGTGAGGAGTGAATGAATGAATGTATGGATGACTAGATAGAGATGATCCATTAGAGGGAAAACATACCATCGGGAATCCCGACGTCGCATCGATCGCTCGGCCCGCCGTTGCCCGTGTAGGCGCCGCCCTCGAGGCGCGCGCAGGGCGTGCCCCAGGGCACCTTGACGGACTTGTCGTTGAAGATGTCGGCGTAGGCGTCGGCGGCGGCCTGGATGGTGGCGCGGGAGTCGCGCTGGGCCTCGGGGATGACGTCCCACTTCTCGCGCGACGCCCAGTAGAGGGTGCCGGTGGCGTTGAACAGCCAGTCGCCGCGGTCGGTGACGAGGGAGCTGACGTTGGCCAGGCGGCCCTCGGGCGTGAAGCGCATCTGCGTGCCGACGACGTACGGGTGGGAGCCGCTCGCCGCCACCATCTCCGTGTACGTCGCGCACTGCGCCGTGTCGTGCAGGCTGCGGTTGAAGTCGAGCTTCAGCGGCGTCGCGAGGATCCCCCGGCTCATGTCCGCCGCCTTGAACTGCTCCAGGTACCCCACGCCTGCGACTTCGCCCATCGCGCCCGGCTTGCCGCTGGTCTGCGCTGCTAGCAGCGCGTTGGTCGCTGCCACGAGCGTTTCGCGCGCGCACTGGGCTGCGCCTTGGGCCGAGAACAGGGCCGCGGCCAGCGTGGCGAGGGAGAGGAGATGCTGCATCGTTTTGCTTTTCCGATTTTATTCGGATCTCGCGTGCCTGGTTGACTGCTGAGACTGAGATGGATATGTCTCTCTGTGTCTAGCTACTCGTATTGGCGCGAGAAGTGTCGCAAGTCTCTTTCTTCAGCAATCAATCGGTCAATGAGATCGATTGATCGAATCAATCAATCAATTAATATCTTCTCATCAAACCTTACGGGGAGGTGAGGAGGGGAGGCCTCGGTAAGGTAGGTAGCTCTTCTTATAATACCATCCATCTTTACATCATCCATACTACATACATGTCATACTTTTCCTTGCGCCGGCGGCGCCTTGGAGTCGATTGTTGAGTTTATAGTGTCGCAACCCGAGGAGAATAGCCAGATTGAAAAACGTCGACGGGCTAAACGGCACTTGCGCTTGCGCGCCCTTCGCTGGCAATCCCCGGGCGACCTTCTCCCCGTCTCTTGGCTATTCTCGAGATGGAACGCTCGACCTAACCTGACTCTGCGGTAGAGTGGTGTACATATATTAGGTCGTGACCTATGGCAGCGAGAGTGGCAAAAATGCAAAAGAATCGGAGGGTGACATTTTGCCTCTCTCTTTCTTTCTCGCGCCTGCGTCCCCTTGCTTATGATGCCATCGTCGGTGTGAATGGATACTCAAAACTTGGATAGATAGAGTGTGGAATACCCAATAATTACCGCCTCACTATCAAGATGAGGCCATATGAATCATTACAGTGTTCTTGGAATCTCTGGTAACAATTGCGCTGTGCTTGATAGAACATGGCTAATATTCATTCGCCCCGACTACCGAGAGAATAGAAAAATATGCCTAGCATAGTTCGCGCTCTCTCTTTTTGTCTCCCTTTAATTGGGTTTTGTCTGCCCCTGCTTCAATATGGAGATGCTGCTTGCAACCTGGGGCACGGTATTTTAATCAGCTGTGCGAAGTAGATTGATTCATCATGATATCCGTTGATGAGGCTTACATGAGCATAGTAAGTAAAGAGTGATAACCTTGCTAGGTATCAATCCTGCAACCATGCACAAGGAAGCTATGGTTTCATTCTGGATGGCGCCTGTATAACAGTAGGTACTGTTGGATTCCGGGACAAGCACAGGCAAGGGGGCAGGCTGCAGGTCGAGGAGCGAAGGGCCGTGGGATGGATCCGCGACGAACTCCGAAGATATCTAGTGCGTGTATTAGTCGCTTCTCCCTCGAAACTAGATGCCTCTACTAGGCTATTCTAGGCTACCAGCATCTCCGTAGGATCCAATGCCACGTGCATGAGATCCCAAAGGAGGTTATCGTCTCCCACGCCATGCCTGCGAGCGCCCTTTTCGCGAGATTGCGACGATGCAATGACCAGGGTCCCCTACGCTGCGCTACACTATGCAACAGCCCGGGGGAGGATTGTTGTTGACCTTCGCTCGCTTCCGCTACGCCGCTCCCTCGCCAGAGCTGAGGGATTCCCTCTGTCACACTGAACCCACACCCGACTTTTTCATTTCTGTCGTGACTGACCCTTTCTTCCGCCGGTCAATTGTTGGCGTGCTTGTGGCCGCCGTCCATTCGTTATTTGTCATTCTCGTCATCGCAGAACCGAAGGCGCGATAATTCCAAGTACGGTAGTCATGCGGCAATGAGCTTGTCCTCCACCAGAGAGAAGTAAAACTAGCCATGGCGACGGAGCAGCTGCAGGAGCAGCCACAGCAGCCCGCCGGCGTCACGGTCCTCGGCCGTCCGAGGGAGCCACAGGCACTATCACTGTCACCATCACCGACGCCGCCCGGCGACTTACCAGCAGCAGAAGGGCCCGACCCGTCGTCGCAGCCCATTGAATTTCGCGGCTTCGACTTCTTCGCCCGGCGTGACTTCAACGAGTTCAAGGATGCATCGCGAGCCTACTTCGCAGAGAAGAACGACGCCCCTTCATCGTGGCTCGGCGACGCAACGCCGCCGGCATCCGCCCATTCCTCTCTCGACGAATCGCGCCCCGCGCCTGCGCAGCTCTCTTACCAGTCCAGCGACAAGGAGCCGAAGAAGGATAAAAAGATCCTAGGGCTGCGGAGGCAGTGGTTCTGGACCATACTAGCGATAATCGTAGTCGTCATAATCGTGGCCGTGGGCGTAGGCGTCGGTGTAAGCACGTCGCGAGCGGCAAGTAGCGCAAAGAGCGCAGGTGTTGTCGGCCCTCTGTATGTTATTATCATATCTCTACGAATATTGATGCGCATCTACTCACCTCCCGATAGCTCCAATGACACGAGCACAACGACGACGCCTACTCCGACACATGGCGGTCCGTCTACCCAGACGTCATCAACCCACAGGCCAACAGGCACGCCGGGGGCCGTGAAAAAGGAGTGCCCGGAAATCAATGGGACCGTATACGACGTCCCGGGCTCGACCAAGAAGTTCCTGCAACTCTGCGCGGTCGACTCCGGCAAGCAGGATGGCGCGATTGACATACGCAATGTCTACACCGAGACCGCGGATGACTGCATGGACAACTGCGCCGGCACGGTCGGCTGCACGGGCTGCGGATGGGGCTTCATCAAAGGCGACCGGGGCCCGCCCTACCGCTGCTGGCTGAAGACCAACGTGAACCACAAGTCGCACTACGCCAATGCGAGCTGGCATTTCGCCGTGCTCTTGTAGAAAGAGGGAGAGGGGGAGAGAGATCCGAACGCCCCACGATGGGACGAGACGGGCACATATCACATGATACCTATATGAGAATGACGAGAGCGCTGCGAAGGAGCATAGACCATTAATACCTCTTTGACGTTTCTAGCAATTTGAATTTACACGAATACCCCCTCCCCTTTACCCCTTTCCCTCTCTTCCTCTCTTGTTACCCGGCCTCACTCCACGGAGCTTCAGCTAGGATGGTCGGGAGCACAACTCACGGATCGTCCTACTCCCGTTCCATATGTGGTATCTGCATCGGAGAGTTATCATTACCATCGGAGCGCCCAAGTCACTTACTGGCTTACTTTACTCCCTGGACCGAAGTCTCGCAGTGCGCGAGATTTCAAGCTACCTTCCTTCCTCATCCGTTGAGAATTAGGCTTCAGTCGCGTTCTCTTACCGTGTATATGACGGCCGCACTACCTATCGGCCAACCAACATTGTACTGCATACCTGCATCTATATCTCACAATATCATGATAAACACACTGATTCTTGATTACACGCTATTTCGTGTCTTCTCTCCTAATCTGCTCTGCTCTTACAGCCCGTCGGTGAATGTGTACGGAAATTTAGCGTCAAATAAGAATGTGTCCCTTCCTACCACCTTGATATCTTCGGAACTCTTTTCCCCAAGGGTATCTTGTTCTAGAAATTCGCCTTGGCCGCCTCTCTCGTCATAACAGTCGCGTTCTATAGGGCTTCGCATCTTGGTTGATCCCAATCATGCCTCAGAGATACGACAACGAACGCAAATCCCCTAATAATTAGCTGGGCCTCGTGTAATAATCCAAGCGAGCGCCGTTGTAACGTTGGTGCCCTGACTTACGAGCACCTTGCCGAGCTCTCCTATGACGATTAACTACTCAGAAACCAGACGCTCCCGAATACCACCACGGTAGCGATGACAACAATAGAAGTACGCGACACCCGCGGCTTAGAGTGAGATGCAATGCAAGACAAGGAAGTGAAAGAATAGAGGCGTTTCAGGAGCAGATTCAGTGTGAGGCCTAAGCGAAGATCGAGAGTAGTCTGCTGTCTCTGGAAGGACGTCCTTACTTGTTGGCACCTAGTGGGGGCGAGTATATGAGGAAAAATCCCTACGTCCTTGGGAGAGGTCAGAGTCGTCATGTGTAAAGACTGCCAATGGGAGCAACGACACGACGAGGTAATGCGTATAGAGAGGGACCGCCCAGTCTCCCTATCATATTGAGATGAATGAATATCTTTTCGCATTCATTGGCATTTCAAGCTCTAAAGGTGCATGGTGGTGCCAGAACTTGGAATTTCGTCTGTAGAGATATCAAGGACAGTTGCAATAATAGCGATACAAGGACCTATGTAAATGACCTCCCAATAACCATTCACCAACCATTCACTCGGAAATTCGAATCATGGAATAGCACTTGCAGTGGGCTTCCATTGTTGTTATTTCCAGGCATTGTTGTTTTGCTCGCAATGCTACTGTAACTTTCCAGACAAAGAATTCACTGTCCAATAGTACAGGCTGTATGATTACAGCAGAGTTGTTCCTACTCGTTCCCATTGTTGAAAGAACGCGACATCTCTGTTGTTTATTTCCTACACTTAGTATATAAGTATAGGAAATATCCCAGAGAAAATCTCAAGAAAACACCTCTTGCAGCAAGTCGACAAGCAAGTCAACAACAACAACTCTCTGGATTCGCTAGCAAGTCAATCTAGCAAGTCATTCCAGCTCGACACAACTCAAAAACGACCTCGAGAAGATGAAGTTTCTCGCAATTACAGGCCTAGTCGCCTGCTTGAGCGCCACCGCACAAGCTCACGGCGTCTTCTCTACGCTCTTCATCGACGGCCAAAGCCAGGGCGATGGCAAATGCCTCAGAACCGCGTTTACCCTGGACAACGCCACCAGCCCGATCACCAACCTCGACAGCACTGAACTAGCTTGTGGTATCGCGGGTATGACACCGGCCCCAGATACTTGCAATGTCAAGGCGGGAGCGAAGCTCTCCTTTGAATTCCGTCTCTGGGCGAGCGGTACACCTCCCGGCACCATTGACCCGAGCCACCTCGGCGCGATGGCAATCTACGCTAAGCAGATGGACGACGCTTCCCAAGATCCGACAGGCAAGGGTTGGTTCAAGCTGTGGGACTACGGCCACCACGAGGACTCCAATACTTGGGCCACCGAGAAGCTGATTGCCAACGACGGGATCGTCTCGGTGCAGATCCCCAACGCAATTCCGCCGGGACAATACCTAATTCGCCCGGAAATCATCGCACTCCACAACCTCGCCGCCGGTCCAGCCCAATTCTATACCAGCTGTGCCCAGATATCCATCGACGGCGATGCCAAATCCCTCGACATCCCTGCCGAATACATGGTCAACATCCCGGGTTATATCAAGGCCAGCGACCCCGCCGTCAACTTCAACTCGCACCCCGACGCGGTCAAGAGATTCCCTTATATCCTCGGCGGCCCAAAGGTCTACGAGTTCCCCGGAACGAAGGAGACCGACGAGATCGCGTTCGGTCCTCTCGACGGCGCTGTACCGGCTGGCGATGCGGCTCCCTATCCCACTCCCACTTCTTCGCCTAGTCCCACGATGGCGGCCCCGACTCCCGATTCTCCTTCCTCGAGTGCTCCCCCGCCACCAATGCCATCTCACGATGATGGGATGAACAAGGGCCTGGCGGTCTCGGCCGACGGCACCTGCGGCGGCAGCAGCGGATTCACCTGCCAAGGCTCCGTCTACGGCGATTGCTGCTCCCCGAAGGGCTGGTGCGGCTCTTCTCTCCCTTACTGTAGCACGGGGTGTCAGGCGCAGTTTGGAACTTGTCGGCGATAAGTACCGGGTTCCAAGGTACTCAGCTGTCCGGGATACTGTCAGATATGCTATTTATTGTACACTACCGGTAGTCCACCAGATTTTTACTTGGCGCACTGTTAATTTTAAACATAAAATAAAAAACATTTACACCTACTTTAATAAACTTTTAACAGATGTACATTTATTTGCAAATTGCTTTACTAGTAGTACACTCACACTATAAAGCAGGTTAAAGTGTATGTATGTATATGTACGAACTATATATAAAGTAAGGTAGGTACTGATTCGTTCGACGAGTGAACGGTTGAGCTAACGATGTATTGTCCCAAAGGACGATGGTGTGTACCGTATTTATCAGTGGTACATATCCACCCACACTGCGGCATACGGAGCCAAACTTGGGGCTGCCTACCGACATCGTGGAAGCAGTGGAACGGGAGATTCTCTGGTCTAACCCCCGAAGACAAATTAGCAAGAGCCGCCCATACCGACGAATGTATGAGCGACGGACGGCCCCTTACTTTTATGATCTCGTCGCTTTATATGTCCTGCAATTCGGAACATTTGAGCCACTCGCTCGACAGTTGCTACAGCAGCACAACCAATCATGGATAATCGCACCTGTTACCCCTTTGGTCTTTGAAACCGACCGGGACAAGAGTCCGGTTCGGAAAGATCTTGTCGTAGATCCCTATAAGGAGACAATGATGAACGAGCCTATGCGAGCACCAACCAACCAACCACGCATTATCGACCAACTGCTATTCTGGAACATTCACAAACGTTGGCCCCGGCCAACCCAGGACGATGACCGCATGGATCATGAGGACTTGGTGACAAGAGTAGGACTGACCAAGCCACTGCGCCACAGGCCTACGCCGCAAAGAATGCGCGAGCCACACGTACAGCCACCTCGAGGTAAAAGAGGTTCGAATTCGACCGTTGTTATACAAAAACACGCGACTTTGAGCATTACGCCTACCTATCCACCAACAGTCTCGACATGATGTGCGCCGTAGGGCCTTAATTGTAAGATTCCCGGCATATGATAGATGGAAAGTGAGGTACAAGTGATAGGAGGATAATATGGATCACTGGGCGCGGTGTGCACATATATACAGTAGCCTTCGCGCTCTGTCTCAGGCTGGTGGGCGGGGGGCCGTGTGGTAGGTGGATATATACCACTAATACTTCGTAAATACACACCGTTGTCCTCCGGGACAGCATACTTAGCTCAATCGTTCAATCGTCGAATCAGTACCTTAGCTTAACAACATCGCTTTAAATGACGAGACTCGGAGCGCTATGAGGCGACAAGCACCCCTGGAGCAATTGCACACCCCTTGCGCTGTTGTGATGGTGGGTCCTTTCTTCCTTTTTAATTGCCCTCCCTCCTAGACCAATAGTGTATCTACCTACCACTCTATCTTTACTCGAACCTAAGCCCCCCCCAACCCAGATATCAATCAGCCACGAAAGGACAAATGGCTGACCGTGTCAATACACTCAAGAGGCAGGCCTCCCAGCGTCATGTGAACCAAGCAGACGAGTCACCGGTTCTTCGGGCACTGGAAGACGTTGTAGCAGACGCCCCGGAGGAAGCTGGACCTATCTTGCAACAGGCTAGAGATGCATGCTCGTCTTTTCCTTTCCCGCGGCCCCGGAGAACCATCCGCGCCTGGAGCCCCGGGGGGTCAGCAGATTGGCAGTTCATCGCAGGTGATGAACGCGACGGGAAGTTGGTGTCGGACATCGACGAGTACTTAGGTCCTCTCCATGTATAATGCCCGACTCGACTGTATATCCTGTTATTCTGTGTTTTACTGACACACTGATGCGACAGATCATACGTAGACTGAGCCTCGCGAGATCACCGGTCCCACTCTCTCCAAGGGATCAGCAGCAGGTTACTCGGTTCAACAACGAATGCCAACCCATACCTTACGGGCTACTATCGAAAATCAGCTCTCCCATCACTTCTGCTACCTGCGCCAGCAAGCTCCAGGAGTTTTACTTTGGCTTAGATGAGTCCGCGCTCAAGGAAGGCATAGCAGAATTCTTCGGCCGCGATATTACATTAAAGGATATCGAGGGCCGAAATGAAGATGTCATCGAACGCCTTATCGGACTGCGCAGTAAACAACTCGCAGCAGAAGCTCCAGGCCTGCAAGATTCGGACGCTGAGCCGTACCGTGCGCAAACCACAGATATCATCTCTTTACTCGTGCTCAAGGCCTTGCTTCAATTCCAGACGCCGGACTGGTCGTCGTGGGACAAGGTTGTCAATAAGCTGACAGAACGTTTTGGCGTGGCTGATCATCTGCAGCCTTTCTGGGCACAAGTATCTAGGTTAGATACCTCAACGTAATGGAGGAGGACAGATTTGGGGGTTCGGCATCTGCTGTTGTAAGACATCGTCTGCTATTCACACATTGTCGCCGCGCCATGTAGAGGCAGTGAATGCAGGCAACAGGCTCATTACCTGATAAAGTTCCCTACTTTTCGGATGTTTAGCTGGTGTTATGGTACAGTCACTAGCGTCACATGCCGGATCTTGCTTAAGTTGTTGGCATATGATGTAGTGCATACTAGCTCCTCATCCGTTTGTCTAGGTAATGATGCTGGAGAAGTGCGCAATGGCCGTCGGAATGCCCCCGTCACCCCGTAGACCGACGGCTACCTCAACGGCTCTATTTCCCCCAACATGCTGTATGGAGAAAGCCGATGCTCGCCGCGGTCTTCTATGACAGGGCAGGTAGCAAATATGACGAATTCAAAGTCTAAATCATCTTTCGCGGGCAGAGGGTCTGGCTTTTCGTGTTCATCGTCCAGGAACACTGGGGCGGCTACGCTTTACCTACCGACGGCGCAAAGCCAGCCGATTATGAGTTCGTAAAGGTTTGGCATTGCTATGAAAAGTGCGATCTAGCCCTAGAAAAACTTGTTAGACTATTATTGACCTCGCAATGAGAATGAGCTTTTTAAAGTCCATAGACTTACTCTTGAGTAGATGTCTGTTAGAAAAACGGCAGGCGTCTAGCTTTGAGTCTCTCCAGGCGTATCATTCCCGGTCTGTTGATAGATCGAGTCTAGTAGATCGTTCAAGATGGAAGCCGAAGGTTCCGCCGCGCACTCTACGCAGGCGGGCGGGGGTGTTTTAATCAGGTCGAAACGCCTCGTTGATAATGTACACCACGATATGCCTGTGGTGGAGATGTGTATCATACTAAATACTCAGGTTTTAAGCAGTGGTAGCAGATAAAGCAGAGTCCTCGGGCCAGGTAGAGTATAATAGTTAAGTGCATCAAGCTTCGCTTTGTTGGCTTTAAGATACGCGACGTAGTGTAAAGGTTGATGTGTTCGGCACATCGCGCTTAGACAACCAACCACCACCTCGATCGACTTGGACGCCTATCTCGCTTTGTAGCATGGGTGCACAAAACAATGGTGCCATTGATGTGATAGTGAAGGACTTGAATGAACCTAAGATGACCAATGTTGCGACGAAGAAGGAGGTAGTACTTCATTACTACCTAAAGCTGATCTTGGGGTTCATTCATATAACCCCGCAGTCCGTTGCTCAATTCTCGCCATCTTTTTATTCTCGCACACTAAATGAATGTCGGTCTCTCGAGGAAGATCTTGTGGAAAAAAACCGAAACGCAAACACACCCCAAAAGCAGCCTCGGCGCGGCGTCTACCTTAGCAAATGAGCGTAGCTAGGATATGACTCTCTAATATCACCAACGTCTGTCTCCCTGCGGACTTAGTCTCGCAGGTGAGGTGCGGCTCAATCGCATTTCTGCGACGGCATCGCAAATCTGTTGAACGGAATTTCTACCGAGACGATTCCCGCGACCAGTTCCTCGAGGGCGCCCAACTTCTCGAGCTTGTATCTGTTCAGGATAGACTCGGGATAGCGGGGCAGGAGACAGGCGATGAGGCCGCCGAGCGGGGTGATGCCGTTGCGCTCGCCGATGCCCAGCACCGTGGTGTCGATGTGGGTGGCGCCGGCCTCGACGGCCATGAAGGCGTTGGCGATGGCGCAGCCCGTGTCGTTGTGGAAGTGCGTCTCGATGTCACACGAGACGACCTTGCGCAGGGCCTCGATCTTGTCGAAGACCTCCATGGGCGTGGCGCCGCCGACGGTGTCGGCGATCCCGACGCGGTCGGCGCCCAGGCTGTCGACGAGGGAGTAGAGCTTGAGGATCTCGGAAAAGTCCGAGCGGAACGAGTCCTCTCCGGAGAAGCGGATCTCGATACCCTCCGATCTGACGTATTCGACGACCTCCTTGGCCTTGGCGGCAATGTACTTCAGATCTTTGCCGTGCGAATGCGCCATGAGCTGGGGGGAAGTGCCAATGCACATGTTTCTGGAAACTGTCAGTCGCGGGAACGTGGGGTGAGTAAGGTAATGCCAAGAACGTAGATGAGATTGATCCAAGCGAAGAGGGGGCGCATAATTACATTCCATCAACCCCAGTACTGACGGCGATTCTCGCGTCGTCCATGTTGCATCGAATGTGGCACAAGATCTACGCCCATCGTTAGCCAGTAATCACCACCGAGACGAGACAGGAGGTGCGCTGGAATATGCTTACCTTAGCCTTTAGGCCCAGCTTGCAGATAGCTTCACAGTCTGCTCTCGACTGCGGCGAAGCAGCCGGTGACGTCAACTCGATCTGGTTGGGAAAAGCAAATCAGATCAGATCAGATCAGATCAGATCAGACAGTCCCGATATTGGGGATCATTTTCTTTTTCTTGCACAAACGCACGCGATCTGCGGCTGCGGGTGAGGAGAGAAGTCTTACGTAGTCGACGCCGAAATCGTCCAGGGCCTGAGCAATCATCAGCTTCTGCGCCGTGTTGAAATTAGCAGTGGCCATCTGCTCGCCCTCGCGCAGGGTGCTGTCGATGATGCTGAAGCGGGCGAGATTGACAGAGTTGGACATGGTCGTGATGCCAGTAGTGCTAGTACCAGCATCAGAGTCGTCCAGGTCGTCGTGCGAAACGCTCACCACGGAGGAGCGTCGCGACGAGGGTCCGGTCGGGAAGCAGTAGTCATCGTCGGCGACCGGGTCCGTTAGGGAGGCTTCCACGATGCCGCTGTGGTGGTTGCTGATGCCGGCATCGTCTTCTCCCGTGGTATTCGCCATGGTATTTCCCATGGCATGGCCGGCCTGGTGAGTAATGGAGGCGCCGCCATTGATATTACAGCCGCTGTTGCTGCTGCTGGCACCATTGCCCATGGTGTGGCTTGTATGATGAGTGATTGACGGAGGCATGTTGTCTGCGCTAGCATGAACCGAAAGGGTCTACTCTCTAAGTGTGTGTGAATGTCGATGTTTACCGGCAGTGTTTGGGGTACGAGGAAGTGATAGATGGCTAAGTAAGAAAGTGGAAAACATCAAAAAGGGTATGTATTGGTTATTATAGGTAGGCTCTAGATGGTCTAGTCTAGGTGTAACTGGGTCCGTCTGTATCTGTCTAAATCGGGTGACTCGAGTTCCCGTTCCGTCCGACGTTCGGAGGGCGTCTTGACAGTTATGCTAGCGGTTAAACCATGAGCGGGATCCCGCATATTGAGAAAATGTTTTTAAAGCTTTGAAGTATAAATTAAATCCAACTGAGAGGATGATTACCTATAGAACGCCAAAATCATACACGATGGTATACCCCTCGCTGCTGGACGAATATACACATAACATTATTGAAAGCTAAGTACATTGCGAGGCCATGATTGTTGGTTGGCCTAGACATCTAGACAATAATAAACAACACAGCCGTGCGATAGAATCGTAATTTTGACGAATCCATATATGTTTAATAATAATAGAGTTGATTAGGATAATCAAAGATCAGCGGAAGTAGCATACTCGCGAAATTCGGCTGAAGCATAAAGGTTACTTTGACTACCACCCGTAGCTCCTCATTACAACTGACACAGCTGAAATAGACACAACAACAACAAGAGTACTTCGTAGGTACCTGAATAACAGTTAGTGTACACTAGCGAGTCACAAATGACGTGACTGTTTACCTGTTCTGCTTCGTCGTAAATGCAGTCGATGGTCTACATAATGTGACAAGCTGGCGTAAGGCGGTTGTGGGAGCCCTAGCCCTAGTGTAAGGGGTCTCTAATTTATGTCAGCCGGGAAGTCCAGCCGTAGTTCGAGGAATTCATCTTATTGGGCAAGAGGCTATAGCTCTCCTGACCGAACACAAAAGAGTTCAAGCCCAAACAGCAAGTCATATCCAATCACACAAAGCCTTTTCATCATTAGTCTAGGCCATGATTGGAGCTGAGCAGAAAATTGGGCAAGCTCCCCTGACACAACTGCGAGACCGCGACTGCGGACATAAGCAGCCGCTGTCAGATACCCCGACCGAGCCAACAAATATTACATAGGTAGAATAGGTAGCCATATCGGCGGAATACTTAGCCAGGTACCAAGACAAGGACTACCTACCTAGTCTATGTTTGGTTACTCGTTACGCTAGGAACTGTCAGTCGCGGGGTAGTACTTTCAGGGAACTTAGCCGGCTCATTCATTCAAGTTTTGTTGCACTTTTGCAGATGTACTCGAAATATTTATATTCGGGTACTGGCAGAACTTAGTAGAGACGGTAGGTTTTCTAGCAGAAACATGAATTTTACTCCTGCGTTATTATGTTGGTAAATGATTCTACTCCGTCCTTAGCGGTGATTTTCTTGTACTGCAGACAACGCGGGGTATGAGCTTCTGGAAATTCGTTATGAGACAGCTCCCCCACTGGGTGGATCCCTTGGAGGAGGGAGGTAGCTCTACGTTCGAATCGAATCAAATAGAAGGCAATATTTGTTACGCGATTGTCAGAGGAAAGATGAAGGAGTCCCTAGGGCACTAAAGCCACAGAATCACTCTTAGCTCTGTGAAGAGCTGTCGTTATTTAATCTGAAGCCTTAGCGATATAGTCTAGCTATCGTCGCAGTACGGCTCCTGCACCTTTGGTAGGGTTAGGTGGTGACGCAGTAAGGTAGGTGAAATAAGAAGGCGGTATATGTGGCAGTATTAATTGGTAGATAAGTTTGGTAGGATAGAAAAGACATACGAAGGGATTCGTCACTTCGGTCTTCCTTCCCTTCCTCACCTTATAATTAGCCTACGTTTCCAGAATTCGTTGTCTGGCATCGCGAAATTCACTGTCGTAAAAGTCACCAAAACACTGAATTTGTAAATACGACTCTCACATCCGTATACCTACTTAACAATTGAATCTGTGGGCTCTCTAAAGCACGCCAAAAGAAAGGAGACAGCGACAGTATTTGGGCATGAGTTTGGGCAGCTATTCGAGACATGG
Source organism: Nemania sp. NC0429 (assembly GCA_022578495.1). Lineage (NCBI taxonomy): Eukaryota > Fungi > Ascomycota > Sordariomycetes > Xylariales > Xylariaceae > Nemania > Nemania sp. NC0429. The sequence goes on along the minus strand of MU392188.1, from coordinate 307,516 downwards.
TTCGATGCGGGTGGCCGGATGTACACGACAGCCATCAAACCAGGCCTCGAGTAGAGGCTTATCACCCCCCACCAATATATGCGTTCAACCTACCTTTTGTGCATCCATATTGAGTGAATGGATGGTACCCTGACAGAAATCTGGATCACCCTAGCGAGGACCAGCTAGACAGCTCAACCACATGTACATAGCAATATGATAGGGCAGGACAAAGAAAACGTGCATGATATCAAGTCGTATCCCGAATCTCTATTCCGGAGCCCTGTCCCGAGCATGCCCCCCAAACGTCGGTAAAATCCCCTTCTTGAATGTGGAAAGTAATGTGCCAGCTACTCTAGCCAATCAAATCCCTCATTAGTTACAAAGCATAATAAACCGCAATCAATACACCCTGCTCGTCGTAGCTTCCATCTTGCTTACCACTTCAACCTCTTTTGTTTCCTGTCATGGTGCTAGATAGGCAACCGTATATCGCTCGTCCGACTCGATAGCGCCCTACTTTTGGCAGTGTACCAGAATAACGCTGCGGTGCCATTCCACACCAATCAGTGTTGGGGTACGTATGTTTCATTATATTGGCTCATTATAAAACATAGCACCAACTCCGTTGTTGGATCTCACAACTTGCTAGCTAACTTCATCGATAGCTACTTTTAGCATCTTCCTTAGCTGAATCATCTTACCGGTATGGCAGCTGTCGACGAACCACATTCTGATACCCTTCCAGTGGTACAGCCTTCTCTGGGTGCGATGATCACTAATACGGACGATGACCTTTCCTCGGACTCGATCCTCCCAGCGCCTGCCGGTCTAAAGCGTCAGCTCGAGGAAGCAATTCGAAAAAACCAGCCCGATGAGTTAAACAACCTTCTAGGATCCGGCGATGATCTGGTCGAGACACCATTGAGATACGAACTGAATGAAGGCGGCAGCATACACATACTTAGCGTCACTTTACTAGCTCTGGCAGCAGCGCTAGGTAAGACTTCGATCGTCAAACTTCTGCGAGGTCGGAACGCGAACGTGGACTCGAAGGATCCAAAATTTGGCGAAACAGCACTTCACCTCGCTTCTCGAAATGTTCACACTGAAGTCGTCGGTCTACTTCTCTTTGAAGGCGCAGATACACAAAAACAGGGTCGGAATGCGCAATCCCCGTTACATTTAGCGGCCAGGTATAACCGAGAAGCTATTGTTGATTCCCTTCTAGATGTCGGGGCGGATTTAAGCCAGCGTGATAATGATGGCGCTACACCATTTCTCGTTGCCTCTCTCTACGGTCAGCTTGAGACTTTGAAGCTTCTATGGAAACGAGGACCAAAGGACCAGATCCACGAGATGAACCGTTACTCAAATGGGCCATTACACTTAGCGTGCATCAATGGTGGTCACGCTACGGTGAAATGGTTACTAGATTTGCGATCATTGCCAGTCGACCAGCCAGGGTGTGATGGGCACCGACCGTTACTCCACGCTTGCGAAAACGGCCACACAGAGATCATGGAGTTGCTTCTAAACCATGGGGCAGATCTCAATGAGGGCAGTGGTGCTATGCACACCTCTCCTATCCTATGGGCATGTTTCAATGCACAACTACAGAGCCTTGATATGCTTTTTCGGCATAGTGCACTAGTTTCAAGTGTTGACAAACAAGGAGACACTTGCTTCCATCAAGTTGTTCTGTGCCATCAAGAATTCTCGGAGGGGCACAAGAAAATCCTCAAGAGATTAGTTGGTGCAGGGGCCGATATTAACAAGCCAAACAATAATGGATACTCGCCCCTATTTATGGCTTGTCTAACAGATAAGCCCAGGCATATAGAGAGTCTTCTGGATCTACGCGCCGACATCAACTTTAGATCGCCTTCTGGGTCTACTCCTCTCATGGAGGCTTGCTGCAAACCTGATACGCAGACTGTTAAGACCCTTCTGAAGCAGAAAGCTGACATGACCATTACGAACAATCATGGGCTTACTGCTTTAGCACTTGCTTGTCAGAACAACCGACATGAAAATGTGAAGGCACTTATAAATAATGGTGCAAAAGTCACAGTCCGTGACAGGGAGGGACGTACCCCTTTATATATAGCGATCAACCAAGGGAATATTGAGATCGCACTGGAAATCTTGGCCACATCAGCTTACTTGCCAAAAGACATAGCTACAGAAAAGGCCTTTACGGAACAATCGCCAGCCGACGCCGCCGCCAAAATTGAGGATAGATTGTTGCAACAACTCGAGAAAGATGGATTTGAAAACATGAGCAACTTCTCGCTGTCTTACATTGGGCAGTCACCAACGGCACTTTGGCACTGGCGAAGAGATGCATTTCTTATAGCCCACAAGCTCTGCGATGGAACAGAAATGGCGCAACCTGGCTTCACATAGCAGCCCAATATGGCCACACACAGTTCCTCCAACCGGATACGGCCGCCGTCGGGGAGAGCGTAGCACAGGCGGTATTATCTGGGCTTGATGTGCAGGCGCTCGCTGAAGGAGATATCACACCCCTTCACATAGCATCCGCCAACAACCAAGTCGAATATGCACGACTTTTGCTACAGATGTTACCAGAGCAGCTGCAGAGAGTTGAAACAATAACAAAACGGGATAGCCAAGCTCGATCGCCTCTCACCATTGCCATCAACCGGGAATATCGAGGCTTACAACAACTATTCTGGGATGAAATCTGCCAACTTGGGACAACTGATAGTGCCTTGAGGGAGACTCATCCGACAAAGGCTGACAGCATCCTGGAACTACTCGCCCAATACGAAATACCTGGACACGAAGAGGTGTTGAACAGATTACTGCAGCTCTGGTTCTGGGACGAAAATGACAACCCTGACAAACAGGATTATACAACTCTTGATTGGGCCGTTGATCGTTCTCAGGCGGTTGTGTTGTGGTGGCTATTGTCAAAGGGCGGGTATTCGTCCGGCAATGCTGTTACAAGAGCTCTGAGACTTGTCCCAGGCGAATATACAGAGACTGACATTCGATACTACGTCAAAGAGTTACTTCTGCAGCCACCTCCAATTCTTGATATAGTCGCAAACCCAAACACTGACCGAATAACTATGGCACCCTCACTGGTATTAGACGAAAACAATACTTTGTTACAGACCCAGGGAAATATCGTCGATATATATGCGAACAGCGAATCGGTCAGCATCCCATACAAGAGAGCTAGTGTTCGCGATATTATCTACGACAAGGGCCCAAAATTCCTTATGGCAACGGCCGAGGAGGACTTGGGCCAGCGGAATCTAAATGCACTGAAGAGGAGATTACCTAAACCCCCCGACCGAGAGACTAATGGCTCCAGCCGTTCACCAGAGAACTTTGGGTCTCTAAATTCAAGTTCCGCGGGTCATACCAGATCTGAATCACAATATTATACAGTTGTAAATAGTGATGAACGTTTCACTGGTAACCTTAAGCTTCGTTGGGTTCATCTCCCAGTGAACGACGTAAGTTCTTCCCAAAAATCATTCAACGGGCGTCAACTGAGAGGAACATCCTGGAAAGCTTCAATTGATGCGGGTAAGTTATTCCTTGCCCCTATTACGTACTTAGTCTCATCATTTCCCTTTAGGACTTGGTTTGTCGATTGTCACATGACTCGAATCGTCTAGAGCTGGATCACTCAGTCTTGATGAGGCACTTCAATCGGAGTTGGACCGAACTAACGGCGGGCGGGAAACGAAGCTACATGAAACCGCAGTGCGTGGTACGTATAGGCATACTATCCCGATTGTTTGGAAGCTTAGCTAACATATACTTAACAGAAGATGCAGCTGCATCCAGCTGGGAAGCCAAGTACTCAACTAGCCGATGCTCAGCCGTCCAGAGAAATCACTTGTATGGCACTCTACGTATGTCTTAGCGAATCTCCGCCCTGCGCAATCGCCACATATGCTAATATCTATTAAATCTAGATGCCGTATCTTATTGTAAGTAGGTATCAAATGCCTCAGGCTGATCGTAGTGTCGAAGGAGCAGCTAGACTTGGGCTTGAGGATTCCCTAAACAATCGTAACTCAAGGAAAGTTTTACACGAGCCCATGACTCTTGACCAGTATTACTACCCAACGATTCTCGATACCGACAAAAGGGACAATGACCAGGTAATTTCGAAGTTCCTGGGCCAAAAAGTCGGCCCAGAGAAGAAAATCCTGATGGTGAACAATCTTTGGATATGGGCTGTTGACGAGAGTATGGTCGTCGCTGCCGACTGTGGTCTTAGCTCAAACTCAATTAATATGTTTCTAGAAACAATCATCACGGCTACAACAGAAGACCCTGCTCAAGAATCAAGTTTGTTGCAAAAGATTCTGAATAACGTACTTTACGGCGGAAGTAGAAGCCGATTTGAACGCGCTACGACAGTCGAGTCCGTAATGGAGCTTATTCTTGGAGTTGCAATCGGCTCGTTCATGGAAAAGTCTATATCAGTCGAAAGTTCAAGAAAGGGGCCAATCGAAATTTTCCGAGAGGAAATCAGAAACGTGGTACGTTCTTAAACTTTCAATAAACGGGTGAGTTGTTCAGCTAGCTAATTTAACTAGTCTAACACAGAAACTGAGCTCTTCGAAACCTTTCTTACGGGTCTGAAGTATGAAGCAGACGAATCCGGCATACTTCAGGGCAAAAGATCCTGGCTCAACTCGCAGCGCTACCATATTATCTCAACTGAGACGGAGCTTCTTCAAAGAACGAGAGATCTTAACGATGAGCTCCAAATCCTCCGATCTTTAGCAGAAGACCAAGACATCGTCTGGACTCAGGCGTTCTCATCCGATGAGGGCAAAGGTCATCTTCAAAACTATCATGCATATACGCCTGCTGATATCAAGATGGACCTTACCGAACTACTCTTGGGGGTCGAAAAAACAACTGACTCTGTTAGTATGGCTCGCTAAGTGCAGGTCAGGGCCTGTCTGACGGTGAAAAACAGATTAAGACTCTTCTTGACTTGCGACAAGCAGAATATAGCCGAATACAAGCTGACGACTCGGCGAAACAGTCTAACAGTATATTGGTCTTCACTTTTGTAACTATTGTGTTTGTAAGTTATACCCACCTATCATATAAAACCGTTCACTTGGGCTCCTCAGAGCGCACGGTTTCATCCGATAGATTAATCCTTTACCTATGAAGTCCATATATGAGTCAGTCAGCTAATTAAATGGTATTGTCTCTTTATAAAGCTCCCCCTGTCGTTCCTAACGTCACTCTTCGCTCTCGACGTATCTGCTTTTCCCCACCAGTCAGGAGAGCTCAAGTATGAAGGCTGGTGGCTGTTTCCTATACTGTGTATGTGCTTCTGATAATCGACGAATCAGTTTGATGAAACACTCATTTATCTTTTAATAGTTGGAGTGACGGCTATCATCTCTGTTCCAGCTGTCCTCTTCGCGTGGAACATCAACCTTGTCTTGCGGTGGTTTCGCCTGCGGGCTAATGACGGCAAGGCAGAAACTCCCGCCGCCACGCAAGGTGAGGCGAGTGGCGTTCAAGCGCAGCAAGATGCAAGAGGAAGTTTCCGTAGACCCTTTGGAAGCAGACGGTCCCGGCGGGCTGACAAGGAAGATCGAATGTCAACCGGGGGCCTGACGGTCTAGGTACTGCATCAGTTGTCGGTATTACTTGCACCTTTCTCCACATCTTACGATGAATGGATTATTTAAAAAACTGTTTAAAAGGCGTTTAGTCAATATCTACGTTCTATTGGGACCTATAAACCCTGTGTGTCAAAACCCCTGACATCTACGCAGCGGTGGCTGGGCCAGGCTGGGGCAGGCACCTGGGCTGGGGAATTCCGATCTTTGCTAGTTAGAGGACAGTGGTATCTTAAGTACGAGAAATTGAGTAGCTACAAGAAGACAGGGGTGTTTACATGTACATGTTTCGTTTCTTTTGAGCTGGGTGTCTGGTCTTCTGTTACACGGCAGAGATACGAGGTACAAAGGACCCTCGCTGCCGCTCCCGTACGGATGGCCGTACTACTACGGCCTCCCGTCACGGCCGTACGGCACCCGAGACCTTGAGACCGGGCAATGCACTCTCCCTGGATAGAACTGATACTCATATGATCGGCAATAGAAGTCGGCTCTTCTAGGGGACAAGTTATTCCAGAGTATTGGAAGATAAGTAGACGGGGCCGGCCTCCTTCGTTAGAACGGAAAAGAGGCATCGGACCTTGAAGGACCCTAGAGAATTATAGCTGAATTGAAGCCTTATTCCAAGCCCTCACAGTAGCCCTTGTTACATCTTCCCAAACACCTATTGCGTCAACAGGAGTAATATATTACATCATATCATTATGCCCATTCCACAACCCCTGAGATATAAAACGCCGTGTACCTGTCCAGTATTATACCAGTACACTCATTATCCTGTATACGCCAATTCTTGCAACAACCCATCTCTCAAAAGGAGAGTTATTTCATGCCTGCTCTCCATTTGGAGCCTCTGTTGGGACTTGAGCCTGGGCTTGAGCCTGGGCGGCCCGAGCGCGCTGCTCTTGCAGCCGCCTCCAGTTCAACTCCCGCACGGACTGCATATGTAGAATCGCACTCTCGTTGGTGTCCTTGGCTGCCCAGCCTTTGTACATCTGGGACTTCAGTCTGTCACAGGACGGATAGGGGTTAATACAGAAAGGCGTGGACACTAGCAGGATGCGCTGAATCTCCTTGTCACCGTTGAACAGCTTCTTGCCCGAAAGCGCGCCATTGTTGGTATAAATGGGGTGCTCAAAGACAACAACCTTGATTGCTTCTTGGATCACTGCCCAGCTCTTGGGCAGGCCGAGGGCATTGTCGCGCACAAAGGATGCAACGTCAGGAGGATCGAGGCCCTTGGCCTTCCCTTCTAGATCTCGAGCCTCGTCCAGCATCCTCACTAACGAGGTGTGCATAGAATCAGCCTCTTCATAGAGACCGTTGGTAGCTTCAAAAATGCGGTCCCAGAGCGTCTTGCATGTCTTGATGAAAGACAACCAGTCAAATAGTAGGCTGCCCATCTCCGATTCGATCACGAGACTTAGCCGGGCCAGTAGGTTTAGCATGACTGTGCCGCGTTTGTTGGGATCCTTGGGCGGTTGGGTAAAACGCTTGAGCTCCTCAGCGTTAACCTCAGACTGCCGCGCCTTCTCGGCCAGTACCTTGGGGTCCAACAGCATGTTCACGAGCTCCAGGACTAGGTTATCGCCAGCGTGTGTGTCACCCGCCATCCACTTCTGGAAGATGTTATCGAGCACGCATGGGTTGTCAACAGGTCTGCCTTCAGTCCACTTGATGCCTTTGTTCCCCAGGTGCCACACGGAGCTGGTCTGAACACCCAACTTGCCTTTGCCATCAACATTGGCCCTTTGTATGGCTCGTGCAAGGTTGGATGGCGCCACACCAAGAGCTAGTAGAAATTTTCTTACAGCCTCCTCTGCTGACTTGGGAAGGCTGCCCATGAAGAGGGCGTCAACATCCTGATAGTGCAGGAAATATTCCATGCCGGGCCACACTGGGTCGTTCGGGTACAGCAAGCGGCAGGCAGTATAGAGGTGAATCATGTGGAAAATGCCGCGCCAGTCGTGTTCGAGCTTGTATCCAAAACTGTGCGTTTCGAAGTATATGCCGTACTGCAGCATTCCGCACTTGATGGGGTTGTTGCGCAGGTAGAAATCAGGCTGTCTCATGAAAGGGGGTATGTCAACAATGCTTGGCTTGTGCGATTTCTTTTTGTAGGAAAGTTTTGCCCTGAAACGGGCCATGCCAGCTTCACTGAGGTTGCCCTCAAGCACATCTTGCTTGTAGTCTCCGATCATGGTTGTTATCCTTTGCATCCTTTTAGGGTGCGCGTTATAATCTTCTGTCTTCAGGTTTAGGCTTTCAAACGCGTTTATAACTTTTTGGGTGTGCCATTGGACGTTCCCAACAAGCTGGCCCTCATTTGGGTGCACTATATCTTGCACATCGAGCAGCACCTGAATTGCAAAAAGTGTCAAGATGGGGGTTGTCTTAGTTTTAAAGACATGATGAATGGCCAAAGTGACTTCATCGCTGGCATATGGTACAAACAAAGATGCAATGGTTCTGAAGCAGGGTATCAGGCTTTGCACTCGCCTGTATATTTCAGGCGCGTCTGGCTCATCTGTCTGCTGGGTTACAGAACAGCCGTCCAGCAACTCCATATACCGCAGAGATTTGTGTAGTGCTTCGCGGACGTACCAGAAGAGCAGATCAGCGTGCTCACAATCGGGGAAAAAGCACGTCAAGGACGGCTTAGCAAACTCCTTGAAGCTTATGTTGCCATATGACTTATGCGCAACAAACATCAGGACGGCCGGGAAGTTGTGGGAGGGCACGGAATACTCTTTTGGCTTCTCGATCAATAGATCTAGCTCTTTTTCGGCTCGAGCGACCAGCTGGATGGCTGTGTTGGTGACCAAGGCTGGGATAATAACATGGCCGCTTTTGCTCTCGGAGTAGGGCTGCCAGTACCTTGAGCGGAGGAGGAGACGTAGATCGCGGAAGTCGATCATAAAGGCCTGGATGGCGAGCAGGAAGTCGTCCAGGATGTCCTGCTCGCTCTTGGTAATCGCCACGGGCTTAACGTCATCAAGAACAAAATTGCTCTCGTCTGGCTGGGGGGTACCCTCTGTGGCAGTGTCCTGCTCCGAAGAAGTCTCAACGTGTAGCGCGGAAAAGCGATTGGCCAGACAAACTGAGGGTCCATCATGTTGGCCTGGTTGGTCTTTCTGGCCTGGCTGAGGGCGATGGCCTCCCGTCGTGGATGTGCGTGTTTTTCGTTGCCGTTCTAGCGGCCGCAGAATCTCCCAGGCGCTGCTCAAAATATTGGTGAAGTAAGAGTGCCGCTCGTTACTCTGGTGCTGGTCCTTGGCATGCAGCTTGTAATAGTTGCTGAATAGCCGCCGAGCTTCGATGGCCCGACCGAACAAGTTGTCGAGTGCCGTCGGGACCGTGACGGCGGGCTTGAATTTGGCGATCGCGCCGGCCATGAGTGTAAAGTCGGATACGCCGATAATGTAATGCGGTCCATCCTTGGCCGCCTCGCGGGCCTGCTTGCGAGCCTTGCCCTTCAACTGCCCCGTCGTCGGGGGCAATTCATCGACGGCGCGGTAACCGCAGCCTGCAGCGGTCTGCGCAAGCCATCCTGCAATTGATTCAGTGTCCTCTTTATACCGCCTGTAGGTGGTAAGTGAGTTAGCTAAGCCTTCCATGGTTTGATGATGTCAATTCTTGACTTGCGGCAGCGGATTCAGGATTGTTAAGAGGGATGTTAGGTTGGTTAGTTGTAAGGAATAGAGGAGAGGACGTAGTCCACGATTATATACGTCTTCACCTACCTAGGTACTTACATGAACCGAGGGCAACATCATTACCTGTGTATGGAAATAGATAGTGGTACCTAGTTACTTATAGAGTACCCAAACAATCAAAGTACCTAATATAGTTTCTCATTGGCTGAAGCATAAGCATTACCTATTGTCCTGCTGTTTCTTGTTTGTTAATGATCAGTACAGCAACGTAATGTATAGGTCAATGCCAAATCCCGCTCCTTGAATTCAACTCGAGCCTTCTTTATTTTTCAGCTTCTCATACAATTAATGTAGCCGGGCTCTGATGCCCGGAAGAAAATTAGATACCACGGCTGTAATTAATGATTAGGGGGATTGAAATCAGTCATAATCATGACCACAGTGTGATCGTCAGTGTCTCTATCTTAAGAATGAACTCTTAGCAATAAAGCTATCAACTATGGTAAAAGGTTAAATAATGATGCATTAGTACGAAACCATGGGTGACGGGTAAGTAGCAGTGAATAACAAGTACAGCGAAATAGTACAACCCACAGTTTCAATCAAAAGAATTACTTGTTATAGGGGAAAAACCAGGTTGAATTGTTACAGATTAGTCTCTTTGTCTGCTACTCATTCTATCATGGTTGCTTATTAAAGTTCTTGAGGTTTTATTATCTGTAATCAGCTGTCTGTAAGGAAATTATCTCGAATGACTCTGGGGCGACGCGACCCTTTTAACCTACGTTTTGGTATCGTGTAATGTAGTCGCAGCTCTCCTCACACGCAAAGCAAGTCAAACAACAACACTTTATTTTGTTTGCATCTGAAAACGGCTTGTTGACTTGTTTGTCTAGATGTTTCAACTTGTTTACTCAAATATTTGATCAAATACCTCTTAAGAATCTTTGAAGTCAGAGCCTGAACTGAATTCCATGCGCTAGCGCATCGTAATCAGCTATTTTGAGGTGTCGTGTACCGTCGAAGAAACTGTACATGGTAACAGAAGATTGCGATCTATGTATGTCATAACCTGTCAGATTCCGCCTTATAAATAGACGCGTTAAACGCTTACTGCGGGCCTGAGGATTCCTACAGAGGCTAATAGCGAAGAATTCAACTAGAGTCTAGCTGTCAAATGACTCCGATGGATCTTGCTTCGCCGCCAATTTCCCGGCCATCGATTGGGTACCTGCGAAATCGTCTCTGGAGCTAGCCAGACCCTTGAGCTCGGAGGGAAATAGAAGCCAGAAACACACCAACCCGAGCGAGTAGATATCCATTAGTTTTGCATTCTTCATTCCGCAATTTCCACCGGTATATTCTGGAGCATGCCATTGCTCAGACCTTGAGAGAGCCACGATGTCGTGGTCCGAGCTTCCTAGGCAAGAGAAGCTGAAATCGGTGACTTTAGCGATGACTCCCTGATTGTTTTCATACATTAGTACATTGTGCGGCTTGATTTTACCCTGAAAAACATCTAGACCCTCAGTCAGTATACGACATGAACTTTGAAATCTGAAGCTAAACTTCGTGCTATTCGAGTGCATAGTAGCATTTGCTAATTTTGCTGACCCGATTTGGGCACAGAACTTGAGTTTACTACAGAAATCGACCATTCTGCTACTACACGAAGACATGTAGCTCATAAGGCCCCCATGATGTGCTCTCTTGATTATTAACAATGGCCAGACATCTAAAAAGTCAATGTTATTTCCTTCGATGTTGACGATGTGCTCGCGTCGTCTAATTTCTGGCTGATCGAGAATAACTATTTCGGAGACCAGTGCCCTAAAAAGCGTCTCACTACTTCGGTAGGTAGATAGTGTTCCAGCATTTACATCATGCATACGGGTCATTCGGTGTGAGGCAAACCTTCTATAAGCGAATTGTGATTCCAGATTTATCAGGGCTTGCCTCACATCCCCAGTCACCCCCTTACCCAGTGCCTCTCGCCTTTGATTGCACGGAGATATTCACATTGCGGTGTTGACAGATGGTAGTAAAAGATAGGAAGTATGAATGAGAATCTGCCAAGAAGTTTCCCCGGGGTTTCTCCTCGCCCACACGTAGTAATGACGGCTGGCTTGGACTAAAGAATAGTCTCATGTCAGGATATTTCACGCTCTGCGGAATCAAAGATACAAGGAAACAGAGTCAATTTAGGGTAGTATGAACTATGAATGTGTGTATACGCTTCCTATTGAGAGCTGACATGTCACGGCATAGAACTGCAGCGCTATAACCGGTACACTACCAAAAGTAAAACGTAATCAAGTCGGACACTTGATTGTCTGTAGTTGCATATATAGTACTGTAACATGACAAGACTTCAGCTCAATTGATAGCGCGTGTCATTCCACCTAGAAGGGAATTAGACCGATAATCGAGTTTAAGACAACAGGAAGTTGACAACTTACGTACTATCCGGCCCCCCACTACCGAGTTTGTTTACGCGATCTATTTCATCTTTTAATAGATCAACGAGACTGGGGTGGGCTGCATAATACGCATTATGCCCATCGTGGTCCCTCGCCTCGACGTCAACACCCTTCTTGAGTAGTAGCTTGCAGACTTCTCTGGCTTTTTTGTCGGCATTCCTTCCTCTAGCTGCATAGTGAAGTGTGGTCCACTTCCTAAAGTCCGTTGCGTGGACGTCAGCGTCGGCCTCCAGTAGCTCTTCGACGATAGCGTGCGAACCATATCCTGCAGAACAATGGAGTGCTGTGCGATCCTTCTTGTCAGGTTTGTCCACGTATTCCTTTCTTTGCTCGGGGGGCATTTGTTCGAGTAGCATCTGTACTACTGCGCTGTGCCCTCTTTTGGCAGCAAAGTGAAGAGCGGTCTGCCCATCTTGGTCCTCAATTTTCATGTCGGATACTGCTGTCTCCCGGCCCAAAAGAATTTGGATAATGTTTGATTTGCCATGTCCAGCTGCATAGTGAAGGGCCGTCCGTCCCTCAACATCTTTTTTGCTGGTGGTGGCACCGTGCTCTAGTAAAATTCTAACCATTTCAGCATGGTCATTTGATGCAGCACAGTGAAGTGCAGTCTGATTGCTGAGGTCTTTAAGGTTGACATCAACTTCGCCGTCACCTAGAAGGTAGTTCACAATTGACACGTGATTGTTGGCAGCGGCTTGATGTAATGCTCCTATAGCAGAAGATTGCGCGGGGTTCTCCTTGATAAGCTGCTTCACCCTCTCAAGCGAACCGGTCTTGCAGGCTTTGACCAACACTGCGTCTCCTTCCGGCACGGCTCCATGGCAATTGCAAAGCTTAGATCCTTGACCAGATGAAGACGGATGTAGCTTTTCGAGTTTCTCTAGCACTTTAGGCGCGTCGGGCCGTTCGTATCGGTCTCTGTGGAGCATACATTTGCAGAGGCAAAGGATTCCGTGGCCTTGGGTATCCAGTTCGTCACTGCTGGCCTTTTTAAACTCGTCCATCCATTCCTGTACGTCCTTTAATTTCTTAGTGTAGGACTTTGGGGTATTGCCATTCTCTTTGTATCGGACCGTTTCTGCAAGACTGGAAATTCGATCCTGGTTCTTGGAAAGAGCGACGAGTAACTCAAGGAAAACGCATCCTAGGGAGAAAATGTCGGCTGACTTTCCGCGACTACTTCCACTCTCAACCTCAGGGGCGCAGTATTCACTGGTCCTACTGCGAGGCCAGTCCGGTACTGTTGTAGAAAGGGTTTGAATAATCCCCATTCTCGATATGCCGAAATCTGCTAGGAGGGCCTTCCTTTCCGCACTAACCAGAATGTTCTGGGGCTTGATGTCCCGATGACGGATACCGAGACCATGAATATAATCAATGGCACCTGCTAAGCAATGGAACCACTCACGCATCGATCTAAGCTGGCAACACTTCATTCTTTGACCCAGTAGATATTGAGTGATGTCCTCTTGGGCGGCCTTCATAACAAAAGCAAGCTGGTTATTTTTTCGGATCTCGAAGGCGTCGATAAACTGAATGACATGAAAATGCTGGGCATGTTTAAGAATTTTGACTTCTTCCATAAATGCCTGCTTTGCCGCTTTGATGTCTAGCTCGGCGTTTATAACCTTTTGGACGTATTGGAATTGCTTAGGTTTGTCATCTTTTTTCCTAGCCCAAGAAACGATGCCAGAGCCACCCCTCTTTGGAGCGGAAGGACTTAGGCGAAAGGGAGTCTGGTCCTGGTCGTTGTAACTTAGCAGTTCCTCCTTTTCGGGCTTGATATCCATGGCGAGTTCTCGAGGACTTATGAGGTTCGGTTTGAAATACTCTTGTTGTCAGAGCACTTTGCTTGTCGTCTGCGAGCAGAATGGCATATTTATATCCGACTGATTAGCAATAAGATAATTTCGCGCACTCTCTGGCCACTCCTTGGACTTGGCAAGCCAATCAGTAGACTTTCGTAGGTACCGCGCTCCTGTGACTCGCGACTTATCAACCGTGTCAGGTAGATCGCGGATGCCCCTGTGACTAATTTGGGGGTTCAAATGCTCCTAGTACGAGGCGGGCGCATCAGCGTGACAGTATATGCATATTCAGCCTGCTTCTCCATGCCCGTCGGTACTGAGACATGTGCAGATAATATCTCTCCGCGCACACCGGCCCAGGTATTACGTTAGCATGTTTGTATGTAGGATGTATGTGCGTACAATCTCCGAGTGAGGAATCCCTCCGCGTAGAATGATAGACAATTGTAACCCACACCGGCGCTCGCAGCCCCCTGACCGTCGGAGACTGAATACAACGGTGTCATCAGCCTTCCACAGGCTGACGATGGCATTGGTTGCAGGACCGGTGAAGCGGTGTGGATTAAGTGCACTTCACTACGCTTTACTAACTCTACCAGCATGACCCCTGACTGAGCCGTGCAGTCGCTTCATTGAATTGAATTGGTAAGTGGTCAGTCATGTGGGAGGCGAGAGAATCACGCACTCACCTGATGATTCCTGTGTACACTTACCCTCGATGATACGGACAAAGAACTGGATAAAGTCAGAAAGCAAGTTTCGACAAAAGACATACAAGTGTATCGAATATATTCATTGCTATATTGACAACATCATTTCTAACGCACGGAGGTACGAGGTAACCAGTTGACTAGCATTCGGGTTTCAAAAGTGGCAACTCACTCACAGTGCATGACATGAGGCCGCGATAAAGCCCATTAATATCAAAACTCGAGCAAGTCAAGCAGACACATAGAATCAGAATAATAGAATAATAAAAATGCGGCTGCATAGCTCAAACAGATGAGCAGAATTAACTTGGCATACGAAGAGATGTTGGTCAGCGTACTCCCTAGTCGACTCGAGCCTCATAATCGCAAAGTTCTTAGACCTTGAATGTAATTTAATAATCACCAAATGCTAGGCACCTACTTCAGCTAGTGTAGTTTGTATTATGAAACATGATCAGGAGATACCCATGTAGATACCTACTGGCATCAGAGGTTGCAGCGAGCATTGGGTATGCAGATACTGCGTTACCTATCTGCCTACTTTTTAGGTCGTGTTACATCATGCAATTCTTGGTGTATAAGCACCAATGCCACCGCCGCCACATAAGCGAAGTGCGAAAACTGCCCAGGCGGCAACCTTGCCTCTCTCGTTCGCCGCCACCAATCTTGTGCTGCATGATTGCTATCGGACCCCTCAAGACAAGGCGTTTACAATCTCCTCCAGGGGATCTAATACATTCTCCACGAACATGCTTTCCGTCACAACCTCACTCCCATCCACGCTGAGACACCAGGCAACAAGGCGTTGATATCGCCTTCCGGTCTTTGGGCCTAGCATGGAGGCGGCCTCCAATAGTTCTGTGGTCCAAGTTAAGTGGTCGTTTTCGTTTAATTCCGGAACCACTTCTGTAAACGGCTCCCATGAGCCGATCTCAAGGAGCACAACGCCTAGACTATACACATCATATGTCTTAGTATACCGAAGACTGTCCTTGCCACGCAGGCGGTCAGGATGCTGGAAAATATCAAATTCCCATATCGACTGTGATTCTTCTTCTTCTTCGTCTCTAACGGCACCCTCCTTAGACGTTTTCCCGTCCACTCCACGTATCAGGCTGAAACCCATGAGGTAACAGTCATCAAGGGAGCTGGGGGCTGAATCGGGCCGCTGGAGAGCCACAACGCTGGACGACGTAATGTTCTTGTGGACGAAACCGGCGGTGTGCAGAAAGAACACTGCTTCGGCAAGCCTAAGCGCGAGGGTGAAACGCTCATCAAGAGGAGCCTCGGTTGTGGGAAAGCAGTCCTGTTTAATGGTATCCTCCAGGTTCATCGACATGACAACAGGGTAGGGTGACACGTGAACAAAAATGAACTTCTTCAATTCCGCGTGATAGAAATACGATTCTACCGGGAGCAGTCGAATGCCTGTATCCTGGCCCAAGCACCCGAGTGCCGCGGCTAGCAAGCCCATTTGAAAGTCGAGCTTGTCGAAAACCGGGGTTGCCGAGATGACCGCTCGGGAGACACTCCGGCTCGCAAAAATCAGGTATTTGTCGCCCTCCTTCATCGGGAAAAAGCAAGTATTGCCCCTCGCGGCAATCCTGGCTGCGAGCTTGTCGGAGTCTTCAAGGCGCTTTAGCCCAGCCTGCTTCTTCTTAAGACTCGGAGCAAGGCTGAGGAAATCGCGAAGCCTATTATTAGATCGTATAACGCTTGGCGACTCTACTTCATCGCCGGCTGGAATAGACACCCTGAGCTCTTCAGGGAGGCCCAGAACGCGCACACCGAACCGTCTCGTCCATTCGTAAACCTCGGCCTCCATTTCCTTTAACTCAGCCTGTCGTGCTATCCACAGGCCACGGTTGACGACGTTATTCATCAGGCCCTTGCTTTCGATCTTACGAAGACTTCGCTGCACCCGGCTCACAAGGTTGTCGAGGTAACCCGCTGTCCTCTCCAGCAGCGCTTCATCCTCAGGCGACAACTTTCGGTCCGCATTTTGAGCCTTTCTATGCTCGAAATAGTCCCGCACTCGCTTCAAGGCATGGATGTCCCATTCAAAACGCGCCTTCAGTGACGCGGCCTCCTCCGAATACGCAGCGTAAGCCCCCACGAAGTCGAGAATCAGAGCCCCCGCAGTGATAGTAGTCCCGAAAACGTCCATGATGGAATTGAGCTGATTATGATGTAGATAATGTGAGGGTATTTGGGATGAATCTTTATTTGAAGCTTAGTTATATACACGCCTAGAACCTTGGAAAGAGGCTGTGCTCAGTTCGCCTTCTTAAATGTGCACTTCGCCATCGCTGTGCTTATAGCGGCGACGCCGGTTTTCAACAATCTCCACTACATCTTTCTAATGATAGGTCTAAAATAGTTGGCCAGATATGGCCGCAGTGCCAGATATCATGAATTCTAACACGTCCTAACGGCGTAAGTTTGACGTGTTACATGAATAACGCAGGACTTCAAGCTGTATGCAAATTGCTGCGGCACAACACGTACGATTCTGCGGGCGGAGCGCTTGCAGGCGTCTTGATGCTGGTTATGGTGGGGACGGACAAGAGCGAACTTACGTGGGAATGATAGTAAGAGCCGTCGATCATTTTGCTATACTACCATCTCTCTCCTAGGGATCAAACCTAACCTTTCCACAATATAGATATAAGATATATCTTATCCAGGTGCTTTAGAAGAAACTTCTCTTTAATAGCCAGGTGCCATTGCCGTGTCATTACGGCATCGTATTGACGCGATAATACTAGGCGGGTCGCAGTCCGTTAGCGAATCGAATTAGGGGGCGGATTCAATGATTGGCATTGACGAAAACGCCACATATTATGAAGATCAAGGCAGAATCAAGGTACAGGTTTAGTATGGCGCCTCATTTTGCCCCCGACCTTCGCTGATAGTCACGCTAAAAGCGGTGTAAGGAATTCAGATCTAGCATATACGGATCTGCTGACGATCAGGTGGACTGAAGTGAGTCTTCCTCCCCTTTCTAGCTAACGGTCAATTTTTAGAATTTTATTTAAATTTTCAAGCTTAGGCCGTATATGCTCAAAGAATCATTTAGCAAATCTCTCTAGGAGAGAGGGGGGTATTCGTTACCTACATCCTTGATGCACAGCTCGCCGAGAGTTGCATTTCAGGCTCAGCCGAATGACGCCTGCCATCCTCCGGAACGTTGCATTCGTTATCCATCATTTAGTGGGACGGGTCCAAACTCCTCAAGAGAACTCCTTGTCTTTTGAGTATGCTGTGAGCTACAACTTTTTCTATCTGTTAGAAATCCTCTCTGTCGTGAGGTAATATAAGGGCCGTAGCGATTGAGAGCTGCATGTACTAAGTCATTATCGTATGATAGAAGGAGGGCAATTAAATATGACCCAGTTGGAGACGCTCTCCGACTTGTTAATATCAAGGCGCTGTTCCTGGCCTCGTTCGGGGCCGCCGAAGTGCTGTACCAGGGAAAACAGGCAACATGCCACTCAGATGTCGATAGCTAATCCGATCATCCCATGATAAACTCACTTGTTGATCTCTCCGGTTACCGAACTTCTTGGCAAAGGTAACCGGTGTGCAATTTTGGGCGTTGATACGCTTGATAGTACCATCTTACTTTTCGTTCTGACATGCTGTGCGACACGCCATCCTACTCTACCAGCGAGGGGTCATGCAGGGCATCTACTTAAGAGTCCACTCCAAACCTGATGGTTGCTGACTGGGATGGATTCTCTATTTTTTCAAGAAGGGCGATAACCAAGCACTCTCCAGCTCAAAGCAGCCCGCTCTACTCTCGATACGCTGCAACTAACAATTCGAAAGAATCACGGTTTTCACAGTCTATTTCCGCCAGTTTAGCTGTGTGGCTTGCACGCGAATGGTAGTGATATTTCTTAGCCCCTGAAGAGCTCCTTTGGCCTCCAAATTTAACAAATTAAGGACCGTTAGGTTTGCTAAAGTTGCGGCTTTTTCGCTTTGAAGTTGAAGGCCTTTGGCCATAAGAGTTGCGGCACGCCGTTTCGAGCCGGAGCCGGAGGGTGCCCGATTTTTGACGCTCTTTTCATGAGCCAATCGCCCTCCCCTACATTTATCCGATCTCAAACCTCTCTTATCTACCTAACTCCCTGAGTTAGTATCATGACGCCAACTAAAACTTACCTTCATATGTTCATCTCGGGTTATTTTTTATTGTCGCATGGTGACATGGCCAACTCCCAGTGTGTTGTTCTTTCTAGCCCTCCGATGTATATGTAATCCTGGGGACCCCCGATTTTCTTGTTCTTGGATTACTTTCTACGTGAGATACGAAGCCGAGGCGCTTTAAACTATCATCCATGAAGTAAATGGACTACCTACTAACTTATGCTAATTCATCAATTCAGTAAGGAATGGAGGAGTATTTGTGCGTTGTAAAGTAGGAAATAAGGTACTTGCGAAGAGTAATTGAGACACAACCCCGCAAGTCCATCCCGCTGCCCGCTTTTGCATACCCACTTTATACATAGCTCTTGACGCAACTGCGCCGTAACTCCAATCGCCGACAACTCGTTCAACCGCTGTGCTTCATTCAGCTCGACTTTGCATGCCGGTCTAGTTCAAGACCAAGACAGACCAGTTCGTTAAGTTACACGATACCTAAGTACTTAGATAAGATAGTTTCGTCCAACCCCGGTTAGGCACTTATTCAGTCACCATGGCCGAGTCGCAGATCCGCATCGGCTTCGTGCCGGAGCACTTCTCGACGCCCATCCACTTCGCGCAGAAGTATTACGGCCTCGACGCCAAACTGATCCCGTTCCCCTCCGGGACGGGCCACATGATCACGGCCATCCGCGCCGGCGAGATCGACATCGGCATCGGGCTCACCGAGGCATGGGTCGCCGGGCTCGGCAAGGACGACGTCCCCGGTGACGGCGGGTACCGCATCGTAGGCACCTATGTCGAGACGCCGCTGTGTACGTGTTATTACTTATTTATTATTCATTCTGTAACGAAATCATTTCATTTTCATCTCCATTTTCATTTATTCGGTTCTAAGTCCTGCTCTATCAAATCACTCTCTACACAAATATTCGTATATCGCATACGTATCTTAATCATAGTCTATCGCTGACGCAGTACTTCCCAGGCTGGGCCATCTCGACGGGCGCCAAGCGCCCCGAGATCGAATCGGTGGCCTCGCTCAAGGGGTCCAAAATCGGCATCTCGCGCCTCGGCTCCGGCAGCCAGGTGATGGGGTACGTGCTCGCGGACCAGCAGGGGTGGCTGTCACCCTCTTCTTCCTCTTCTCCTTCCTGGGCGCCGCCGTACTCGGACTTCGTGGTGCTGCAGAACTTCGCGAACCTGCGCGCGGCCGTCAACGACGGCACGGCCGACTTCTTCATGTGGGAGCACTTCACGTCGAAGCGGTACTACGACAGCGGCGAGATCCGGCGCGTCGGCGAAATCTACACGCCCTGGAGCTCGTGGAAGATCGTGGCGTCGACGGCGCTGCTGCAGCAGGGGGCCGCCGGGGGTCCCGTGCGGCTCATGGACTTGTTCGCCAGCCTGGATCGCGGCGTGCGGCACTTCGAGGACCACCGCGACGAGGCCGTCGAGTACATCAGCACCGCGCTTGACTACTCGGCCGAGGACGCCCGCGAGTGGCTTGCGACGGTCCGCTTCGCCTCCAAGACCGAGGGCGTGGACGTTGGGGTCATCACCAAGTGCATCGCCGTTTTGCAGAAGGCCGGTGTGCTGAGTGAGGGGGACGCTGCGCAGACCGAGGCGTTGGCCGATGGAATGTTGGTTAAAGGGCTGGCGGCGCAGTTTCCGGCGTGAGGAAATGGAACGGTGTAATACTTATGAGGGCGAGACGTTGGCGCAACACGGAACCACGGATCATGACAAGACAGTTGGATTTGTGACATTATGGGCCGCTCGGCGGCCGGTTAACAAGATCTGGCGCTGATGGCTCGATCTCTTGAGGGGATAAATAGCATCATAGCTACGCTGTGCGCTGCGAGCCGTAATTCTGGCTTTTTAGCTCCGAGAAGCCGTCGCCTTCTGCCTTCGATCCAAAATGAAGCAAGGCATATACACACGACCAGTGAAGTGGTATTATGAACGCATCCCATCAACAGCATGCCTAACATAAGTAGCTATACGTAGCTTTTGAATGCATTGAACGAAATCGCCTTGCTAGAAAGAGAGGATGGTCAATCTGGCAGAGCTCATTCAGCATTCCCTAAAATATGTATGTCAGGTTGCTATATGCACAAGAAGCAAAGCTGACAGTATTTCCATCTTAAACAGCGACTCGAGATTATTATTATATTGTTATCGTGATGTTGCTCAACAAATTCAAGGCAGAAGAGATGCACTAAAAAGCCCCTGAGCTGCCAACCCCTATCCGAATGTAGCCCCACATTTCCCCTGGCGCGGCTTTTCGACGCTCCAAACCAAGCGTCCAACGCACAGCAGCCAGTCGCAGTTCCAGCTCACTGACCACGGAAAGCCGCACGACAAGCTCAAAACCAAATCCGCCGAGCAAGCCACGAAGCGCCCTCCCATGACGAACGACGATTCCAATCGAACGCAACCCAACACAATATAGCAAATTACAGCTACAAAGTACAATGCCCGTTCTCGACGCCCTCGGGCTCAGAGCATCAACCGCGTCAGCATCTCGATCAGCGTCGAAATTGCTGCACGAGACGATATCCTCCTCCTCACCAGCCCGCGCCCACGCCCACGCCCACGGACCTCCGCGCACCCGACATCTCCTCCAAACCCGCAATCCTCGAAACCCAACCCAAATCCCAATCCGGCCCCAGCCCCGGACGCAGATCCAAGCTCGCACAAGCCGCCGCCCCTACTCCACGACCCCTCCAGATCCTCCGCCTCCAGTATCCCGCTCCCGCGCAACGCGCATCCTAACCTCATTCTCAACCTCGCGCTTCATCCCCTCCCGCCTGCGCGCGTCCCTATCGGCGCTTCGCTCGGCGCCCCTCTCGCACGTCGGCGCCTTCCTGCTGCTTCACGAGCTGACGGCCGTGCTGCCCATCTTCGGGCTCACGTACGCCTTCCACGCGCTCGACTGGGTGCCCACGAGCTGGGTGCTCGGGCCCTGGGCCGCGTGGGCCGGCGACGGCCTGCGCCGGTACGTGCCCTATTTTCGCCGGAAGGGCTGGTTCGGACTCGAGGGCAAGGAGGGCAAGGAGGAGGACGGGGAGGCGGTGCTGGAGAGTGAGCTTAGGGAAGAGGTGAGGAGGGAGCAAGAGAAGGAGCAGCAGCGCGAGGGCAAGGAGGGCGGGAAAGGGATTCTTGCGAGGTTGTTTGGGGCCAGGGATACCGACGCGGCCGTCAATGACCCAACCGCCACGTCTACATCTACGTCTACGTCTACGATCTCGAGCGGAGAGAGTACCGGTGCCGGACACGAAAAGCGCGACAAGGCGGCTGCCGTGTGGCACAAGGTAAAGAATGTGGCCACGGCTGACAACACCGAAAAGGGGTACAAGATTGGCGTTCAGATAGCAGCTGCCTACACTATTACCAAGTTGCTGCTGGTACCGCGGCTAGCACTGAGCCTGTGGTTGACGCCCTGGCTGGCAATGCGTTTTGTGGGACTCAGGCGAGCGCTACTGAGGAAACGAAGCTAGAGAAATCGATGATACGCCCAATCATGCACAGTGCTCGCAGATATAATTGTAGGCGCGCAGATGGAGCAGGAAATTGCGTCTATTATCTCCCGTTCTTCTTTTTTTGTTGTCCTCGCACGCTATGCCCGTCATAAACGACCCGTAGCGAGGGTACACAGAGTAGATACCGGAGCTTGATTAAGCGGCGCAAATCTTTCTACATGATACGCGTTTAGGGCTTCTCGTAGATCCAGCTGGCCTGGGCGCTCTTCCAGTTCACAACCTCACCCTCCTTGAACCAGAGAGCAATCTCCTTCTTGGCGCTCTCGACGCTGTCGGAGCCGTGGCAGACGTTGCGGCCGACATCGATGGCGAAGTCACCACGGATGGTGCCGGGGGCGGAGGCGAGGGGGTTGGTGGCGCCGAGGAGAGCTATTACCCATGTCAGTTCGGGTCGTCGAGAAAGGAGAAAGGAACCAGGTGGAGATATCAAGTTGGACGTACTTCGGCCGGTCTTGACGGCATCGCGACCCTCCCAGACCATGGCGAGGATGGGGCCACTGTTCATGTCTGTGATTCCCTGTCAGTCGTGACACCTAACCACATCACCTGCAAGATGGATAGTTGGGTGTTAACATACACTCAACAAGGCCAGCGAAGAAGGGCTTGTCCTTAAGGTCGGCATCTACGGGATGTTACGTCAGTTGGGCTCAACGGTTGGGCGTATTCGAGGGTGCCATCGTACAGTGCTCCTCGAGGTGGGCCTTGCCGGGGGTGACGAGCTTGATGGCGGCAAGCTTGTAGCTGGTGTTATCTTGTTAGTTGGAGCTGAATCGGGAACGTGTCGACTTGTGTTGACGAGATAGACTCACCCTCGGTTCTCAAAGCGGGCGATGATGGAACCGACAAGGCCACGCTAGAAACACAGAGGGATCAGCGATGAGCTTGGACAATAATTCAACACTTTAGACCACCCCCCATCGAGATGGAGTCATCGTACCTGGACACCGTCCGGCTTGATGGCGATGAACCTGGCAGGGACGGGTTAGCGGGGCGTGTCAAATAGATCATCTCAAGGTTCTCAAGGTTCTCAAGATTCTCGAGATTCTGGCCTCTCAACATGGTCATCAACTTACGTCTGCTCGTTAGACATTTTGTGTTGGGGTTCTGGAATCGGTTGGGGTGAAAGGGAGGGGGCGACAGAGAGAGCCGTCTCGTGTTCGTGGCGGCAGGAAGAAGAGGGCGTCGAGGAGGAAGAGAGGCTGCTGATGGCTCCCTTGTATATGTGATGGTCGTATTTGGCAAGGAGGAAGACCAGGAAAAACGCGAGCCCCAAGGAGAGGAAGAAAATACTGAAGGCGGGGTGACAGACCCCGTGGCGGGGCTGCACCTGGTGCTTTGGCGGTCGCTCATTGGGCAATGCTGGCTGTGCAGCTGTTGCTATAGCGGGGCCCGCTGGAGGGGTAACACGACCGTCCTTTTTGTCCATCTTAAGGTTCTTGTCCGTCTGTAGGTACCTTCTCTAAAGCACCTAAGGTATGTAAGGTAAGTAAGTAGGTAATCAGCCAGTAGCGGTGTGCTTTGTTACCTAACGCTTCGAGCCAAAATATGCCTACCAAAATAAGAAAAAGAGACGGCAGCTATAGAATTGTATAATAGGAGTGCAAAAGCATGACTTAGATCGAAGGCGACTCGACGAGCTGGTTTTCAAGTTGAATATTTCGATATGTATAATTTAAAGGATAAATATGGGCAGCAATAAGTTTCCATTTGACTGTGTCTGTCTCTAACCATGGAGGTTGCAGATGGAACCTGAATGGATGGTTTAGCCTGTGCCATTGCTTGGGTAGTAGATACATGGTACCTACCACTTATCTCAGTCAGATAAGGTACTTTTATGGACAGCTGTCATGCCTTGCCCATCTCCAATAGGTACGATCTTAGCCGCCTCAAGCCACATTCTTCCTGAGGTACCTCTGTAAGTCGAAGTCAATCCTACTATTCCGTCTTCCTCTTTCAATTCTCCCCCCAACTGCAATTGCCTGCAGCAGGACGAGGCAACCCATTGAACATCTCCTAAAATTGCTTCAGCCGACTAGTGACTCGATGAATTGCACAACGATTCGGTAATTCATCCCCGTGTGTGACACCTCCGACCTTCGACTCTGCCCCCAGTCTTCTGGGGGATCTCACGAGGATTCAAGATGCGCACGTCGAGCCAGTCGTTCTCGGGCTGGCCAGCTCTGCTGTGCACACTCGGCCTGTTTCTTTCCCTGTTCTCTCTTGGAGGTATGTCTTTGTCTCAGCGAATCCCTGATCATGGATGAGGAAGATGGGTGACTGACAATTCCCCGCGATCCAGCTGCGGTCAAGGAGCACGATTTCAAGAAATGTGACCAGTCGGGCTTCTGCAGGCGGAACAGAGCCTACGCCGACAAAGCCATCGCCCAGGGATCATCATGGCAGGCTCCATACAAGATCCTACCCACCGAGTCCGCCTTCAAGGATGGCCTCTTCCACGCCACCATCCTCAAGACCATCGACGACGCCGGAACCACCGTCGAACTACCGCTCACCGTTGCCTTCCACAAGTCGGGCACCGCTCGCGTTACCGTCGACGAGAAGCGACGTCAGGAAAAGAATATTGAGCTTCGGCACAACAGCAAGGCGAGAAAGGAGCGCTACAACGAAGCTGAGAAATGGGCCATCGTTGGTGGGACCACGGTCGATGTCGATGCCAAGATCTCATACACGGGCGACACTGGCATCAAAATTCAGTACGGCCCCAACTCTGCCTTCGAAGCCCATATCAGCTACAGCCCCTATTCCATCGAGTTCAAGCGCGATGGGTCCGCCCAACTCAAGCTCAACGACCGGGGTCTGATGAACCTGGAGCACTGGCGACCCAAGGTCGAGAAGCCCCCCGTTGAAGAAAAGAACGAAGGAGAGGAAAACACGGAAAACACAGAGAGCAAGGAAGAAGCCGCTGTTGAGCCGGCAGGCGATGATGAGAGCACTTGGTGGGATGAAACTTTCGGCGGAAATACGGACTCGAAACCCCGTGGCCCCGAAAGCATCGCGCTCGACATCACCTTCTTCGGTTACGACCATGTTTATGGCATCCCTGAACATGCCGGACCACTATCCCTCAAAGAAACCAGAGGTGGGGATGGTGCCTATACCGAACCCTACAGGCTATACAACTCGGATGTCTTCGAATATATCTTGGACAGTCCGATGACTCTGTATGGAGCTATTCCTTTGATGCAGGCACATAGGAAAGACTCCACTGTTGCTGTTTTCTGGTTGAATGCGGCCGAAACTTGGATTGATATCGTGAAAACCAAGCCATCAACGAACCCCCTGGCTCTCGTGAAGGGGCCAAAAACCAACACTCAGACTCACTGGATTTCGGAAGCCGGTATAATGGATCTCTTCGTCTTCCTCGGTCCCACTCCCCAAGACGTGAATAAGGCGTACGGTGAGCTCACGGGCACAACATCAATGCCTCAGGAGTTTTCCATCGGATACCACCAGTGTCGCTGGAACTATGTATCCGACGACGATGTGAAGGAAGTGGACCGAAAGATGGACCGTCATCAAATTCCCTACGACGTCATCTGGCTCGACATTGAGTACACAAGCGAGAAGAAGTACTTCACCTGGGATGATGACATGTTCAAGGACCCTGTCTCGATGGGGCAACAACTGGATAGCCATGGCAGGAAGCTGGTCGTTATTATTGACCCTCATATCAAAAACACGGGCGGCTACCCGGTGATTGATGAGCTCAAGTCAAACGGCCTCGCCGTCAAGAATAAAGAAGGGAATGACTTTGATGGTTGGTGCTGGCCCGGTTCATCGATGTGGATCGATTGCTTCAACCCAGCCGCCCCCAAGTGGTGGAAGTCATTGTTCCAGTACAGCAAGTTCAAGGGAACAATGGAAAACACCTGGGTGTGGAATGACATGAACGAGCCATCGGTGTTCAATGGGCCTGAGGTGACGATGCCGAAAGACAATCTACACTACGGATCTTGGGAACACCGTGATGTACACAACCTGAACGGCATGACCTTCCACAACGCCACCTACGAGGCTCTGCTGTCTCGCAAGAAGGGCGAGCTCCGCCGCCCATTTGTCCTCACGCGGTCGTTCTACGCAGGTTCACAGCGTATCAGTGCCATGTGGACCGGCGATAACCAGGCCAGTTGGGAACACTTGGGAGCGGCAATTCCGATGATTCTAAACCAAGGGGTGTCGGGATACCCCTTTTCCGGAGCTGATGTTGGTGGTTTTTTCGGTAACCCTGAAGCTGAACTGCAGACTCGCTGGTACCAAGCTGGCGCTTTTTATCCGTTCTTCCGCGGCCACGCCCACATTGATGCTAGACGTCGAGAGCCTTACCTACTCGCAGAGCCGTATCGGGATATTGTCACCGCCGCTCTTCGGCTTCGTTACAGTCTGATACCTTCTTGGTATACGGCCTTCCACCAAGCCCATAGGGACGGCAGCCCCATCATCCGACCCATGTACTGGACTCATCCTAGCAGTGAAGGTGGCTTCAGTGTTGATGACCAATTCTTCGTTGGCTCGACCGGACTGCTTGTGAAGCCAGTAGTCGAACAAGGCAAGAAGACTGCGGATGTCTACATTCCGGACGACGAGGCCTACTACAACTACTTCACCTATCAAAAAGTGCCGACAACGAATGGCAAGACGGTGACTATAGACGCTCCTCTCGAGACCATTCCCATTCTGATGCGGGGCGGACATATCTTCCCTCGCCGAGACATCCCACGTCGCTCTACCCAACTCATGAAGTATGACGACTATACTTTGGTGGTAGTAGTCAGTAAAGCCGGCACCGCTGAAGGCCAATTATATGCCGATGACGGCGACTCCTTCGATTACCAGAAGGGCGAGTATATCCATCGCACTTTCAGGTTGGAAGTGTCTAAACTGACTTCAACCGACGCCGACGGTCGCGAGACTAAGAAAATCAGAGAGGGTGCCTGGCTGAAGAGCATGCACAATGTTGCCGTCGACAAGATCATCGTCGTCGGCGCCCCCGCGTCCTGGGCCGACAAAAAGGAGGTTCAACTGGAATCTGACGGCAAACACTCTGCGGTGAAATTGGAATATTTCAAGGGCGACGCCAACAGGGCCCCGTTCGCCATTGTGGGACGTGTCGGGGCTAGGATCGGGGCCGATTGGACTATCACATTTGCTTAGCCGGAGTCGTCACCATGTTTCTTTTGCGGGCAGGCATGCATGCACGATGAAGGACCATGACATACATATATATAGCCATATGTGCTCAGAGTTAGTTACGTGTTGTACACGAGGAGGCGTCCAATAGTCGCGTTCACATAGAATGAAGCGATCTTTATCTTTATTTACAGGTTAAAAAGTCATTGTCGTCGTACTACCAGGTGATATAGTAGAGCTTTATTTATCTGTTATATATGAGGTATGTACGAACTAAGTAAGACGTACGTATTCGACTGCGTGCCCGGTCATTCGATATCCGATATTCGAATCACAGCTAAGCACGCACTTTGCCTGGGACAAGCGTCTTGGTCATCTCATAGGCCTAGAAGCATCTCGGAATCGTAGTAGATTTTATTTTGGTTTCTTTTTTGTTCTTGTCTGTCTGTCTGTCTGTCCGTCTTGTCGTATCTTGTCTCGTCTTGTCTCGTCTCGTCTACGCGGGCCCATCGCGCTCGCTCAGCTCGCGCGCGTCGAGCAGCCCGAGGGCCTCGCGCCTCGTGGGCGCGTCCGGGTCGAAGTAGGGCTTCTCGGCCAGCGAGGTCACGCGCGTGCCGTGGCGCGGGTGGCGGCCGCCGTAGTCCCAGCTCGCGTTGTGTATCGTGATCCTATTTCCTTTCGTCAGTTTCACGAGAACGGGAACGGGATAGACGGACAGACGGGCAGACGGGCAGACATGTGCTGTAAGTGAATAAGGTGGGTGGATGGGTAGGGGCAAACGGGAAAGGGGGCAAAAGGATAAGGAGGAAGGAAAAAAGGGGCTCACCTGTTATCCCACAGGGCGCTCGTGCCGGGGGTCCACTTGAAGCGGACCTGGATGTCGACGTTGCTCTCGTAGACGTCGTACAGGTAGTTGAGTATGACGTCGCTCTCGGCGCGGTCGAGGCCGACGATGCGGTCGGTCATGGCGCGGTTGACCCAGAGGGCCTTCCAGCCCGTGGCCGGGTGGACGCGGACGAGCGGGTGGACGCGCTCGACGTGCTTCGGGCCGGCGTGCGGGTCGTCGCGGTCGAGGTAGGCGTGCGCCGAGATGTAGACGGCCTGCTTGCCGTCGATGAGGCGCCGGAAGCCCGGTGACAGCTTCTCGTACGCCGCGTACCCGCTCGCCCAGAGCGTGTCGCCGCCGTTGGGCGGCACCGTGTCGTTGTGCAGGTGTGTGATGCCCGCCGGCTGCAGCTCGTGCACCAGGTCGCTGTGCCACCGCGACGCGCCGCCCGGGTTCCGGAAGTCGGCGCTGCGCTCCGTCGCTTGCAGGTCCGGCCAGATCACCGTGACGCCGATGTGGCCCGGCACCTGAGCAACTTGTGGCTAGCCAGTCGGTCAGTTAGTTAGTCAATTTAGTCCAGTTTAGTCCAGTCTTGTCGACGTTCTTCCTGTCTCTTCTTTCTTTTCTTCTTTCTTTTCTTCCTCCTTTTCTTCCTCTTCTTTTTCCTCATGGTTCTTCACTCCGGACTCAGGACTTAGATAAGAAAAAGAGAAAGAGAATCGCCGACGTACGTGGACCTCGGGCACGCCGTAGTACCTGCCCAGGTCGAGCTGCTGCTGCGGCGAGATGTCCTGGTTCCGGAAGAAGACGACGCTGCGCTCGGCGATGAGCAGCGCGAGCTCGTCCTTCTGCTGGTCGGTGAGGTCCTTGAGCTGCAGGCCCTCGATCTCGGTGCCGATGTGCGTCGTGAGGTCGGTGACCTTGGTGGCGGCGGAGAGGAGCGCCGACTTGGACTTGTCGGCCCGCGCGCCGGCGTCGTCGTGCGCCCACGGCTTGCTGCGGATCTCGAGCACGTCCTGCAGGTAGAGCGGCCGCAGCGGCCGGTACGGGTACCCGTTCGAGAGGTCCACGGCGCCCTTCTTGAGGCGGTAGACGGCCGTCTCCGGGAGCGGCAGCGTGTCCTTGATGGGCTCGGCCACGTCCACGATTCGCTCGTCGATTGCTGACGGGGCCATGGTGCGGACAAATCTGTTCGACTTATTGATCTTCTAAATTACTGTGGAGGTTTACAGGTCAGAATGACGATAGAAATACTACAGAGGGCTTGTTAAAAACAAAAGTAAACATATCGAAGCTACCCCGCGTAGGCAGAGCTCCTCTCTTATATATCCCACGGCTTCGCCGGCTCACACGCACACCATCCTTAATAGCCGTCTGGCGATAGCGGGATGAATCTACTACATGAATGAATAATCAAAACCGACCTGCGGGTAGCACCCTATGCTCCCATCCGTCCTTGGAGCACGCCGCGTCTGGTTGGGATTGCGAGTTGATTGATGCCCGCTTGTCTTCTTCGTGTCTTTATTCTTTATTACCAATCCTCGCCCGACGAGCTGCGTGCAAGCGACCCCGGATTGGTGACCCATGGCGCGGCTCCCCAAAGTCGTAATCGGCCCCGCAGCATTCGTGATCGAAGTTTGAAGCACGCCACCTCACCGCGCATGGCTGGAGTGGTAGAGTGGCAGACGACGCGCTTATCGCCGCGGTTTCATTCGATTCTCCCCCTCACGGGGGGACGATGACGTGATGCCACGAAAGCCTGGTGCCATCGGTCCTGCGGTCGTCCTATTGGCATCCCGCAGAGCTCGACCTGCGCCCGGAACTCAGGACGCGGACATACCACCTCCTTTACGCTACCCTTTCTGGGGAGTGGCGGGCGCATGACCACGCGATTTCTCGAGTATGCATGCGGGGGGAAGCCTAGATTTCGTCGAGGGCGGTTTACGGAAGTGCAAGTTCTCGACTGCTGCTCGCCCAGAACCGGCATCATGCGTCTTCACCGATCGAGGATGATGACATGACGCCTTGATAGTGTGTGTGTGTGTGTGTGTTGTGCGGCGTTTCACAGTCTTACATACATGAGGTTGACGCGATGGTATGGATAGTTGATGACATGCAAGCGGAATAAAAAAAGACATGGCTTCGTGTAGTCTATTGGCAGCTCCTTGTTTCCCTTATACGTGTAACGAAGGAGAGAGAAGAAGCATCGCCAGTAGAGACGCTCAGAACATACTACCACAGGGAATGAATGAAATATGGGTAAGCCAAGGGTTATCAACCCTTCGTACAACACGATGAATTCCGATGCGAAGACGGTCGCCGCCAGCGTAAGCTACGACGGAGAGAACTCGGGCGGTAACAGTATCAATGAAGAATCGGCCATTATAGCCGCGACGCCGAAGAAGACATGGCGGTCGTACATCTGGGACACGTTCGACAAGTCGCCCGAAGAACGGCGGTTCTTGTTCAAGCTCGACGCCGTCATCCTCACCCTCGCCTCCCTCGGGTATTTCATCAAGAACCTGGATCAGGTCAACATCAACAGCGCATTCGTCTCCGGAATGAAGGAAGACTTGGGGTTATACGGCAACCAGCTCAATTACATAACGACAGCATGGACCGTGGGCTATGTCATTGGGGAGATCCCCAGGTAGGCCAAATCTTGCGAGTTCCGGATTCTCTACTAACAAGCCCAGTAATATGATCCTGACCAAGATCCGGCCGTCGATTTGGATCCCTTTTCTCGAGGTACGTCTTTCCTCTTTCCTACCGACGTAATCACGCAATTGACTTACGAATATCTATGTAGGTAGTGTGGTCCGTCCTCACGATCCTCCTCGCCAAGTGCCAGACGGCCACGCAGATCTACGTCCTGCGGTTCTTCATCGGCCTGGCCGAGAGCGGCTTCTACCCGGGCATGCAGTACATCATCGGCAGCTGGTACCGCAAGGACGAGCTGGCGAAGCGCTCCTGCATATTCCACTCGAGCAGCGCCATCGGGAGCATGTTCTCGGGCTACCTGATCGCGGCGGTCTACCGGCTCGAGGGCGTGGGGGGGTTCCACGGCTGGCAGTGGCTGTTCATCGTCAACACCATCATCTCGCTGCCGATCGCCATCGCCGGCTTCTTCCTCTTCCCGGACGTTCCCGAGATCACCGAGGCCTGGTGGCTCACCAAGGCGGACATCGCCATGGCCAACCAGCGCATGGCACTGGAGGGGCGCGCGAAGAGGGGCAAGTACGACAAGGCCAAGTTCAAGAAGATCTTCTCGTCGTGGCACATCTACGCCCTCGTCCTGCTCTACATCTTCTTCAACAACGGCTCCGGCTACGGCGGCCAGCCGGCCTTCGCGCTCTGGCTGAAGTCGGAGGGGTACGACGTGACGGCCGTGAACACGTACCCGACCATCGCGTCGGCCGTCGCCGTGCTGTTCACCTTCATCTACGCCTGGACCTCGGACACCATATTTCGAGGAGCCCGGTGGCCGCCCATGGTCTTCGCAGGCATCGTCAACATCGCCACGAACGCGAGCCTCGCCGTGTGGGACATACCCAACGGCTGGAAGTGGGGGTCCTACATCCTCGGGCTCATCGGCGGCGGCATCAGCGGGCTCACGTTCGCGTGGGCCCACGAGATCTGCGGCGACGACAACGAGGAGCGGGCCTTCGTCACGGCGTCCATGAACGAGATGGCCTACGTCGTGCAGGCCTGGCTGCCCCTGATCATCTGGCAGCAGGTCGACTCGCCCCGATACCAGAAGGGCTTTATCACCATGGTGTTCATCGCCGCTGCTATGATTGCGACGGCTTTCGCCATCCGCTTCCTCCATCATCGCGAACTCCTGACGAAGCGCCTACTCTCTCGGGCGTAGATATGCGTAAGGTAGATAAGTTAAAGCCGTCACGCGTGCATATAGCAATACCTAAGCAACGAATTGACATTCATCGTGCCGCATATATTTATCTGTCACGTTAGTGCCTCAACAATAGCTTGGGTCGTTTCGATAAAAGTCTGAAGTAGATGCTCATCTCGTTTTACAGAGTGTGCCCATTCCCGTGGATTTCGAGTTCTGGCTCTGTCAATCTAGGGTGTCTCCAGTCTTCGGCAAGAGTTTGCATCTATCACTAGATTTGAGCCAACGGGGATTCAGCCCCGACATTGACATTACCTTTTATCCAGTACGGAACCCAAGTAAGCCTAACCAATGGGATAGAAGCTATTCCGTCGAACCGACATACTATACAGAGCGATGCTGAGTGCTACGAGTCCGGTCACGTCAATCTTCACAGTTACCCCCCAGAATACTTAGACATCAGTCATAAAACGTGTTGTTTAATTATAATCGCCTCGTCGCCTTTTTCATCATACATAGAACCCCCCTTCAGAAACCGTCCCGGCATCTCGCCGTAGGCTTGGCTTAACCACAGCTCGGGGATCCAAAGATGCCAAAGCGCACGCCTAATTGCAGACGCCATTCGTGCAAATATAGTCATCCGAGCAGTCGTCGAAGGTAGTGCATGCGCAGCCTCGAAGAAGTTTATAAGTCAGCCATGATTCGCGTATTGTAGTTATCTCGACATAATTACTTACCAATGCAGTGGCCCTCCCAGGAGCACCCCGTCTGGCAAGTAGTCGGGGGAGGAGGAGTGCCGCCGCCGCCGCCGCAATAGCTCGCCGGGTTGTTATTAGGGTATATATGTCCCGTGTTGCAAGTGCCGGAACGCCAGAGGGGGGTGGCTGTGGTGCGACATTGGTTAGACATCACGGCGGTAATGACTTACTGCTTGCGTAATGTGAGAGTAAAACTTACTATCGACCTCCAGGTTCGTGGCCGGGCTTCGGATGACGCTCTGTACCGCATTCGGCGTGAGCTGGTTCTCGCAATTGACCTGTCCGCTTCCGCCGTTCTGCGAATTGCCCGTGAACACGTCGACCCATTGGTTCGTGTCTAAGGAAAGGGGGGGAGCAAACGAGTTAGCAATTTATTTTCTTCTGCCTTTTCTTTTTCTCTCCCTCGCTCTTGGCGGTAGCATGTTTCCAGGAAGGTAGGTATTCACTCACTGCAGCCCGCGCAGATATCCTCATTGCGGATGTACTTCTTTATGTAGGGGAAGTAGACGATTTCGCACTGGGCATAGCCGCTGCCTTGCTTCGACGCGAAGGTCAAGGGGTCGCTGTATGTGCCCGTGCCGCCGGCGTGGAAGCCGCGGGACGAGCAGCTGAACGCGATGGCGTCTGATCCGGCAGGATCGTTGTCCGGGACACCGTAGAAGGTAGTCTTCACATTTCCTGTCACGGAGCACGCCGCAGCTGCTAGGCCGGCTAGAAGAGGGAGACAGGCGACGGAACGCATCGTGGCGGTAAGCTATCACGATATCGAGGAAGAACAAGTTGGGAATCAATTAGGACGCTTGTTGCAGCTCATGGCATTGAACAGTATCACAGTATCTATCAGGCTATATATACGTAAACAATAATGGGAATAGGTAGAGCATACTGATGTTGCAATCTGACTCAAGTATGTGAACGTTTTAGGAAGGACGGAAATCAACCAAGTACCAACCTTACCCCTGAATAAGGCCGTTTCACCGACCAGAACCGCAACTCAGGACCATTGTGATTCCCGACCAATGGAACCGGCGTCGCCAATGCGCGTGCTTTACGTGGTATGCAGTTTCTTGAAAAAGGCATCCGCAATAACAGCGGCTTGCCTTCTCGACATAGGTAACCTAGGTAGGTAGTCAGCGAGAATGCAGCGATCAGATGCTCTGCCCTGACTAAGCTGATCAACCCGCCTTCCTGTCCGGGAATGGAGTGCTTTCATCAACCAGGCCATACGAGAGAGGGGTTGGGAAAGCCGTGAAATTTGGAATGTTGATGGATTTAACACGGTATCTAAAAGCATTATACCTGGAGAACTTATATAATTCCACATAGAGTTGTTTCAACTGAAGTTGTGGAGTGAATCTGTTCGGTAGTAGACAATTTAAAAATTACCTAGGCTCGATCTACAGGAGCGGATTGGTACGGTAGTTGAATTGCTACCCCATATATTTGTTAGGGCAAGGGTCCTACTAACAGTCTAGTCTGCCAGCATAAAACGCGAGTTAAAACAACGGTTCAAGTTGCAGTCCGAAATCACGCCGTCTTTTGTGCGCACCCACTAATTACGATTGTAATAAGCACGTCGGAGAGCAGTTAATTCAGTACCTGTATGAAAAGAGGGCTAGGTATATGTACATAGTAGGTCCGGCAGCGTTGACGATAGTTTCATCCGACTAGGCTCGATAAGCTCTAGCCATTGTCAGAAACTAGCTGGACTTAGGTAGTATGGTCCGTAGGGCTGACTGAGGTTACGATGATGGGATGAGGAATGAACTGATGATTTATTGTTTGCAAATAAAAATTACATAACTACATTCAATATATCAAAGAAACCCTATGTTATGCATATGCACTTCTATATAGTCTATGCTTTCAAGGCTATAATCATACGTGAGAAGATGGCTTACGACTTCAAAAGCGAGCTGACAGCTACGCTAGAAACGAGGGGCGCGGAGCGGCGGAGGAGAGGGCAAGGGGATAGAGGGGGCGAGTTATTCCTAGAGAGAGAGAGTGTGAGAGAAACCTGACCGTGTTTGGTAAGTTAACTGCTTCAGATGATTCAAAAAGCCCGATTCCGACAACCGGTATCGCGCCCATAACAATAATCATCGATCGTAATGGCATCGCATCCCAATCTACCTAGGTAGTCCAAAGCCACCAGTCATGCATGGAGGTAACGTACCTAGTGTAAGCAACAACACCACGCGACATGATCAGATACTTTGTGGAGGAACCCACGCCATAGCATCACCGCTCGCCGAGACGAAGAAATGGAACAAGGAAAGAAGGAAGTCTTAAAAATCAAATCAAAACAGAATTTCATTGGTATCATTACGCTACGTTATTGAGAGTTGGTAAGTCAGTCAGTTATCCATTATCAATTACCCATCCACCCTCTTGCTCCCCGCCCCCCATCATCAATCCTCAAGTCCGTCTCCAGCGACCCCCAGGACTCGGCGGGCCGGGAAAGGCGGTGCTGATCTCCGTCGACTCGACCGGGCTGCCGGTACTGCTGTTGCCGACGGGCTTCTTCCTCGGGCTGACGGGGACGCGGATGTGCTCCAGCGCCCCCCTCGGCCGCGTACTCGTAATAGCAGTAACGATGGTGGTCTCGCGCTGCGGCGGTATCTCCCATATCGGCGCCATGGACTCCTGGTTCTGGTTCTGCCTCTCCCACAGACGGCTGAGCAGCGGGCTCGCCGTCGAGCCCGAGACCGGGCTTCCGTACGACACGCTACCGTCTGCCGGGCTGCCGAGGTGGGGCGAGGACACGCCGTACTCGGCCGGGTTGTAGGCGCGCAGAGGCAGGAGCTGGGCTGTGCTTCTCGTGCTCGTCGTGCTGCTGGGGGCGATGTCCTCGTGGGGAGAGAAGCGGGATGCTTTCGGCGAGGTGGAGTAGTGGACCGTGTCTGGGAAGGCGGGTGCTCCCGTTGATATGTTCTGCAATGGCTGCGGTGCTTGTCTGGGTCGACAAAATGATGGGGAGGTTGCTTGGGTTTGCCAAGAGGTCCGCGATAGTCTGGATACCGGCGATTCGGCAGTGATGGGGTGGGATCCCAGCGCGAGGGGCGCACCGGAGTAGCCTTTCTCCTCCTCGTCGATCGCGGTGTTCGGAAAGGCCGGGGAGCGCGGCGTCAGGTGAGTCTGGCAGCGGAACGAGAGCGAGGATGCGGGGCGGTGCTGAGCTCGTCGAAGACCGCTCCCGCTACGTGGGCCGCCCTCGAGACGGAGGCGTCGGTTTCGACGCTTTCGGTGGCTTACGAAAAAGAAGCCGGTGATTGCCAAAATGACGACCACAGCAGCGACGGCGATTCCCACAATTGTGGTCGTCGGGAGTGTGGGTTGATTATCCTCGGACGTTTTCGAGACGGGGTCGACGGCGTTGATTTGGGTGGTAGAAAAGACGGTATCGCTTAGTCCTATTGCTAACCCAGGTGTTGAGCGCTGATTGCAGCCCGCCTCCAGTGCAACTAGATCTGTAGCATGTATTAGAAGATGAGATCGACGGAGTATACATAGCTATTTGGGACTCACAATTCACCAAGAAGCCTTGATCATCGGAGGCTGCTATACATGATGTGCATCTTGTGACCGAGGTGCTGGTCATAACCCCACCATCAACATCACAATATGAATAGTCTAAGTGACTTGGTCTTAGATCATCACCGGTGAGGGCGGCTTCTAATGCTCCGCACGCCGTTGACGTCGAGCACGGAGTAGACGGATTACCCGTGGCATTGGGAAAGCCAAATATACAGTTGTCAAACGTATATCTGAGGTTATCTTGAAGGAAATTAGAGCGAATTATAATCCAAGGGCCGGTGAGATTGACTTACATAGAAACCAGAGCTGGTCGCTCTCGCTCCCCTGAGAGAATGTGCTATCTTGAAGACAGCTCATACATCGCTGGAACTTCTGGCCAGCCCGAGATGTGTAATCGGAATTGCGACATGTTATGTCTTTGTTTGTTGTAGTTGACGAGTTAGGGTCCGAGATATC
Organism: Nemania sp. NC0429; assembly: GCA_022578495.1. Lineage (NCBI taxonomy): Eukaryota > Fungi > Ascomycota > Sordariomycetes > Xylariales > Xylariaceae > Nemania > Nemania sp. NC0429. The sequence goes on along the minus strand of MU392188.1, from coordinate 270,963 downwards.
ATCGCCCTCGGTATTGATACAGAAAGAGGCGCAAGGCGAGTTAGGCGTGACTTGCAAAGCTGTAGAGTAGGAGATGAGGAGTCCGAGAATGCACGCGAGGCCAAAGAGCTCCATTATGTCGCAGGTTAGATGCTTGGTCCAGCTTGTAGGCTTAGTCGATATGAAACAAGGTGTCAAAGACACGTGGTGCTCGGGGTCTGATATGAATGACGGTATTACAATTAATTAAAAATATCACAGCACTATCCAGCCAGCTGGAGATCGAGCGTGTTCAAAGTATGGGAATCGAGTTCGTGAAAGAATGAAGAGATTCCCCGGTAACAGAAGCGAAAGACCGACAAGACGAGTATGGGAAGATGCGAGGGATAGATGCAAGCCCAGGAGAGGCAGTCAACATATAGGTATACGAACTCCAACCCCTTGTTCGTCACCTACCGCTCACCAGATATGACAGATGCTACTAAGACTGAGCGTAGCATCGCTTCGTCCCTTCGCAGGTTGTTTGTACCGCCCAAGTCGACGCTATCGAGGAGATATCTCAATAGTCTATTGTGCCTCGTACTAAGCTCGTGGGCTAGTAGCTCAGTGGACATAAGCATGAGGCATCACAGAAGAGCGAGCCGGTAGTGGGGATGCCTTCTCAAAGGCGAAGCTCCTCTGATTTGTCGAGCCATCAACGACGCCCATGCTGCGAGCCCTGCATGCGGGTCACAGGCGCCAAAAAGCGGCCACTGGTCATCCAAGGAGATAAACCCCCTGTTCGGGGAACGGCTGTTCCTGGATCTCGCGTCCGCCTACGGCCGGCCCGTGTCCGCTGGTTCTTCCCAAGCCGTTCTGGGTGTGCGGTGACGAACCGACATAGACGCGATGCCCGTCCCGGCCGAGACCGACCAGACAAAGATACAAAAGTCATTACTGTGCGATTGTATATCATATGCCCCATTGCGCAATGCCGAGATAGACACTGTCCCCCATAGGGATGCGATGGGATAGGACATCGGATCTCTCTTCTCTAGCCTCTAGGTAAGGTAAGCAATGAGAGACCTGAACCAGAAATGAACCCGCTGGCATCTGTCACCGGAAGAAACGAGTGTGCCAGCCAATCCGTACGTCCAAATCTCGCTAGGTCAGCACCACACCACATGGCTTCTGGCGGAGTTGTCACCGTGATGGAGGCGTGCATGATGCATGCAGCTGCACGGAATAAGCTCCATCTCTTTCCCTTGACAGGCGCTTATTTTGAGAGGTCACTTTATCTCCGCTAAGTACTTGGGTACCTGACGTGCCTCGGTCCATTCCTGGTGGTCTGTGCTGGCTGGCAAGTGACGCCAAGCTGGTCTCTAGCGAATCACAGGGCAACTTGCGTCGGGCGGGCGCTTGGCCCAGAGATTCGGATCTGCCTACCCAACTCTGCACGCTCAGGTGGTGCTGGTGTTCTAGTCGACTTCGATGGTGTCACAACAGCAGATGGCTTGATAGATCAGTCGGTTGGGTACCTGCTTGTGAGAAGTACGTAAGGCATGTACCTTGTTACCGATTACCGAAAATGCGCTCAGATACCCGCCTATTTCGATACTTTTGGGTACCTCAGTTGCCGAACGCAGCTGGCGTTTATCTTCATGGTGTTTTGGGAATTTACCGGCCAAAGAAAGTCGTCACCACGTTTCTGTAAGTCATTATGTCACGGAGGATATATACCGTTAGTCCAGACTTTGGATTAACGGCGTCGTTTTTCCGCAACACATTACCTATCTACCATGCAGTCAAATCCCCCATGCCGTTGAAAATAATGGGAGGATTACGGGGGGATGAAAATCGGCGTCTTCACTACTGTATGGCGGAGACTGTTGGTCTCAATATATATATATAGGTACCGTACAATCACAAACCACGTTTCGCGTCAAGCCTTACTCTCCTTGACTTAAACGCACGTATCGAAAATCATCTGATTAGAAGCTAGACTGGCATTTCATTCCTGAGTCGTATAATGAGTCCTACTGCTTAAGTAAGGTATTCACTGAATCCGGGTGTAATTCAATCCTCGGCTCTTTTTCAGACATCTTGTTCCACACCATGAAAAGCAAACTCCCGGAACGCCATTTTCCTGCAGACACACACACAGAGAGAGACTGTACAATACAGCAAAAAACGCCATACATATGAACATGTGCCGAAAAGCTAGTGGGATACTAGCATGGAGGGTATCACCCAGCGCGACTGGTAAAGAAATATCCAGCATCATAGATAGATCATTCGGAATCGGAATCATCCTTTTTCCCGATCGAGGCGCGTTTTGATGCCTTAGCCGCCTTCTTTTCAGCCTTCCTTCGCTTCCGCTCAGCCTTCTCTTCAGGTGTCTCTCCATCGTGCTTCTTGCGCTTCTTTGAGTCGTCCTCTGCGGGAGCTTCATCGCCATTTGTCGTTGGTTTGGCAGTCGCTGCTACAGCCGTGGTCTCGACAGCAGGTGCTTCTGACATCGTGACGTCGGCAGCGGGTGCCGCAGCAGATTCAGCCGGCGCGGTGTAGTCTTTGTACTCGGCTGACCATTTGGCGGGCGTTTGCTCGTTAGCTCGTCCGAATTTGTCTAGCTTGCCGGATGCCTTCAGTTTCTTCTTCTCGGTAGCCGTGGGACCAAGACCCCATCTTCTGGGGTACAGATCTCGTTCCATGATGCAACGTTTAACTTTAGCGACAACACCGTGATCGCAGGACGACATCTCAACTGTGCTCATCATGGCGATGCCAAGAGCAATGGCCTCTCCCTTCGTGGTCATGAGGACAACTTCTTCATGAGCCTCAATGCCCGCTTCGTATCGTAAAAGACCAGGAATCATGAGCTGCATCAAAGTAAGCACAGAGTAAATGTAAAGTGCGTGGTTCATCTCACCTTAGCTCCGTAGCAGATTGCATTGACCTACGTGCCAAACGTTAGCAAGCCCCTCATTTCGAGCCATGGGACTAGCAGACTTGGTTGGAAAAATTCCACAACATACCGTACTATCCTTTACAACAATACGCTTGTAAGAGGTAAGGAGTGTCTCGAGTGGCGATATAACCTTTCGCAAGTAGGATTCGTCTCTGGTATTGTCGTACATCCATTGTGCATCAAGAACATCGTGGAGAGTCACTAGGTCCTTCGTCTCATCCATAGCTCCAGATCTGTGCCAAGCCAGACGTTAGTGGTTTTTTTTCCGGTGGGAGGACAGACGATCCATATATCGGACGACGAAGGCATGAAACCAGCAGAGCAGAGAAGTCTCGGGGAATTCGTACCGTACACGGCGCAGTTCCTGCATGTGCGCGCCTACGCCCAGGAGAAGCCCCATATGGACACAGAGGGTTCGGATATAGGTTCCGGCTTCGCAGCTCACCCAGAAGATACCCAGGTGGCGGTCGTTGTCGAACTCGATGACTTTGCTTTCGTGGATGGTTCGGATACGAAGCTGACGCTTGACAGCAGAAATTAGAGGGGGCCTCTGAAATAGAGCACCGGTCAACGTTTCAAGGGCACGCGAGAACTGTGCCTCGCCGCCCGGAAGCTTGTCGTGGAGACGGATCTAGACCACAGCAAGCCATTAGCATGGTGGCTTCAGATTGCCTAGCCATCTCATCCGCCTACTCACCACTGCAACGTATTCCTTTCCGGCGCCTTGCTGGGACTTCACTAGCCGAGTCGCCCGATCGATACACACAATCAAGCATCCGGTAACTGCATACTCACGAGTCAGCAATGGGTATCCAACATTGAATTTCCCCGGCACCTCGTTCCTCGATGCGCAGGATATCAAAATTGAAAGGGGATCTAACCTTTGGGATCAAGAGTACCGGAGTGGCCCGTCTTTTCCGTACTGCTCTATGTATTAGTACCGTGTCGGTCGTGCGCATGACAACAAGCCGTACCGTAGAATGCGCTTCACCCAAGCGACTACTTCGTGCGAGCTAGGATTCGAAGGCCTGTTCGTCTTGTCAGAGAAGTGTTTTCGACGCCGTCCGGTCGGGGGGTTGTCCTACTTGTCGAGGTCTACACGTCACGAGTTAGCCGAAGTGTCCACCTCTACGAGGGGGATATAGGCGAGCCGATCCAGAAACATTGCGCCAACTAACGATCGTCCTCCGACGACCACCATCTCTTCGTATGGGTAATCTTGCATCTCTACTTACTGATGACACCTGAAGCAATGTAGTTCTTCAGGTCGCGACTCAGCGGCGCGCTGCCATTGGGAATAGGTGTGAAATGACCGGCTATGCGCGTGTCAGCCACGAGGGATTTCTCTCCAGGATCTATGAGCACCAACTTCGCACGAGCAGCTTGTCGTAGTTCTTCAACAGCAGAGGCCAATTGCTCGTGTCCACGGAGGGCGTGACGGCGGTGGGCTTGATGGTGTAGTCGGCCTCGCCAGGCTTCTTGTCGGTTTGTGTAGCCATTGTCAACCGTCAATATATCTATACAGAAGAAGAGATAAATATATTGGGGACGGTGATCTTCGTGAGAAGTGGCGTTGTTGTCAAAATTCGCGGTTGCAGAACTTCACTATCGAGATACAATTTCTAATTCTGGAGGAAAAAATAATACGACGCAGAGCTCCAAAATTTTCTGCTACCAAATTTGGTTCGATGGAACCATGTGGGGAACCTATCCCAGGTTGGAGAGCTCCAGCCACAGCAACCATGCCATTTACGGCTAGCGTTATCGTTCGATATGAGCCTACGCCACATTAAATTAGGTGCAGCAAGTCGTCACGAGCCTCAGAGAGATACCTAGGTACCTATCCATATCCTTTCAATAAACATTCTCATCATGACTCTCTTCGCCAGTAACATGATATTTGTGTCTCCTAAGAAACAGAGATACACCACAAGTAGGTGCTCTGGAGTACAGTACACAGCTTCCGTGGACTCTCGGCCCATCCTTGATCTGTACCTAGTGGTATATATGATATAATGGTGATTTCGCGCGCCCTAAATAAATCACCCGCGCGATCCAGAACTCCAGGCTGATGGAATAACTATGCAAAAGAAAAGGGAAGAAAATAAAACAAATATCGAGGCATGATTCCGTCCCTCGTTAGACATGACTCACTCCCGTGCACACACGATATTGACATGGCCTCGTTACAGCGGCGACGGCGTCTGCCGCGGCGGCGATGCCTGTCCCTGCCTACCGTAGCCGGGGTGGTTGAGCACGGGCGCCTCGGCGAAGACGTGAGGCGGCGCAGGGGCGGGATGGCCGTAGCCCCCGGCGCTGTTGACGCCCTCCTGCAGCTCGTAGCCCTCGGTGTCGACGCCCGCCGCCTTCTCCTTGCCCTTCCTGTCACTGCTCCACGGCGACTCGACGACGTCGCGGTCGGGGCTCAGCGCCAGGCCGATGCTCTGCGCCTTCTCGACCGGCCAGGCCATGGGGCTGCCGTGGCCCTCGACGGCGCTGACGGGGCTGTCGAACTGCGTCGTGTACGGCGAGAAGTAGCGCGGGTACGGGGGGTACGCGGTGCTGCTCTCGGGCGTGGCCGCGCTGATCGGCGAGTCGCCCCATCCGCCGCCGCGCAGCGGCCGCTGGCTAATCGGCGTCTCGAACATGTCGCCCGCCGCCTGAGGCGACGGCCAGTTCTTCGTCTGCTCCCCGCGGCGGCGCAGGTAGTTCTTCCGCCGCCGCTTCCCGTTGATCACGACGCCGCAGCCGAGGAGGATTAGTAGTAGGACTATGCCGCCGATGACGATGCCCGCGAGCGCGCCGGTGCTCAGGGGTCCGACACTGTTGTGTACGCGGACAGAGGCCGTGCTGGTGGGGTTTGTGACGTTCACCTGCTCTTCGGAGAAGACGTCACCTGTTAGTGGGAGCGTTGCGGGTGGTGGTTGGAGCTGCAGCTGCTGCAGGTCGCACGCTCCTGATAGGATCGACACGACTGAGAGGGTGTTAGCAGGGAACTGGGACGCTGGGTGCTGGTCAAGACGTACAGTTCCGAATATAGCCCTTGCCATCTGGGGGCAAGCACTGGGTGCATTTGAAAAGGTCGAAGTCGCTCCAGAGGCTGCAATAGCCGTAAGGACTGACTGACGATGAGAAATTGCCGTACTCGAGAGACTTTTGAAGGCGCAAACAAGCTTGTCTGGGTGAGGTCAGTATCAAAGAAAAGAAAAAAAAATCGTTAGGTAAATCACGTAAAAGTGAAGACTCACGATGTACTACACGGCCCCATCTCAGTGTGGAATAAGCATTGGGCCGTCGCGTATCGCATGTTGACTATAGATCCTTCTCGTTAGCCAGAACCACCCAGGCCATAGTCATCGCAGGCAGGGCATACAAAGCATAGCTTGCAAATCTGATTCAGGTCGGTCGCCCGAGGTAGTCACATATGAGCTCGTCGACTCGCAAGCGACGCATGACTGGAAGACCTTGCCCGTGGTCGTGCCGTAATCTGCATCGTCGCAGACAATCTGGTCGAGTGACGTTCCCTGGGGCACGTTGCCGCAACTTGCTAGGCATGGCGAATTGTGCGCCACATAAACTGCTCGCGCTCCGTGCACGACTACACCGAGCGTGATGATGGCCTGCCTAGAACGCATGGCGGGCGGTGCAGGTCGTCAACGATATTGACGTCAAAGAGGCCAGAATAAAAGCAGCGATATCAACCAGTCGTAGCCGGCGTACTACTAATCCCGCATCAAAATGGTTCGTTCCGTTGCGCTGCGCGTCCGAAGCTCTTGTAAGCCAAGCAGTGCTCAATATCAATGGCTAAAACCGGCTGCGTGGCGGCTGCAGCGACTGATATAGAGACAAATCCCACGCCCGCTTCGCGTACCGAGTTCGATGAAGCTGTCGTTGGTCGAGATTGCAGAGCAAACTTCACAAGCAGGATGCATGCACGAGAACCAACGGGCGGGTCACACAGTCCAGGGATCGGCGGTTGTAACGGGACTCAAATACGTTTCCTCGCACCAGTTTCCCCGTTGAAGCGCGGTCGCCACTGCGACATACGAGCGGTGTTAGTGCGTGTGTGATCGAGGTTTCTGCAGACAGAAGTGACGGGGACGACCACGAGCAGCACAGCGAGCCGGGAAAACAGGTCGGTCCCAAAGCCGGTCACCTCTCACGAGTGGGAGTGAAAAGAACTTCACATTGTGACTTGCCTAAAGTGAGTAGCACAGGATCGCCTCTCGACCATACAGGCAGTTTAGCAAGGTGACGGAGTGAGCACGGCAGCATTGGAGGTTGGGGCCTCTGGGGCTTCTGTGCCTAGCTCCCTCGCTCACCTCCGGGGGACGAGCTGTCACTGGCCAAGGTGTCTCTGCCAAGACGTGACGGCGACAGGGGTCAGCTGCAGCCTATCTCACGATGGACCAGTAGGAACTCGCAGGGACCCCGGCCAGATGCATCGTGTCCCTAGCGTGGGGATGGACAAACGGATCCAACCGTCCTCGATGACCAGAACGGAAGAAGGATTTCCTTATTAGTTTCTAGGTACGGTACGGTACAAGGTAGGTGTTCCTCTTCGCCCCCTCCGGTTGACAGTGGGGTCGCTCTCACGCTTCCTTACGGTCAATAGGATTCTCTCGCCATGCTATGCGGTGTAGAAGCATTCACCATTCGATCCAGCCTGATCGCGACGATAGAACTGTTCGATTACTTCGATAGGGAATATCCCGATGTGGTGTATATATGCATGCACGCACGCGAAGATTCCCCCACAGTTCAGGGGCCGAGATCAGGCGGTGATTTGGAGATGGAAAGACTCGGGGGAATCGAAATCACATATACATACCTCTAAGTAATACGGGCTCAATAACATATCTTATTAAGTTATTATACATAGGTACCTTAGGGTATCTAACTTAGCATGATGCCATCTCGCCCACCCTACCTCTCATCATGAGTTCCTACATATATAATGCCCAGATCATCAACGGTCTACGCATAGTACTAGGAAGCCACCTACGATTGAGAAGTCAAGAAGCCTAGGTGACGCCAGCAGTGTCACGCGATCAATCATGTACGCGCGCAATAGTGCAGTGTGTCCCAGTGACATCGCAAACTATGAGGTAACCATGCAACATGTATGAAAATCTTCTCACTCTATCTATGTGACCTGTTTACCGGTGCCACCAACCCGAGGCGGCTCAGATATCAATTTCTACCAGTCAACCCCAGTTATAAGGCTCGGGTTCTGTCTTGGGCTTATGGTAGGGTCACCAGGGATGTTCTATTGGCTCTTGCGTGAAACACCAAAGGGATGTACGAAGGTGAGGCGGTACCGGCGGCTCGGGAATCGCCTGTCACGCGCACACATACGTATCTACCTCTACAATGCCAGTGACTCACGCATCATTGCGGCATTGAGACTACTAGCAGGCCGGATAGACAGAATCAGAGGCAATATACGACGGAAAAAAACTTTCGGGGGATTCATATGGAAACTTAATTGATTCGCAGGTAGGAGTGGGCAAGTCTGGTTAATTTGGACTTGATAGAAATACTATAAGCAAAAGGGCGATACCATTGGCAATTCATAAGATACACTCAGGACAGCATATCCGAATGAATCCCATGAGAGATTCAATCGCCAATAGCTCACCAGTCATAAAACCTTCAATCCGTGACATACTCTAGCGAGTAAACTAGTCTTTCGAAATAAACGCCTTCTCCCCAAGTTCCATCGCACTGGTAGAGCATCCGGCTCTTATAAACTCCTCGCTAAAGCCCAAGAAACTCATATTTCGAAGCTTGTCCTACCATCTAGCGCACTACAGCCCGATAATCATGCCATTTACCAGCCAGCGGTCCCGTGACTACACCGGATTTATCGCCTCTACCAAGCATCATAGCTTGGGGACTTGGACATGTGCGACAGGTGGCTTTCTTTTTCCTGCAAGCCGATGCGAGATGCGTTGGGCAGCGTTTGGAGCCGCCCCCAACGGCGCATGTATGTAGGTGAACGCCACACCATAATTCAACTCATTCTCGCCACCCGTGTCAACACTTTTCTACGGAGACCTGTTGAATCTCGGCTTAAGATCCCGCTTGACTCCCGACGCAAAAGCTCGGCGCACCACGTCGTCCGGACATGAAGCTACCCCTGAGAACAAGCCAGGCGAAGCCCAACCGCCTGAGCCGAGCCTCATTCCCGTCTAGATGACACGATGTCTGCCACGGCTTTGTGCACGGGACTGAGGACGGCCGGTGTCAGCCCCTTCGACTCGGCTCGCATGATCGCTGCCAGCAGGGTCGGCATTAAGCACACTGGCTCTGGAAATACTCTCTTTTCGCCGGTTGCCCAGCGGGTCGTCAAGAGTACCAGCGCGACTAACGCTTGCGTTACGGGACTTGGGCGAGTAAGGCCGTGATGGCATGGCCTTCGGCAAATCCTCGTTGGCCCCAACTCGACGTATTAGATTCGATCCAGACTGCGAGGGGAATAAATCGGCGTTATTTGCGGCAGCCGATTCAGGGCGAACAGCCAGGGCATCAAGGCGCTCGGCGATTGCTGCCCAGTCAGGTCTGTTGGCGAACGGGGAACCGCTTCGGTCGAGATCGTCAAGATGAGCCGCAGTCCGGGAGGGCGCCGACGGCGATTGCCCAGATTCGATAGCCTGTGTCGAGTGCGGTTGGAGATCTGTAGTCTGGACCAACAGCTTGCTTCCGGTTCCGGGGGTTTCAACACGTCCAAGCTGTTCTAGTGACCCTGACTCTTGCTTTGTCACTTGTTGTTCTATCGGACTCCCGACTGCAGCGATTGTCCTCGTGTACGCTTGCGAAGTCGTATGCATGTTTGTGCTAATGGTCGGCGAGTCGGCCCGGGCGTGTACTGGCTGATGGGGGGTTCTTAGCAGTGACTCTGAAGCTATCCGAAAGAATCTATTGGGAGAGTCGGTGCTCGTATCATTAGGAGCCGTAGCTGAAGTGGGAATCGTGTTGGTTTCACCGGGACGTTGTGGTATCTGAATCGGGGGAGCTTGGGCTTTGTGCCCTTTAGGGGGATCCCTTGGGTGACTGTTCTGGCTGACAGGAGAATGAGGCAGGTTAGTAAGTTCCGCTTCTTCCAGCAACGCTTCATATTCGGCAGCGTTGACTTGAGTCGCCCCCTCGGATTTTTTGTTTGGCGACACCGGGATTGGTGGCGGCATCGCATTTGCGGTTTCATGTGTATATGTCGGCTCTGTGTCCTCGGAGATGGATACATTGTCAAGGTCAGACGCCGTAACCGAGAAGTCGTCCGGGCGAAATATTAATTTCGCGACTGGGGCTTCCTCGGTGTCCACCACGAGAAGTTCTTTCTCCCCACGACCGAGCATTCCATATACACTGACCTCGCCGTCTTTAATTCCGACGACTGTGCTTGTTCCAGCATAAACAACTCCATCCTCTACGCCGCAGCGATTGCAGAAGATAACGATAACTTCTTCCTCTGGCTCCGAACGGATGAGTGGCTCCAATCGACCGATCCAGTACGTCAAGCTTGCCATGTCTGGCTCATTCGGCGTGCGACTGAACTCACGTGCACCCTCATGAGTCAGCCAGGCCATTGTCACGATAACAACATTCGCTTTCACCTCTACACAGTGGTGGGCGAATTCGAATGCATGCCATGGCGTCTCGAACTTATAAGGGCTATTGACAATCAGTATGTGATCGGGCACGGTAGGGGAGCAAACCGAACTTGATATCCATGCCTAAATGTTCTGGTTAGACAGCTGAGTAAGAGGTTTCAGTTCAAGAAGCAACAAGACCTACAAATACCCATCGATACACTGCCGAGCTCAGGTATAATATCCGTATAGAAGCCGGTTCCTTCCAGTGCCCATGTCTCGTCCGTGTAGTACAAGAACGTCTTTCTGTAATTTGCAATCGTCTCACCATCTTGATTCACGACAATGACAGAATTATAATATTCAGGCGAGGCCGGCCATCTCGGCCTGACATCCACTTGCTCCGGATAGCCGACTGAGACCAGGCAGTTGTATTTAAGTGCGACAGTTCGGGCCCAAACGGCACTAATCCCGGAACCGCGATGTTCTAGAAAAGGACTGATATCCCTGAGCGACTTAAAATTATACCCTTACAACAGGTCAGTAAGGTAAGTCGTCATCAAGTAAGTAGTCAGATAAACAGGACTGGGATAGAATTGAGAGATAATACCCGTGAAAGCAAGCTCGGGAAGCACAAGGAGATCGAGATCTTCGGGTTTCTTTCTATTCAATACCGCATCGGCACGGTTGAGATTGTTGTCGATATCACCCACCTGAGGGGCAAACTGCAGGCACCCTATCCTCATCTTCCCGTCAACCTTGTCGCTCCAGTCACACGAATCCCAGTAAGACAGACGTGGTCTTAAGAGTCGACGGTTAGCTTCAGGGCGCTAGGCCGAAAGTTGGAACTGATAGTATAGAAAATTATGTCAACGCTTTGAGAAGACTCGGAGTGACAAAGCGGCATAGGAGTAGTACCGGTAGCTATCTTAGTTCCGGGCTAATGGGACTCCAAATGGATTGTTCCCCGCATCCTTTTAAGTATCCGTGGTCCGGGCATATGGTAACCTTATTGTTGAACATGTGCTAGGCCCTCTCCGATTTCTGCTGCTAAATGCAAGGGGGAAGATTTCTATTTTCCCCCCGCCCATTGAATCTGAGCAATCACATTTGTTGTGTCATCTCTTCATCCTTTTCTTTTTAGTATATCGAGTAGACGACCCATGACTCTCCAGGTGAGACATTGCAGGTACCGAAGAGAGGGAGACGATGAGGTGACTGGTACGTGTCGGCTTCTGATCATCCGTTATTTGCCGGATACGTGATGAGATAGATCGGAATCTTCGAGAAATCAGCGCAATAGCGCCTACCTAGTGAATGTCCGGACACTCACGTCTGCCATTTGGGGCATCGTTTCAGTCTGACGATAAGAGCCACCTAATACCACCTGACCTATCAATCACTTTCGGTTCTCAGCACACCAACGAGATGGAGTAGACGTGGACAGTCATTTCAAAAAGTCAAAGTGCTCAATCATTATCTAGTCATTAATAATCTTCTATTTCCATATCTACAGTATATGACGTATAGTAGAGGCCCCTGAAATCATCCGATCAGAGTATGTCTCTTTTTCGGGCAGCTTTTTTGGTGTTTACGGATAGACGTCAATAAAATTTAGCTCGAGCGGTAAAGATTCAGCTTCAAATGCCGTAGATCCTCCCGCATTTAGCCAGCCTTACTACTTATCTGACCTGCCACATTCCCAAACGCTCTTGCATGATAACTGGCCACCACGTGTTGTGGGACGCCTCGGTCAGTTGTCTCACTTATTTCAGTAGGGTTAGCCCTTCCCGGACCCCCAAATACCTAGTACCGCCAACCCTTTGATAAATTATGTCTTACAAGCGGCTATGCTTCGTACTTCGGACACTATATCCAACGTCGCGATGTCTCAGACAGCATGCCTCAGCCTCCTATGGCCTTAAGATCGTCAAAATTTGTCTAAGGGGTCCGGAGCTCGCAAGTAGTTGTTGCGCAGCTACATTGGCGATACTGCGGAGCATCGAATAGGTCTATCTAAGAACTTGTGATTGGCATGGAAAATCAAGTATTGCCCATGATACCGCAAAGCGTATTCTTAAAGTACGTTGGCATATCTAATCCCTCATTATCGGCGATGAGCTGAGCGAAGCGTAAACTGTTGCTTCACAAACGGCGGTTCCCGTTTAGAGAGAATGAAGAGGTAACTGAGTAGAGTCGTTTCTAGTCCTCAGTTCAAGACTCGGACGTACCTTATGTATGAGCTTTTGGAACATAGGAAGAGAAGTGATGTCGTCGAGATCTTAAGGGCGGCTCGTTTGCCCGGCGTTTGTAGAAGCTGCAATCAGCTGCAATGTGAACTAACAAGCCGCGCAGCCCGGAGTAGAAAAACCACGCCATTTTCTTTGCCCTTCATTGCTTCGTATGCACGATGCAGCTATGATCACACTATCACATCACTGACGGTGGGTATGTCGCTTGTTGTCCCCCTGCTCATCCACTCATTTGCCGCCAGCGCGGCAACAGTCCTGCTCACTAACTGTTCACGATCTAGGGCGCGGACCGGCGGCCTGGAATAAACAATGAACGCTCCGAAGTACTTTGTAAGCGGTCTGCGCTTATTTGAATGGTCCAAGTGTTTCGTCTAGAGTGCCAAGATGCGGCTAGGCTGGGTTAATTATGTCTCGTTTCCGATAGACCTGGAATCTAGGCATCGACCGACCCATGTTGAACAGTAGATGCTACTGAGAGAAGACTTGCGCAGAAGTACCTGAAGTTGTAATTCCTCAGCAATTGTCTAGATATAGCACTGCTCCTCCACGGCAGACGATACGACACGAGACCACGTACTGTCGGAGACTCCATCTATTGCTCTTGTTCTTTTATCGGTAGGTAAGATAATGTAGGTAGGGTAAAGTGCGTACAGTAACTACTGCTTACAGCGCGCGCCCAAGTCTGGATCCACGACGATACGCCGTCACCATTGGTCCGGCGAGTCGCCTATGGGTATAAAACGGTCGCATAATGTGGCCGGCGCCTACCACGAACCACGCTATCAGGAAGCTCGTGGGCGATGTGGAGAAGAAGAAAAGCTTAGGTTCCGTGGCGCGCCGAGGCCCCCCCTCGCTCTCTCATCCATGCAAGCCAAGCGCCGAAGGCGACCAAAGCCCACCAACCAGACGCCGTGTAAACGTCGCCGTGGCGTCCTGCAATCTGCCCGCTGGGCGTCAAATCGCAGGTCGTGTGGACGCGAAGCTCGAGCTCGAGGCGCCTTGATTGGCCGGCTTCCCAACGCACGCATACATACACATACTGCTCGATGAGTTGCCAATATCCACAGACGCCCTCCAAGATCTCGCCAGCCCGCCATGGGGCTGGCTGTTTATAGGACACGGCCTTTTGCAGATTAGGCAAGTGCCTCTGCTAGGTATGAATGGCTTGGGGCTCTTTGGTGGTTGGTGGGCGGGAAGTCTTAATGTTGGCTGCGGGATTGACATATAGATCTCTTCGGTCCTCGCCGGCCCAGTTGGTCTCAACACTCCCGCTGACCATTACGCTTGGAATGATCCAACACTGAACCCTTACATACACACAGGAACGAGGTCACTTCTGATCAGTGGTTGCCGTCTACCATGCGAGTGAGATAGCTGATACTCTCTTCCCCTTCTTGATCTCAACCGACCCCTCCCGTCATCCTCTCCCAGCATGACGCCGTTCGTGACCCTGCTACTGTCATCGATCTGCCTTCTACCATATGGCAGTGCTCTACAGGTCACGCCAGGGTCAACATGTGCCGCATTCTGCCTGGACAATCCAGAGAGTGACCCGTTGAGTCCGGACTCTTCGAATACGACGCCCCGAGACATCACATGTACCGATGATAGCTATGATAACTCGGCCACCGGCATCAAGTTCAAAAATTGTCTCGACTGCCTACAGAAGAGCAATGCAACAAGTGATACCGAGAGTGACGTTTCATGGTTTCTCTGTACAGTCAACCGTCTCCGAGTACTTACCACGGTCTTACTAACCTTACGGTAGACAACATTCGCTACTCATTAGATGTCTGCCTATTCGGATTTCCGGAAGCCGTGAAAGGGGTCTCGTCCCCTTGCACGACCAACTGGGCTTGTCAGCCTCTGACAGCCGCACTCGAAGCCGGTGACTTGGATGCCGGTAGGAACCAACTGGAGTATTGCACAGCCGATGGCAACTTCACAACGGCACATCATATCGATGACTGCATCAAATGCTTTGCGTCAAGCCCCAACCAGGCACACATGTCAAATTGTATGGAGATGCTCCCATCTGTCTGTGGAGCGGGCCTCGCTAATCTCTTGTAGTCATGACGGCTCTGAAAGCAGGCTGCCAACAAAGGCCAGCGCCGGGGGACTTGATCGGGCTCAGCGACTCCCTATTTTCGGGCTCCCCAGTCAACATCACGAGTCTTCCTACCGAGACACCAACGGGCAATAAAGACAGCGGGTTCGGCATCACTTCCACCGGAGCCATCGTCGGCATCGCAATCGGCGGTGCACTGCTACTCATTGGCGGCCTGGCACTATTCTGGATTTATCACCGCCGCCAGAAGCGTGCGTATGGAGGGCTGCCCAGCCAGCACTCCGACTCGCGAGCTGGGAACAGGTCCATCACTCCATTCGGCAGCGGATTTTCGGAGAAGAGGGCGCAGTCCCAGACGAGCCACTATGAACTCCAGGCTCAGAGGAATTACGCGAACAATGCGGAGTACTACAATATGCTCGAAAAGGAGAGCCAGGCCAGCAGAGCCCAATACGCCTTGAACCCCAACAACGCGATGGCCGGTCCTCACGGCGTCTTACCCACGCACCCGGCCTATCTTCCTCGTACTCATAGCCGTCAAGCATCGCGAGAATCATCACCCCAGCCCCCGAGGTCTGTCAAGACCAACAAGCCAGATTCCTATGCGCTACAGGCGTATTTAAGCGCGGCAGAAGATGCCGGTGCACCCGACCTACTACCGCCCCCGCCTCCGGGGCCGCCCCCAGCCGCGGTATTGAGCGACCCCTCTCGATTCCGCGGACCTTCGCCGAACCGGTATGCTCTTCACAGCCGGGATTCCTCGGTAGACAACCGCGGCCCCTCCCCCGACCGACGACCCCTATTAAACCCCGCCGTGCAATCCGCACCCACCGCGCCAAACCCGCCACCACCACCTCCCCCACCCCCCTCCACACGAGCATCCAAGGTCCCATCTCTCGCATTCCCGTCCGTGCCTCGTCTTCGCATGCCGAAGAAGTACACGCCCCCAAGGATAGCGGTCCAAGAGGCCACGCCAACCAGCGGCCCTTCAGACCCCGTGCCACAATTTGGGACGGAGCAGCAGCAGGCAGACATCTCCATCGGCCTAGACATCAGCAACCCGGTGATGCCCACGGACGCGGAACCCCGTGTCTTTGAGACCCACTGGAACAGGCGCAGACAGCCGCCGCCGCCCCTCGTCATCGACCAGGCGGAAGCGGCGGCTCGTCGTCGCCCGCCGCAGTGGACCATGACCGCCGAGGCCGGCGCCAGGACGGGGAACAGCACCCTGTACGGCTAAGGCTGCGCATGTGTGTGGGAAGGGAAGAGAAGAGACAGAAAGAGAAAAAAGGAATACGAAATACGAAATACATAATGCATGGGTACTGGCGCAACATAATGGGAGGATATACCAAAATTCCAAGGGTTTTCAACATCAACATTTTTTCTCGGATCGGGTGTTTATTGTCCCGGTGGGGCATCTTGGTTGGGCATTTTGCAAAGCGGCATATTTGGTATGGGAATGAATGGGCCTATCTACCTGTACTTAAGTAATTACGCGATACGAATATGGGAAGGGAAGGCCACGCTTGGGGAGGGATGTGGGCTAATAGGTCGTCGGATCGATCATAGTAGCTATCTAAGCAGAAGAAATGCATAAATAAGACTCACCAACTATGTCGACAAGATGTTGTATGTTTCTTGTCTTTCCCCTCTTAAGCCATCGGCACTCGTAACCCGCTGTGATATCTCGTGCATACAGTCTCAAGAGCCTCGCCTTATGGGCACTTGCGTGATGTTGGCCATGGGTCTAAAGGATCTACATATTGATTATCTTCTAAAGCAGATATATATCTGTAACGACACTGAACATGCCGATTCTACTCTGTACATACCTCCTACAGACATGCATGTATTCATGAGTGTGTATACCTTCTCGACACTATGAGAGAAAGGATGGTTTCCTAGATTACACGTACTTGCCACCCAACGGAGCAAGGCAGCTGGTTGCAGCTTCTCGTCTGGGCGTAGATTCCAGCTAAGATCGTGGGTAAGAGGTAGGAGGTGGGCTGGCCAACCTACCCAGATGCTGAGGTTAGGGTGAGTGAGGAGGCAGGTGCATATTGTAGGTCCAAGTAGATGTCCAAGACATAAACACTGGCACATAACTCGGGCCCATCTCTTCTCACGCTCACCATTCCACCACAGACAGTGGTCCCTCACGACTATCCCGGATTAACAACAACATCGATTATAAAGTAGTATACTACCCTATTAAAATAACCGAACAGGTCGCTCGGTTCAGCATCCATTCATCCATCCATTCGTCCACTCATCCACAAATACATAAAACCGAATACCCCAACCAAAGATGCTTTTCCCAGCCCTCCTCCTGGCCAGCATCCTCGCCATCCAAGCCACCAGCACGCCCATAGACACGATCACGGACACGGAAATGTACACGAACAAGGACACCGCCATCCCCGCGCCCCTGGCCCTAACGAACAGGAAATGGACGCTATCAAACCTGACCCGCAAGCGCTCGAACAAGAGCACGACCTGCAGATGGCGCTTCAAAGTGACAGACACGACGCCCGCTCCCTCGCCCTTGCTGATCCCGGGCACTGTCAGCGCCACCGCAGACGGAGACGGGGACGGGGATGGTGGGAACCTGCCCCCGGTGCGCTGCAACTTCAAGACGAACACGACGAAGAAGGGCTTCGACTGCGGCCTCGAGGACTTCGAGCCCGTGAAGTGCAGCCGGTCCAACGCCTCGTACCTCGTCAGCGGCGCCCACGAGAAGTTCGGCGGCTTCTTCATGATGCTCGTGTCTAACGTCGACGCGGGCCTGCGCGCCTACTTCCTCTTCGACGAGGCCCTGCTCGAGGCCGGCGAGGAGCTGCCCACCCAGACGGTGCGCGTCCAGAACGACATGGTTCCGCCGCTGCGGGTGGCGGTCGTCGACGTCGATGACGAGGACATGGAGGACGAGGACGAAGACGGGGACGAGATCTGAGAACAGCTGGGGACAGAGGCGGTCTTGATTTTACCTATACCTATGTCCTTACCACTCTGTTTTTCTCTCCATCTCTGTTGGCACCGGCGATGAGGCCTCGCGACGCAATTCTTGTGCTTTTGCCATGCATGCATTCGGTTTTCGGGTCGACACATCGAAGACACCGGACCTTGCGACGTGGAAATGGGGCACACACACTGTTCTACAAGGACGACATCGACGATATCGACGTGTTGAGATACCCGTGAGATAAAAGCACCAGTGGCACACAGCTTGCGAGGTACGTTATAGATCAATCATGTTCACCCAACTCGAGCTAATCATGACAGCGCATACTCTCAAGTTTTCTAGCTCTTTCCGCGATAGGAGAACCGTCTCCAGACTCGTGAACGCTGGTACGGATAGAATCGACTATAGAAATTGGAGGAATCAAATGATGTGCCGTCCCACTTTGGATTGTGGTAGAAGTATGCGTTTGCGATATATGGTACAATGGCGCAGGCTAAGGGGTAGGATGAGGCACAAGAGAGAAGGGTTGAAGGGTGTGATAAGGGCTACTCTACCTTTACGAGAAACATCATTATCCGTATCTCTCATCGAACACTGATTAATCAAAGGTGAACTGGTCATAGTGACTGCATGGTATTGCCAAACCCTCGCACCACAACATAACTACGATTGAGTAGTTGATAGTTTGAGATGATCGTATCACACTAGATGATGGCGCGTAGTCACACGCGGGCATTGCTGAAGCAATTCATTTATCATTATTCATTTTTTTCTCTCATTACATCATGGCCTTAGCCAAGGCGTCTCCCGGGTCCCTTGCTTCTCCATGAGTCAGGCAGAACACCGCCTCGGCCGCTCGAGTTTGCGGGAGGCGCGTAGGACGTCCCGAAACCCGTATTCGTAATCCGTGGAGTACGTATAATCCAGGACAGAAACCCCGGAGTGGGGATCAAGTTTGGACCACCACCGAACTGGGGATATATACGTGTCAAGAAATCGTGGAGATGGGCAGCGAATATGCCAGTCAACCCCAGGAGAAACGAGCTCCAGCCTGCGAACAGTAGCTGGGCCAGCAGCATGCACCAGGGCATCAACTGGGCAGGAACAGTAACTACGTAGAAATGGGCCTGCATTCCACGTTGATCTTGGGTTGCCGTATAGCAAGCTGCTATCAGTAGTGCGTGCAGATACAGAACGGCCCCCGTGAAGATTTGATTGACAACCTAACGTCGCACGTAGTTAGCAACCGTCTCTGGCATCGCGAGACTCAATTCGACGGTAAGAGAAAAGTAGATGAGAATAGTTATGTAGGGCGCTAGAAACCACCCAGGCAAATAGTCAAAAGACATCACCCGAGTCATCCATAAAAGACATCCCACCATGCCCACACCCCGAGCTGGCCCTAATGAGGTTTGCGAATGACGGACCAGTCGGAGAGCAGGGGTAATCTTCCTCAGTTCCAGGAACCGTTATAGTAGTGGAGGCA
Source organism: Nemania sp. NC0429 (assembly GCA_022578495.1). Lineage (NCBI taxonomy): Eukaryota > Fungi > Ascomycota > Sordariomycetes > Xylariales > Xylariaceae > Nemania > Nemania sp. NC0429. The sequence goes on along the minus strand of MU392188.1, from coordinate 251,674 downwards.
CGACACTATACGGGCAGATTTATGAGGGACAAAATGTGATGTGCTTCTGAAAACAACAACAAGGGAAAGTAGATTCGAGCGGGACGTACCACGATGACACCACCGACGAAGATGAGGTACCATATAAAGTCCTCTTTCTTGGAGAACTTGGAATTACCCCGTTCCATTTGACTTAAATATGAATATACTGATTGACAGATTCAGTTAGAATGCGTGCAGCGTCAAGGGCCGGCGACTCATACTGAAGTACGTATCAAAGAGCACACCCAAGTCTTTCGACGTAATGAGGAAGCTCGTGACCAATCGATGGATGGCTGGAGGGAACTTGAGAAGCATCGAATAATGGAAAGGGAAACCATATAGCGATAGCATCCCAGTGTAGACACCAACGGAAGCGAGGAACACGGCTGTAGCGACGGTCCTGTTGACTCGACATTAGCGACTGATGGCCACAAGATAAAGATAGGAAGAGGTTGAATGGTAGACATACCTCGCGACCGGAGGGGTCGAGAAGTAGAGCGTGGTGACGTCCGACATGGTGCAAGCTGCCTCTCGAGAGCGATACACAGACGCGTTGATGACGATTCGGCTTGATGAAAGTCAGGAGAAACCCGTTTCAGGGTGTTCACAGGCCAGTCAAGTTCGAAGTGCCCGCCCGAGTCAAGCCGTCAAGCTGAAAGAAATGATTGGATAAGAACACGTTGCCAGATACTTTCAAGACCGAGGTACAGATGACTTTGGCACAATAGGCAAACGTGCGACGGCAGACAGCAGCGCCGCAAGTTGCATATTGAGTGGCCAATTGAACACCTTGTCACCGGGGACTTCGGAAGTGCGGGTTGCAGCACTTGTCTGATTTAGAGAATGGAATGAGGGAGAAAGAAGGAGACTCGAGTTTGGACTCGCGAATTCTGAAAATAGATAGGTTGAACTAGCGCCAAGAGCTCGGACCAGGTGCCATCAGTGCTACACCAGCCACAGAGGCGGGAAGGCATCCACCTCTACGAAGTAAACCCTGATAATGTGGATAGGTGCTGTGGCCTTACGGTAAGGTGGTAGGTAGGTGGGACTTAGGTACCTAGGTACCTAAGGTATGACACGTGCGAGGGACACTGTAAAGGTACAAAATACTTCGAAGAGGTACCTATACCTAAAATTCTACCCTTGCTGCAACTTCACCGCGAAGTAAATATCCCCCCGGACCAATTTACATCATGTAGAACCATTCACAGCTTCTCAAACGCCTCAACCACAGCTTCGGCAGTCGAGCGCGCACTAGCCGGGTTCTGGCCCGTGACCAGTCGACCATCCACGACGTGGAAGTCGTCCCAGACGCCCTCCGAACGCTTGTCTTCACCCAAGTCAGCAAATGCAACCGAGGCGAAAAAGGCAAGTTGATGGCGAAGTGAAGTTGTTATGTTAGGTTAGGTTAGGTTAGGTTAGGTAAGGTAAGGTCTTCAACTCACAGGTCGCGCCGAGCCTAGCAGCCAACTCCTCGACCAGCTCCTTGCCCCAGCCGCGCAGCTCCTCCATGATCTTCATCGTGGTCTCCGCCTCACTCGTGAAGCCGGTGATGGTCTTGCCCTTGATGAGCGGCTCGCCGGTGGCTGTGTCGACGATGTTGGCGAAGATGGCCGGGCCGTGACACACGGAAGACACGATGCCGCCGCTCGCCCAGACCTGCTCGGCGATGCTCTGCAGGGCCCTAGCCGTGGGGTAGTCGAGGAGCGCGGCGTGGCCGGCCGACGCGAAGAAGACGCCGTAGCGCGTCGCGTCGAGGTCGGCCGCCTTGGGCATGTTGTCTAGCGTCTGCCTGAACTCGCTGGTGGTATCGTTCCAGGTCGCGAGGTCGTCGCCGCTGAGGAAGTCGGGCTGCTGGGAGAGCCAGTCGGGCACGTAGCTGCCCGTCTCGGACGCTAGATCAACTTCGAAACCCGCGGCCCTCAGCACGTTGTACGGGTGCAGTGCCTCGCTGATGAATAGGCCTGTGGTCTCTCTACCGAAGAGAGTGGCGTGGGCCGATGTCACGGCGATCAAAGCACGACGCGGAGGAGACATGGCTGTAGAATGAGGTGTTATAGTGCGTGATAGCGATGAGATGATGCTTTAATTTCAAGGCTCGTGTCGAGGTCTTGTACTGCTGTGACGATGATGGGTGTCATCAAAAGCATATATGACGATGGGAACGATGGCCATTTTATAGATTTCCAACAGCATCAAGACGTATGTCTAGTGGAACGGCAATTGACGTAGCTAGTTTGTGGATGCTAGCATAAAGCATCGCCAGGCAAATTCGTGATACCAGAGGGATGTCGTGATGCCGTGATTCCTTTCAATACCGATGCGATACTCCGGGGGTACCCTGCGGGGGCAGGAGTTGCGGAGTTTTGATTTGGCGCTCGACGTCAATGCCAAATTCACCTGCGCGCTGATGTGTGGGGGATCCCTGTAGGACTATTGCTTGGGCACCTATCTATTGTATGCAACTTCGCGAAGCCGGGGGGAAAGTGTTCATTTTGCTCGAACAGTTCACATGATAGACCTCCAATAGACTACTAGCCTTATAGTTGACAAGTGCTTACAGATACCCACCTAATGTGAAGAGTTATATAGTAAACGGATAGGACTGCAGTCTGCAGTAGCTTCTATCGATCTAGATACATACCTGATGAAGATAAAAGCCCCGATTCCTGGCGCCAGGGTGATGATATACCTTGACACTTTGCATGACTGGCGCCGGAGATGTCGAGGTTGACATCGTCGCCTGAAGACAGATGGTCCGTATCTCCTGGCCGTGTCGTATTCGAGACCCGCGATCTCATGCCAGAGGCGAGTTTGAGAGATTTCTCACCCCGAAGCAGCTCTCAATTTGTCTGGGCGGACAAGCTGCGCAGCGAGAAATGAAAAGAAAGGATTAGAATCAGCTCTGAGTGAAGAAAGTGAGAGAACGCTGAACATGGAATAATGCAGGCTATACACTGCTTCACGTCTCTGTCTGATCTGAGTGGCATCCAACAAACGACATAACTTTCGTCCTATGATACGAATCTGCTAGTGAAAATATAGTCCGTGCTTCAGAGCTTTGAACCGCATGCAAGGAGAGGATCATCAAGCAGTCAGCTTTCTGGTAAAAGAGGCAAGAGAAAACAAGTCAGTATGAAAACGGCTCAAGTGAGGTTACTATTGGGCGTTAGAATAGTACGTAAGGTAGGTAGGTGGTCTTCGCATTGAGGACTTCCAGATTTGCCACGCTGTATGAATCGGTTTATCTTGGGCTAAAGCGACGAACATTTATCCTTTACCGTGCGTGTCACCCTGATAATCACGGAATGAACACTTCGCCTTGGTCCGTCAACATTGGCAAGGAAGCAGGCAAGCAAGTATCATGAACATACGGCGCAACGTTGATTTGGCGATATCACGCGCCTGATAGGCCGATTTTTATATTGATGTATCTATTTTTTCCCCTCCAACTGCGCGCCGTGCAATGTGCCAGCCCGCCGAAGCAAATCAATCGTCCAGCCCCCTATGACATCCTACGTCCGATAATCGCCGTTGATAGTAACGTATTCGTGGCTCATATCGCACGTCCAGTGCACGGCCTCGTGCGAGCCGGTGCCCAGGCTCAGGACGATCTCGATGTCGCGCTGCTCCAGGATCTCGGCGGCCCGGGCCTCGTCGACGACCTCGGGCACGCCGCCCACGAGCAGCTTGAGCTCGGCGCTCCCGTCGGCCGGGACAAGCGTGACGCTCGTGGTGTCGGGGTTCAGGTCGGGCGCGTCGTCGACCTGCGCCTGGCCCGGGCGCACGAAGGCCGAGCCGGCCGAGGCCACGATGCGCCCCCAGTTGGCGTCCTTGCCGTACATGGCCGTCTTGACGAGCGAGGACTGCGCGACCGTCGCGGCGATCTGCCGCGCGCCGGCCTCGCTGAGCGCGTCGGTGACGCGGATCGTGATGAACTTGGTCGCGCCCTCGCCGTCCTGCACGATGAGCTTGGCGAGGTCGGTCGCGAGGTCCGTGAGCACGGCCTTGAAGGCCTCGAAGTCCGCCGCCTTGTCCGCCTCCGCCGTCACCTCGGCGCCGCCCGCGGCCCCGTTGGCGAGCACGGCGACGATGTCGTTCGTCGACATGTCGTTGTCGACGCTGATGCTGTTGAACGACTTGTCCGTCGCCGCGCGGAGGGCGGCCTGCAGCGCCGGCGCGGCGATGGGGGCGTCGGTGGCTATGACGCCGAGTAGCGTGGCCATGTTGGGACATATCATGCCGGCGCCCTTGGTCATGCCGGCAATGCAGTACTCGACCGAAGGCGAGGACGGGAGGGTGAAGGTCCTGGATTTTAACTTGGGGAAGGTGTCGGTCGTGCAGATGGCCGTCGCGCACTCCAACCAGTTCGTGTATGTGCCTCCCAGAGCCGCATGCGCAGCTGGCACGCCGTCGAGGATCTTCTTAATAGGAAGCCTCTGTCCGATGACACCCGTGCTCATGACCAGAGTTGACTCGGTCGCACCGAGATAGTGATCCGCTACCTCGGACATGGCTTTGGCATCTGCCAGGCCGCCTGGCCCCGTCACGGCGTTGGCATTGCCCGAGTTGATGATGACGCCCCGGATCTTGGAGCTGTTCGACTCCAGCAGCTTGCGGCTGAAGGTGATGGGCGCCGCGTGGAACTTGGTCTTGGTGACGACGGCGGCCGCGGAGCACGGCGTCTCCGACGCGATGAGCGCAAGATCGGGCTTTGTGGTGTTCTTGGGCTTCACGCTGACTATGGTGCCCGACGCCTTGAATCCCTTGGGAAACGTGGGCGCGGATATGCGACTCGTCGCCTTGGCGAGGTCGGCCCAAGCACCCCTGAGGAGTTTCGATGTCATGATTGGACTATGGGCGCGACGTCGAGCCTGGCCAAGCTTGCCCAAGAGATGTGAACGACTGCGACGGTGTACGAATGGCCGGGTAAAAAGACGAGGCGATGAGCGGTTTCAAGGCTCCTCCACCACGCCAGACCGGCTCAGTCCACCAACTCCAAGTGGAAATGGTCCGTTTAAAAGCGTACGAAGCACAGACCAGTTGGAGGAGTCGTTGCTGCTTTTGTTTGCGCTTCTCCAAAAAGACCGGAACCTATGCTTCGTAGGTGTTGTATCGACGGGAGATGGCGGGATTCCTGGATGGGAAGACCGTGGCCCTCTGACGGTTTCGAACCGTGGAATACTACGGTGAGGGTGTGGAATCGGAGTAGGTGGCGGATGAGCTCCAAGCTTGACAAAATCCACTTCGTCAATGCCCAGACGAGTTAGTTCTACGTAATGGAGGCCTGTGGGAGGTTTTAGGAAGGCCAGGTGTGACTTCAAAACGAGAGAATATTCAAAGGTATATCAATCATATCAGGTTCTATCGATTCAGTCGCAAAGGGATCACAGAGTCACAGCACAGTTGGCCGCGACCTCGGAGCAGTGAAAGTTTTGCGACTCATAGAACCCTGTTAATCTTAATTTATAGCGTCTGCTAGCCCTGTATACATGCAGTCAATTGGGCTCTGTAGATCATAGGTTAGTACCAGCGACAAAAGATAGAAAATCCGTTTAGCTCTGGGTGCACACTTAAAAGGAGTGTCTCATTGTCAAAAAAAAAAAAAAAATCTCCTTGAGAGCGTGTACCTCTCTATCTTCCTGAGTAAGTAATTACCTCCAAATAACAATAGTAGGTGAATGGAAGTTTTGACTTGGGCGGCCTCCGGGAGTGGAGTAGGTATGCCGCCTGTCGCCTGAGCCTGGAATAAGTCTAACCCGCTTTTACACCAACATAGGAAGTATTCACAGGTGCAATAGAGAATGATATTAAACGAAGTGTTACTTACATACTAAGATGGTGTATATATTCTACTACATGTATGTACACTAGTACGAAAAGTAACAATAAGAGGGGACAAGATGTTGCATTTTTCGTAATAGAGGACTATGCTGGGGAGGAACCAGCTAAATCCGAGTCTTTGGACACTAAGTAAGTACCTTTTTTACGGTACCGTCCTTCTACTACTCTGTTTGTTGAATTGAAAAAGCTGATTTCAAGATTCATTTCGTGCTAGCGTGTAAATCCATAGACGTTTACCGGCGCAGAGAAGAAGCAGTCTTCTAGGCATGTTCTAGATATCTATTGACGAATGGGAAATCCTAGCCCATGGGTTCTTAGTATCTGGGTCGGGCCATTGATGCTTGATACCTACTTCCTAGGTATCAACAAATTGTCCGAAAGACCAACTACCTAGGCAAAACGACGACTAGAAAAACCACATTAGAATGGCCGATCAGCCAATTTTGAGGCTGATCTACTGGGCTTTAGACAGATAGATTGTGAGGCTTGCGTTGCTTTTTCGCGTTGTTTTCTATATATTTAGCCATCCCCAGACCCCATTGTTTTCTGTACAACAGTCCTTCTTTTCCCACGGTGGTTTTCATGACCCCGCGCGAATAGATTCACTTCCCCTTGCAACTCATAAGTGCTTCTATTTTGACTACATTCTATATAAATATCTGTGAAGTGCTGTCTAGGTGTAGGTACCTAGAGTGCGGGACGTACTGCATGGGATTTCCGGTTTCAACTTTCAAGTCCCGCCGCCGTGATCAAACCATGCATAGCCTCCCTCATCCTCAACACCTCCCTCTCAACCCTGTACATTAATGCCGGATCCCTCTCCGCCTCGTGCGCCATGTCCTTGCCCCGGGCATTATTCAGCGCTTCCATTACCATGGCTGTGTGGTGCGCGACCGCCTCGGCGACCTGTTTTTCAAGGTTCGAGATCAGTTCCTCGAATTTGGTGTGCGATTTATCTAGAATAGTGTGATACAGCTCTGGGGAGGAGGCGGCCCCGGTTATTAAGGACTGGCAGCGGGTTAGGGCCCCATATCCTATTGGAGTGGGCTGTCAGTGCTTGTTTGGTACCATTAGATTTGATATAGCCGCTCATTATTTGAGATGAAGGCGAAGACAGATGCGAAAGGCTTGATAGGTATTAGATATACACTTGTCTTCAAAGAGGGAGGCTCTTTCGTTTATAGTGAAGTAGAGTGATCCCACCGCTACTAGCCACGAAGTGGCTAGGTCTAGTGGCTTGGCCCGTACTATTTAGGGACTAGAAACGCGTCCAGACTTTAGAACAGAACATCCCCAATACAACTACTGTTTTTCTACCTATTGTTGGGGTATCATTGTTCTTCTCCTACGGAGAGGGGCCCTCGAGGGCCCTCCCGTAGGGCGGTCGGTGCCAGTATGGGCATCTTCCGTTATAATAGACAGTTTGTACGAGAGCCTCCCGCCTAGATTGTAACCCACGGGCGGGGGTGGGAATGGAGAGAGCAAAATATTGCAATATTAAAGGGAAAGGAATAGTGGAGGCGCTCACCGGATTCACGACTTGCTTTCCCGTATGCGTCTTCCATCTGTTTGCCGATGAAGCATGTGGGCTCAGGTTTCGTAGCATCTGTTTGGAGGAGCCTATGATATAATTTTAGTTTACGTCATTCCTAAGGACGAATCTGAGGTTTGATAGCCTGGGAGCAAGGGGTATAGACAACGCACCGTAAACCGCCGTCAAAAGCTTCCCAGGCCCTTTCGATTGCGCGTATGAATCGCCTTTCTTGAGATATTAAGACCTCGATGAGTTCGTTAAACGATCCACATGAATCGTGCCGTTCGGCCTCTAAGGTAGCAGTCAATGAACATTCTCCTCACGGATGCTCCCCCTGGTAAGCCCTCTAAACCATTTGACGTACTAAGGTAGTTCATGAATGGTGATATGATACGTGTAAGACGCTCCATGCGAGCCTTGGAGGCGCCGGCTAGCGCACTCCATGACGGCCCCATACTCTCGTTCATTGCTTTCATGATCCTTTCATTCCAGTGAAGAACCTGGCCGGTCGGAGTTCGCCACTTGCCAAATCTGATGCAAAAGCCATGGTAAGTTCCTTAATAGGGTGTCAATAGCTGTCTCACTGTAAAATGGAGCGTAAGAATACTAGAACGACGTACGGAAAGTCCACTAGTCACATGAAGATACATATTAGCCAGCTGAAACGAAGACAATTTCGTGCCGTCGTGGAATCTATGCACTCACCGAATTCCATTTTGAGCATTCTTTTGCTGCCGCTGTCGCCCAAGCGTCAACTTGTTCGCCTGTAATAGTTGAGTTAAAATGTCATTCCCCTCGGCCTGGGAGATTGACGAGTGTGAATACGTACACCCTGGGACATATAGATTGGTTTTGAATTCGTCATAGATGTCAGGGATACTGTTTAGTTCCGAAGTTCTTTTCAATAAGCTCTGTTCTTTACGATAAGCTGATTGCTTAATTGATGTAGGGGCTCGCGAATGGTAGCGAGATATAGGAGCAGAAGGGTAAGAAAAGGAGCATAAAGTTGAAAAGAAAGAGGAGGGGGGGCATACTCTCTGCATCTCTCGCTCTAATGCCTCCAGCCTTGTTCTGTCGGTCGTCGTAGATCCAGATCCATCTTCATGGCGAACCCAAAGTCCGATCGTATTGAGCAGGGCACTCACGTCGTCACGTAGGAACCTGCTGGCTGCCGCGAACTGACTCCCAGAAGCTATGCCCATGCAGTATTGGCGCACCGATGGGATGCCGCTGAGCTGAAGCCAAGGCACTGCTAGATCTTGGGGTTCTTTCCGATGCTTCCAGTACATGGTATTGCTGACAATGAATACGGCTATCTCTTGGGATAAACTGTAGTCACCGATCCTCTGGGCGCAGACTTCCATGAGACGTTTTTGGATACTGAAAGTATTAGTTGTTAGTGCGATTGGGCCTGGCTAGAATGACTCACTCGAACTCGTGTGGCTTCAACTGGCTCCTATGATCTCGATCGCACGCATCAATTTGGCCCCGAAGCTTACCCTCCTGCACCTTGCCCCTCTCTTGTTTTGGTTGAAAGCTCTATGGTAAATTAGGTCTGGTCTTCCTATGGTCTGCATATAGGGGGCCCAGTGCTCACATCATGATGGGTGCATATAATTCCTATATTAGGCTTGTTGATCTGTTGAAGGAGATCGACGACGCCATCAACACTTGTCTTCGTTGCAGCACGCTTCTCCGCGCGTGGGGGAAATGGGCATAAGGCAAATATCTCGTCGCATTGGCGAATGTATTTCTCCACTGTACTTTGGCGGGCGGAATTCACATCGGGAAGGCCTTTGGGCAGACATGTATTAGCACTTCAGTCAAACGCCAGTTAGCTGGTCGTGACCCAGCATCACTCCATCGCTCACCGGGAAGATCCACAAGGATGAGTCCCTTGCTTAGGATATGGGCGTCGACAGAAACCCTAAAAATGGAGATTAGCCTTTTTGAATCCTACTGATATTCTTGGTCGACTATGATACTTGCGTTATCTTTTTGATAAAAGGCCAGGTGGAAGATGCTTCGGACGTCAGATCAGCCACTACCTCAGCGCACTCATTTAGCGATACCACAATATCCTCTTCATCAGGCAACTCAGCTTCTTCTAGCCACTGGTACATAATGTGAAGAACCTCTTCCTCTAGGTTAGCTAGTAGGAAGGCCTTGTCTATCTCATGACGGCGGAATATAGCTTTGAACGTGTTAGTAGCTAAACGAGCCTTTTCTTCGTCAACACTAGCATCTAGAACATTTCTGTAGCGGAGGAAATGGCAGTACGGGAGAAGCAGGTCCTCCACCTGCTTCCTGATCTCATCTAGGGAATAACATTCAACTCTGATCACGCAGCCGCCACCATGCCGGTAGTGGTACTCGGTCACAACGCATGTGCAGGCGGCTCTACCGCTGTCCTATCCGGTAGAATGCTGTCAGCTGTCGCATTGCCCTCACGACCTCTTCTCTTTGGCATTTTCAATCAGGAATTTCGAAACTCACGGTATTCGCCAAGTTTTCACAATCCAACAACGAGTTCAAGACACTATTTTTCCCTAATTGCCGTGGTCATAGTAAGCATGCATCCCATCACGACATAGCTCTCGCATTCCCAGGCCTCATCCGACAAGGAAGCATATAGGTATATAAAGAAAGGGAAATATAACTCACCAGTTCCCGAAGCCCCTACGACACCTACCATCTTCCCCGACACGCACTCGAATCTGTTGAGTCTCTGCGCCTCGGCATAGAACTCACTCATCTTTGACCCTGCCTCACGATGAAGCGCTCCACTTCCCAACACGTTTGCGAGCTCGCCCATGAAGGTTTTCGCATCTCTCAGCGCGTCCTGGAGCGGCGCGGCGTTAAATCGGTCGTTCGGCGGCGTTTCGTCGCGGATATTGTGTGGTTCCGCTGCTGCACTGGTGTTACGTCGGTGGCGACAGCGAGACCTTTTGCTGGGATTGTAGTCCGTGTTTATGCCCGCTTCCGTTTCGGTCCCCGAATTTGGGCTTTCGGACCCAGTTGTCGCGGGGACACCAAATATAGGGGCAGAGATAGGGGGAGAGAAGGCAAGTTGTGCCAGTGCTCTGTCTATGCTGCCTATACCGCCAAGCCGGCCGTCGTGGCCTTGTTTCGGCGGCGATAAAGTCACAGACGAAATACGACCATGCGTACTTGGGGTCTGCGACACGGACGACCTGGCCGTCCCTGGTGTGGTGGGTGCATCATCTTGCTGCTCGATGGATGGCAGAACTTGATGTCGGTCGACGCTGGGGCTCCGACTCGCCGGGCTGGGTGACACGTTCAGGTTGAGATTACTTTGGAATGTACCAAAAAGGCTTCCGGAATCGCTCCATGGAGTGAAAACTCTGTCCTTGCTAGATCCTGTCGAACTTGAGATTGGCCGCGATAGGGAAGGGAGACGGGAACTCACATTCGACTAGGGGCCGAATCCATCGGATGAGCCGCCACCGATCCTGGGGCCCCTACTGTTACCGACACTTGCGGCCCAGAATGGCACGGCTCCGGAGGCATGGACACTGGGTGTAGTGGCTCCGATGTTGTTCTGCGGGCTTCCTATCCGACTAGGACTAAGCTGTCGAGAGGAGTGGCCGAATATGTTGAGTGAGCCGGTGTCCTGTGGGGTTGTTGCTCGACTGGTATTGGCACTTCTGGACGTTTTACTGAAGATGGCGTTGCTATTCAGAAGTTGAGCACTCGGCGATAGGTCCCGGAAGGAAGATATGCTTTCGGCCCAGGGAGCGGAGGCACCTCCCTTATTGTTAGAACTCGCGAAACTAGATGCATTCACCGCGACATGACTTTCAATGCTTGGCCCCCGTCTATGGCGTGCGTTCGTGGAGGATGCGTCGACTAAACTGTTCATAGGAGCCGATAGATCGGCAGGCGAAAGACAAAAGAAAGAGAACGAGGATGATGAGCCGAATAAGGGAGCTGCCCTGGAACCGGAGCTGCTCGTGCCCGACATATTCGAAGGTTCACCCTCTTGCTGACTTGATGCCCGAATTTGGACGCCATCTGAGGACGTTCCTTTGGGCAAGATGTCGTCTTTTGGCGCTTGAGCAATGGGTGAGTTGAATGAGAATGTAAAATTCGACATCGGCGGGCGATTGTCTAGCTGTGCTGGCGAAGAATGAGAGAGGGCGGGCGAGGAACGGCCCGCTGTCGATCCATCTTCGACGCCGTCGCTGGGCATTGAGTTCTTGTCTCGAGTTAGCGACAAGTGTTGCTTAATCATTGTGTGCATATGTCCGTGAGAACTTACGAACAACATGATTCAGTTGTATAGCGTGGAATGATGTGTCAACGAGAACGATACATAATCTAGAGCTGAGTTGCAGACCTCCACGGGGTGCTGGGTAGAGAAGAAGAGAAGGCGTGCCAGACATGTCCGGAATATCTATACATGTCCGAAAGGCAGGCCAGATAGACGACCAGAGAAGCCACAGTGGAATGGGCATTCAGCGGCCAACCTCCGATTGGTTAGTGGTGCGCTGCGCCTGGTCGAAGGAGCCAGCATGCATTCCTGCGTTGCTTTTTTTGCCAGAGACGAGGTGGTTTTGCGAGGTTCTCGCGAATGAGGGGAGGCGTTCAGAGTAGCAGCCGGAAGTCGCGTGAGACGGAATGTCTCCGACTGTTTTCTTTTCTTCTCCTTTTGTTTTGATGCTATTTCAGAGTTGCAGCTGATATCCCTGAAAGACAGCCTCCTGATCTCTGTACATCACTAGACTCGACTCAGCGCGTCGGGGTCCGTCCCCCCCCCCCCCCCCTCCCCCCAACCCAGCCTTACCCGTGATGAATGCCGTGATAAAAGCCGCAGACAGAAATGTGCAAATGGCGAGACGCCTTAAACAGAGTCGCCACGGTGCTGGGATATTAGTCCCTCACGAATTCTGTACGTTGCGTGTAAGCACTTCAGGAAGTAATTATGCTTCTTACAGCTTAAGCTCAAATGAGAGTATGGTTCAAATCTACTGCTGATATAAAATAAAATAATCATGAAAATGTTTCGATGACGGCCGACGAAAGGATAGCTAGTGCTAGCTACGCTAAGGCAGGCCCTGAAATCGCTCATGGCATGCCGTAACCCTCAGTCAATAAGTCTGATGACACAAACCCGGCCTTATCGCTTACATCCAATCCCTCGAGCATCACGATACCCTCTTCTCTCCGCCAGCTGTAGATATAAGCCCTCATGAATGCGTCTTCGGACGCAAGTGGAGCGTTGCTGTCTTCTGCGAGCCTTGGTCCCACTAGTCGAAGTATCGCTTCAAATCGGAGGTAATGATATACCTGGATTTTGACTACTAAAGTAGGGTGATCCCACCAGCCACTTTTTGAGGCTGCATACTACACCCTAGGAGGTTAGACCAATGGGGCTTGCGTTGATTCATACGCGTTGTTTTTTATATATTCGTTGTTTTTCTTATGTCTGTACAGTAGTTCTCCTTTTCTAGTCACGGTAGTTTCCACTACCTCTCGCGAATAGATTCACAACCCATTTCAACCCTCGAAGTGCTTCTATTTGACTACTTTATCTAAATCTCTGTGAAGTGCCTACTAGAGTTAGGTCTCCAGAGTACGTGGACGTGTAGGCGTTCCCCGTTTTACTACCACAACGTTGGGGCCCTTGATGTTGACGAGCCCTGCTATTACTCCAAATCCCATTCAAAATTGTGTATCTCTAGAATGTACCTGGCATAATACTGGACCAAGATGTCCTCGTCTTCAACCTTTGCTAGTATTGCTTCGAGTATTGTTTCAGGCAATAGTTTCTGTTTCCTATTAAGAGCCTGTATAGCAGCGCGCCGAATGTGAACGTTTTCATCCTCTAGATTTGCAGCTATTGCTTGAAGAATCGTTTCGGATAGGTCAGGTCGCGTCATCAGAGCCGTAGTCGTAGTCTGCCGGACGGCAGAGCTATCGTCCCTCAACAATGCAACTATTCTTCGAAGTATCGTTTTCGAAAGGTCTGGTCGGTCTCGAAGAGCAAGTAGAGCAACCTGCCGAGTGTTAGGGTTCCGATGCTCAAATTTTGTAGCTATTGCTCGAATCATTGTTTTTGGTAGGCTTGGTTCTGTCGCAAGAGTCCATATAGCAACGTTTCGGACGTCAGGATCTTTGTGTTCAAGTCCCGAGACGTTTTCCCATAATTTAGTGATGTTTGGGTCTTCATTACCGGCACAGTCAAAGTCAGAGCTCTTCTTACAGTCGTAGGAGTTATTTTGACACACTGACTCATGGGTGTCGTGGCGTTGGCCGGTTGCCTCTCCTATTTCTAGTGGGGCTAGAATCAAGGCTACAGAGACAAGATGGTCTCTAACATGCTTGTCCAGGGCTTCGCGAGCTTGTTCGCTATCCCGGTCAGGATAGTCCTTCTCAACCTCTTCGGGAAATCCACCGCAAAACGGACACTCCTCCAAGGCGTGTTGATCGCGAATCATGCTACGACTGACAAGAGTGGGACGAAGTGATTCTGTAACTTGGTGGTGTTTTTCCAAATGGTTTTCCAATTCCGTCGGGGTATCAAATGGACTGGAGGATAAGGAGTCTGTCTTGCAGTACGAACAATGCCATTTCGGACGGGTATGCGTGTCGCGCATGTGGGCAAGCCAGCCTGTATATGTATCTGCGCAAAGGAATGGGGCAAGGCAATCGTCGAATACACAGAAAAGGGGCTCGAAGTCGTGTATGAGATGGTTCCTAATTTGGTTAAACTCACGAGTTAGCAACGGAAGCAAAGAGCTACAGCAAACTATCGCGGAAACATGCCGCCGTTAATCCAAAGACTGGACTAACGGTACATATCCTCCGCGACACAAACTTACATCCATTGATCTTGTCCACTGGCTCCCTTCACTCGGCAGACGAGAGAACAGTGCGGGCAAGTAACCGAGGTCTCTCCAGGGTGTAGCTTCGGCATCGAGGGTAACATGCCAGCGGAATTCTTGACAGGTGATACGAACTCTACGCACTGGCTTTTGCTCTCGCCGCAATTATTTGGCTTCGGGTCAAGCTTGGGAATTACCGTGCTAGACAATACCTCACTTGGCCGCACGACCACCGCCGAACCAACACCCTGTTTCTGCTTTTGTTCAATACCTGGGGCGATGGTGTGACGCTCTTCGGTAACGTTGTGTCGTTGTGGTTCTTGGGACGGCTCATGCAACGTCGAAGTCTTTTCTTGATGCAGATACAGGAACCGCGACCAACGTGCCCTGATTGACTCGACCATACGTGTTCGTAGTTTTTCGCTCGCTTTAGGGAATAGATAGTCGACTTGTTGGCGTGCGCACTTCTCAAATAACCCATCATTTCGCTTCGTATCCCCGAAGGCATGGATTTGTTCCTGGCGATGCTTAGTTCCTGCTCGGTTGCTAGTCAATGATAGTTGGCGAAGGCTGGCGATGGTGTCTTGAATCGAGGTCAAGGCGCTAGATTGAGACGTAAAGGGGGCTTTATCGACCATGAATTTCTCAAGTCGCTCATACCAGGAAGTATTAGAGTAATCCGAAGAATTGTCAGATTCGTCACTTGATGGACTATCGTCTTTGGTATCCATTTGGAGTAACATCTTCTCTACATTGATTTCATTAGACCCCGACTGGCACAAGTTGGGGAGGGTTACCAAGATTTCGCCTAATGATCACCAGCAGCTGCTGAACTAGCTCGCTAGCATCACGCACACTCTTCAACCTCGAGCTAAGTGACTGTTCATAAGACCCGGTCTGCTAGAAGCACCATCAGTCATGAGAGGTATTTCCGCAATTTATATTCAAATGGCACGCTTTTTGGAGCCAATGAGGACTGTAAACATACGCGACTATTGATACAAGACTTGGCAGGCTGGCTTTCATCAGAAGACCGACCATCCCTTAAGCATTTGCTGTGGATTCGGGCGACACGCCCATCCATGTCCACTGAGGTCAAGCGGCGCTCCCAGAAACTGGACAACAGAATTATCATCATACTGAGATTCATTGGCCTTGAAAGCATGCCGCATTGTTACACGGGCAAAGAACCCTTGCGTGAAAGTGATATGTATGGCCTAAGTGAGGCGGTCACTCTAGGGATATGAAAGGCGGCTGGACAATCTGAGACACAAGGAGGCTTCCCCCTTACATCCCTACATTAACTACAGACTCTTAGAAAGGCAGAACTGCCAGATGATGGGAAGGATCCATTGCTTTAGGCCACACGCAGATGCTATATATAAATACTCCTAGTCGACCCTTTCTGGTAGAAAGGGAGGAGATCAGCTACAAGCCCTTGAGCTTAAGCGCTCACTACGCGGCTTGTGACACAGAGACATATACACCATCTTTTAACTTATATTCTTCCATATTCATCATCCTAGCTAAAAATATGAGGAAGTACCTAGAAGACTCCGAAGACAGCATAACGATGTAATATTTTACCCTTAGTTTCAGGCTTCAAGTGTATAGTCTGCGAGCAGTTCTTAACTTGTGGGATCCGACTGAACTGGGCTCTAGAGACGAGCATGAATTGGAGTCTCGTTTCTTGTCTTGGGAAAGTCCAAGGTTTCGTCGGCGCCCAAGACCAGGCCTGGACACCCTCCTACGAGTCATGGATACTGTCTGGCGGCGTATAGAATGAATACCAAGCCTCATCATTGTCGAGCTCGACGTAAAAGTCAATATCAAGTGTGCTCATATGTAACTTCATCCAGTCTTCGCCATCACTATCGCCTTCAGCAGCGGCAGCCTCGGATATCACCGGGTCATCCCAACCTCGTACAATTTTCACGTATGGCCCGCTAGTAGCCCCGGCCGGGTACGAATTAGAGCTAGTAGCAATACTAAGCAGCGCAGGCTCGTCAACCTGGATGAAGAACGAGTAGCGCGATCCGCGACTGCACATCTCCTCATCGATATCCCAGCCCGGGTTCTCGGCGCGCGACCACTCCCTAAAGCGGCATTTCAGCTCCTCGTGTGACGCGCCCTCGAGACTCTCCGGGTCCTCGACGAAGACCCAGTCCATCTTATCGAGAATATCGGGCGCGTCTGAGCGCGCAATACGCCGCCGTGCCCTGTCCTCTGCGGCGGACTTGATGATCTCCCAGGCCGAATCGAACTCCGGCTTGTAGCAGGTTCGGTAAACGACCCAGCCCCATTTGGCATCTCCTGCGGTGCTCACAAGCCACTGGATCTTGCGTTCTGTGAAAAGGTCGTACCATTCCATGCCGATCGAGGCCGCCGGCTGCCCCTTACTGCATTGGCTCGGCGGCAACGACACGAAGGACCGATTTAGATGAACTGGGAGGTTGGATCTTGCCCAACGGCTCGAGATAGAACATGTGCATGTGCGGTGATAAAGGTGTAGGCTGCGATGGCCTCGGTTGCTGATGTTCCCGATCGATCTCGCTTGACTTATATAGCGTCTTATAAAGCGTAGTGAGAGACTACTGGTACGTGATTGAAGAGGGGCCATGTATAAAGTGAAGGAAAAAAGGATCGAGTGAAGTTGGGATGTACTTATTCAAGTGCAGTGCAGTGCAACATCTATCCGTCGAGCGCAACCAGATGCACCGGCGTTGTTCTCACTCAATCTGCGCGTGAACCCCCTTTTTTGTGTACATCTACAGTCGGAACCTTACGTTTACGGTGTGGCCAACCTTCGCCAGAGCAGCACGCAGGGTAGAAAGAATACCTACTTTAATATCAATTGTTTGGTATTCAAGACTCCTAGAAGATCTAGTTCAGGCTTACACTTCTTATGATTTCCCGTGGTACTGATTTGCCTCGAGCATTTGGGTATTCAGGGGTGACGATGAATGCGAGCCGGAGTCTGGAAGACCAAGCGAGGTAAGTAGGTACTTTGTACCTAGGTACATATGTATTCCCGCGCTAGGGTACCCCACCCGTTAGCGTCCTTAGCGCAATTTCATCCAAGACGCGCCAGCACGCGTAAAGTGGTTTTTCTATGTGGGGAGCTTGGTTAAATCGATTTGAAGCATTCTTGGTACATAACTCACCGTATCCTACACGAAATCCAACACAACACAACAGCTCATCCACGATGCCAGCAGCAAAAGCAGTCGAAGAGAAGGGCGAGTCGTCGACATCCGCAGCCAAAAAGGCGCTCGCCGGGGCAACGAGCAGCTCCGCCACCTACGAGCTCCCATGGTAAGTAAACAACTAACCCTCCTCATCCCTTACACTATTGGCCTCTTCTCATGTTCCATCCGCCATGTCTGTTCCCATGCTGAGATATTCTCGCCGGCGTGTAGGGTCGAGAAATACCGTCCCGTCTTCCTCGACGATGTCGTCGGCAACACGGAGACGATCGAGCGGTTGAAGATCATAGCGAAAGACGGCAACATGCCCCACGTCATCATCTCGGGCATGCCAGGCATCGGCAAGACCACCAGCGTGCTGTGCCTGGCCCGACAATTACTCGGGGACGCCTACAAGGAGGCCGTGTTAGAGCTGAACGCCAGCGACGAGAGAGGTGAGAGACAGAGCCGAGCAGACCAGCATCATTCCCCCGTTCGATGCCCCCCGTGACCCTTGACGCTCAGAGACACCTTACTAACCTTCTTGGTGTGAGCTGACAACAGGTATCGACGTCGTGCGTAACCGAATCAAGGGCTTCGCGCAGAAGAAGGTCACGCTGCCGCCGGGCCGGCACAAGCTCGTGATCCTCGACGAGGCCGACAGCATGACGTCCGGCGCCCAGCAGGCCCTCCGCCGCACCATGGAGATCTACTCGAACACGACGCGCTTCGCCTTCGCCTGCAACCAGTCGAACAAGATCATCGAGCCGCTGCAGTCGCGGTGCGCCATCCTGCGCTACGGCCGCCTGACCGACGCCCAGGTCGTCAAGCGGCTGCTGCAGATCATCGCGGCCGAGAAGGTCGAGTACAACGACGAGGGCATGGCCGCGCTCGTCTTCAGCGCCGAGGGCGACATGCGCCAGGCCATCAACAACCTGCAGAGCACGCACGCCGGCTTCGGCTTCGTCAGCGGCGACAACGTCTTCAAGGTCGTCGACTCGCCGCACCCCATCAAGGTCCAGGCCATGCTCAAGGCCTGCCACGAGGGCAACGTCGACAGCGCCCTCGACACGCTCAAGGACCTCTGGGACCTCGGCTACTCGTGCCACGACATCATCAGCACCATGTTCAAGGTCACCAAGACCATCCCCACGCTCGGCGAGCACGCCAAGCTCGAGTTCATCCGCGAGATCGGCTTCACGCACATGAAGATCCTCGAGGGCGTGCAGACCCTGCTGCAGTTGAGCGGGTGCGTGGCGCGTCTATGCAAGATCAACATGGATCCCAAGAAATTCGAGACGAAATCGAGATGATCGGCGGTATCCGTTGGTCTATCGTACTGCATCCTACGGGGAGATGAAAGGCGTGGGAAGAGACGAGTTCTTAAGAGCTAGAGAAAGAAGGTGGGACATGAATTGCATAGCACGGGCGTTTATGGAGATCTACGGGATTTGATCCCAAATCGGGATTTCTGGGCTTGATTCATCCTCTCTCTCGCGCGCGCGCACACACACACACTCGCAGGCAGGAGCATAGCTGAATATTTACATTACGCATCCCGTCGCGACCTGCTCTTACTCTTACACGTGCAATATTATAAGACAAGTGAGAGAGCAAAGCCACGAGAGAGAGAAAATCCCACACACCGGAACAGAACTAGGGGGTGCTTTGCAAACAAGCCTCTTACTTCTTCGAAGCCGACGGTGGCGGTGACGGCATGTCCTCCTCTAGATCCCGCCACATGGCGCGGTCCCTGGCTATCATCCGCTGCGTGCGTACGTGGTGCTCGTAGCGACGCATTCTCGCGTCCCCTTCGATCATGCCGCCCAGTATCATGCCGGACATCTGGAGGTACCTAGGTGTGTGCAGGGGCGTTTCAGCATGCGTTTATTGGACGGGGATGTCTTGGGTTGAAGTCATCGTTCTTAGCCTTGTTGTTGTTGTTGCGGACCTGGACACGAGGTCTTCTATCTATCTGTCTATATACTATATAGATGGGCACAATAGATAGGTAACGCCTAGAGTGGAGGAGAGAGACTGGCTAATTGGACGGGGTAGGGTACTGTAGATAGGTAGGGAGACGGACGAAGACCTCTCTACCCCAGCAGCACGTGACCGGTTTCTTGAAAAGAAAAGAAGAAATGAATGAATAAATAAAATAAATGAATAAATATCAGGTTTTAAGAAAGGAGAGAGAGAATGGATAAACAAATCGACGTACACCTTGAACTGAACCGTCAAACCGCGGTAGACGGGCGACACGGCGTAGCCCAGGCCGGCGAGGGCGGCGGCGGCGGCACCCCATTTCAGGGCCCCGACGCCGGCGCCGCGCACGGCCTCGGCCTGCGCGAGCCTCGCGTCCTCGCTGTCCAGGGCGCCGCGGGGCATGTCGAGATTCGCATCCGCGTCCGGCGGCCTGGGATTATTGCTGTTGCTGTAGCTAGCTGCTGGCGTGGGGATTGGCGTTGGTGATTATGTCGGTGGGCCGGACATGGGTTTGCCTCGACTTGCCTTGATGACGTCGTCGCCGTCTCTGCGGGGGTTGCTTTGGGGGTTGGAGTCGTTGGATGTTGGTGGGTAAGGGAGTGCGTGGTTGTTGGAGTAACGAGGTGGATGAGGAGGATTAGGATGGATTTATGGAAGTTCACGAGGCAATTGATTAATTAGTAATTGAGTATTCATCTGTGGCCCAGGTGAGTTCTGTCGTCCGGGTGTTCAATGGATTGGGATGGCGGGCCTGTCGCATTTTGCATGAGCAAGTTTGACGATAGGGTGTACTTTGGTTGGAGGCGCGGATAACGAAGGTAAATCCGGTGTGTTCCGGCGGTTCCTTGTGGGGCCGAGCCGGAAACAGCTTGAAGAAGTGCAGATGAAGCTTGGTTAGCTAGGTTGCTTTAGTCAAGTCAGTACTGTAATTGTACGTAGGGTATTCCTTACCTAACGCCCCCAAGGAGGAAATTTCGCATCGAAAAATCAACTGCACTCTCTCAGTAAAACATCGAGGTTCATCTACTTGAAAAATAAAATGAGGAAATGAATGTAAGCACTTAGACATATGTAGGTCGGTAGATAAGTGCAGTGTGGTCGCTGCTTGCTCTCTCACGATATGCGGAAACTCCGCAAATCAGCAGCAAACCCAAAGATCATTGGTCGCAGGTCGAATTAGATAGGGTAGGTACCTAGTGATTTGAGGTCCCTTTTCAACTCCTTCAATTGAACCTGACCAAGTAACTTGCTTTTCGTATTACCGTCTCACAGCTGCCTCAGTTAATTACTTGATTAAGTTGATAATATAGATCGATATGTAGGAGATCCCACGACACCAAATTACTTCTTGAGGCACCAAATTGCCACCACCCCGCCATCGTCGCGCCCCCCCTTCTCCCCCTCATTCGCTAGAAACGGCACGACACGGTATGATACAGCACGATGCAGCACGGGTAAACCCGTCCCGATCCCACTCACCCACCCCATTTCCAGAGCCTCAGTCTTCAATCATCAGATGACCACCAGACAAGGCGCGCACGGGCTCTCGAGGTCCACGGGGAAGAAGGCGGGCGTGTAGTGCGTGGCGTCGGTGTACAGGCACCAGGTGCGCGCGTTGAGGCAGATGAGGTGGCCGTTGAGCCTCTCGGCGCAGTTCCCCGGCGTCGCGGGACACGGTATGGCGGCCGGAGGCTCGTCGCTACCGGTGGTGGTGGCGGCGTCTTGGCGGGGGATGTTTGCTCCGAAGGCGCTAGTGGCCGGTAGCAGCAGGGTGAGCATGAGCGAGGTCCTCATGGTTGGCGTTTGTCTGAGAATTCTTTTCTTAAAAAATGATGTCTTATGGGATGCAAGTTTTGGATATTGTGTGAAGTTGATCTCGGGTTGTTTAACTTAGGTCGGTGGTAGCTTAGGAGCAAGACTGGTGATGAGGAAGGAGATAGAGAGGCGGGAAAGGGGGGGAGCGGTAGATAGACAAACGGGAGAATCTTTATATAGGTAGTTATAAGCGATATGTCGAGTTGATGTTCTGTCCCCTTCTATTGAATCGCTTGCTTCACCTCCCGCTTATGTGTCGCATCACCGAGCCGGCAGGATGTCGATGCGACCAGAGAGATTCGATATGCTCGTCAGTTGGCGGTGACCAGGGATCGTCGTCCCGCGCGCAGTAGGGCGATTCTACTTCCTTAGCACTTACCTACCTAAGGTACCTACCTATCAGGCCATCGTACGCACGAGAAGCGGGAACTGTCATCCTCGTGTTCGCACCTCAAGTCTCTCCCTCCTTTTTCGTTATTTTAGCGATATCGAAACCCCGGTACGACGCCCTTTGCGAAGAAGGTGACACGCGGAGCTGAGGGCTGGATAATAGGTAGGTAATAATATTGTGTAGGACTTTCCTGCCGGTGTCCACTATCACAGGGGGGGGGTCGAGATGTTATCAATACAGGTCGTATCAAGACGCATGCTTATATACCGGTAGGCCCGATGCAAATATATATATGTACGGTAGTGGCATGCCTGCAGGCTGTCAGGTCTAGATAGGGCTGTGACGGGTTGCATATATAAAAAGTAGGTACGATATGGCCAGGTCCGATAGGTCGGGTTGCATTGAAATGCTTTCCGTCGTACGAACTATGTGAATCTGGGCCGGCATCGATGCCTTAGGTACTTAATGCTCATATCAATAATTACTTACTTACTTACTGACCGCCGGGCGGTATCGGACGTCGACTGCCTACTTCTTACTTACATACAGTCCCTTGTTCGGCATGTACGGATTACTTTAGATAGGAGGGCCAGAATGATTGAGGCTGCATGACACTTTGCTCGGTTAGGTCTCAATGTAAGCACCTACTTTTGGCCGCGAGACGGGTCGATTTCGATTTGTACGACTTTGTAGTAACGAACTGTACTGTACAGTGAGATGAGGTACGGTAAGCGTATCGAATTGGAGACCTTGGTCTTTACGAATTTTCCTTCGGGAAGCCGAGGTAAGGTACCTACCTACCTTACTTAAGGAGGTAGGGGGAAGGTATCGGTGCCTATTCGATGAAAAAATCAGCCGCAGACATCTCGTCTTTCCTGCATCGCTAGTCTGGTTATATTGATCTCCAAAGCCCGTTGACCGTGGAAATTATAGCAGAGCGATCCTCCTGCACGGTGTACATCGTGTAAGCGAGAAAGGCCAACATTGTACACTCTGTGATTCAAGGGAAAGGGGATTCTGGTGGCATTCTGGTTCGTAGCTGAGAAGGTACTGACATCGTCACATACATGTCTCTCGATAAGCGGGTAATAGACGGAATAGGCGGGACTACCCGAATGTATGTACACCACTACTGTTGCCCGACGTCATCACCTCTCGCACTTATACACACGTACACGTACATACATGTAGCAATGGTGTTATTTGCAACCTCGCAGTAGATATCCAATACTTGTCTAAACAATAAAAGCCAGGGGCCCTTGGAATGTCATCTATGCCCTTTTCACGGGATACTTTCTTTCCACCTAATGCCAGATCAAGAGAGCAGACATGCCGAAGACACATCCTCCAGGCGGGACGACGACGACTGGAAAAACCGCCCACCCTACCACACGGCGGGCGTAAACCAGCATTTCGTAAAGCGACATACGGCGCACTGCCACTGCGGAAGGGTGAGGTACTGGCTGAGCCGGGAGAAGCCTCTGGCCTCCAAGTTCTGCCACTGCACCGACTGCCAGGCCTTACACGGTAAGTTACCAACGACCCGTCATCCGTCACGCACCGCGACCCCGACGCTGCGCAAGCGAGTTTCGCCATCCTTTCCCCCATTGTCCCCGTATTACCAGCAGCCCGAATTGACAGATGGACAAAACGCGCGAATCCACCAGGCGCACCCTTCCAATGGGCCGCCATCTTCCACAAGGAAGACGTGCACTTCGAGAACGGCGCCGCGGACCTCGCCTTCTACCACGCGCCTAGCAGGAGCGCGCGCCATGAGCTGCCGGCCAAGGTGAGCTGCGCGCACTGCCGCTCGCCCATCATGGACGAGGGGCGGAACATGGCCCTCGTGTTCCCCGGCATCATCCGATTCGGGAGCGCCGAGGACAAGAAGCTTTTCGACCCCCAGTGAGTCATGGACCTGCTAGGGAGGGAGGGTGATATGCGACGTGCGACGCAAATGGCTGGTTATGCAGTTTTCCTGACTCCGTGGCTTTAGGTGTCACATATTCTACAGCCAGCGCGTCGTCGACTTGCCGGACGGAAAGCCGAAGTGGACGGGTTTGGATAACGGAAGCGAACTTATGGAGGACGTGGAGTCGCATGAGGCTGAGACAGCCAGGAGCGGCGGGCGCAGGGTAGATAATAGCAGATAGATAACTATGATGATTATGTGCTCATTTGCCGCATGTATTGATATGGTCTCGAGCATATGTCGATATAGATGGATGAGAATGGCTTGTGCGCTGGTGCGGCAGCAGGACATGCGCGCAGTCGATCATACAATATCCTCGAGTATGCCCTCGAGCTCCTCCTTCCGGAAGGGCACACCAAGCAGTTCAGTGCCCAGCATATCCTTACGACTCGTGATCATTTGATGGTCGTGGAATCTGAGTTTACGGTCAGCCACGTGATAGCGGTTTCGAGATGGGATGAAGCTTACTCCTTTAGTAGTGTCCGAAACGCCATTTCTGAGCTGCAGATGAACTCCTCGACCGCCTTGTTGTATACCATCCTATACTCGACGCCAGGGTTTTCCCCGGATGAGTCGGCCTCATCATCCATGGCGACGAGCACTTCGCCGACGAGAAGTCGGTATAAGCTCCTCGCGTTCTCGGTTAGACTGCGCAGGACGTATGTCACGCCTTCTTTTCCACCTACGCGCCTGGCCTTCCTGCCGAGGAGTTCGTGGACATCGTCTACCACCTCCAGCTCGGCCGTGAAGGGGGCGAACGTTGTACAGTCATGGAATACGAAGCTAAATGACGACCGTATACTACTATCCCATAGCAATGGAAAGTCCGGCGTGTCAGCAGAGCAGACAAACTGGATTTGAGCAAGCGCGGCGAGCTGGGCTAATATAGATTGGAAACCCGGACGTCGGAGGGAGGCTGAGTCGATGGAATTTAGAACCACCGTGACCGTGATATCGTGAGCAGAGAAGAGAGTCTTCAGGCTGTCCATCATCACGGACGGCCCACCGGCGGCGAGTTTGTGTTTTGGATCGACAGCACCCGCGATGACGGACAAGATGTCGCGGAGCGAGCTCATATTCGCACGCACATAGCCATTGACAATGACAATGCGATGACTGCCATGGTCAGTGTACGCGTCATACACATGCTTGGCAAATTTATGTAGCAGCGCTCGCTTCGAACCGTATCCATATAGACAGACACTGAACCCCTGCGACAGCTCGAAGGTCCATTGCGGGAACGACTGCACGTGGATCGAGTGTAGGAACTCGATATCGTCCTCGTGAGGCTCCTTGTACTCGCGCATGAGAGAGAAGTATTCTTCATGGGTCAGCAGTTTGAGCGATGCGAGGGTGTTGTTCGATGTCTTGGCGGCGCCGGGTCGATTCTGGGCGAAGTAGAGCTCGTGGGGAGGCAGATCGCGAGGCGGCGTCGGGGATTTCTTGCGTGTCCTTGTGCCCTTCTTCCCCGGTGGGCGGCCGCGAGGCTTCCGGGATGGGGTTGCGGGTTCCTCTGGTATCTCCTCTGGTATTTCGTCTGGTATCTCATCATCGTCTTCGCTCGATTCGTAAATTTCTCGGGCGATGTCCTCGTCCGCCTCCTCGTCGCTAGATAAACCGGCGACCACCTTCTCAATCAGCGCCCTGGCACTCTTCTTCCTCGCAGACCGATCATTACGCTGTCGCCGCGGTGTTTCCCCATTGGCAGTGCCTTTAGTTCTAGAGGGAGTGGTCGGAGCAGGCCCTTTGCTCTTGCGACCCCGAGGCGTAGAGACTTGGTCGTTTCTGCTGGGAGTGGCTGCTGCTGGAGGTCTCCCTCGCTTCCTTGGCGTCTCTTGTGCCGCTGGCTCCTCCGCCTGTGCGTCGTCGTCCGAGGCAAGAAAGTCATACTCGGAGTGGGAGTTGTACGAATGAGGGCGAGAAGCAGGCCGGCTGCTTCGTCGCTTCGAAGGACTGCTCTCTTCAGCTTCAGCAAATTCGTCCCGAGCTCGTTTTCGGGAGCTGGTCCTCGGTGCTGCCTCAGCAACGGCCTCTTGTTGTGGCCTCCTACGGACCATTGTGTGCTATCGACGTATCGTTATGTCTGACCATATACGTGGGGTTTTGTATGGCAGGAATCATTAGGTAGTAAGGAGACGACGGTGTGTCAGGAAAATCAAGTCTATAAAGGGGCCATCGCACCGCAACTTTTCTAGATCTTGAGGCGCGTCCAAACGCGACTGCTAGGAAATACCAGGTACCCTACGAAGTACGAAGTAGGTACGAAGTACAAGTTTTAAGATCAGGTACTGCGAAGTACCTGGTAGGTTTCTAAGGTACATGGAAACTTTCCATACCGAAAGTATATATACTTCCTGGGTGCTGAAGTTAGGGGAGTTAATTAAGGTCTAATTAAGTACATAGAGACTTAGGGTACCTATGACAAGTGCTAAAGTACCTACTGCCCTTCGCCCATGCAAGTCACCACAACGACCCTGCAGTTGTTTAGTGCCGAGGCGTCATAGTTCAGGCTAATGCAGCCTCCCACAACCCCTGTCTACTGCCTAGAACCCCCGTAGAACGACGAACGCTAAGGCTCTTTTCACTCATGTCTCACTCACTCATCCATCGCGAGACTCGTTCATACAACCTCAAAACTGCAGACTGTCAAACAGCAGCGGTACATGTTTATTCATACAATCCTCTGAGGCGATGAATCTCAATCTATCCGGGTTTCTGAACGTATTCAAACTTGCAGCCAAGCCCTCATTATGTCTACCACACGCCACCGTATCGACATTTAACGACCTACCAAGTCCTCTTGACCACGCTTTCGAGGCACAGGGAAAGAAATCGAATATTAAGGCGGTTGTGCTCGACAAAGACGACTGCTTTGCCTACCCTAATACCAATGAGATATATCCTGCATA
Source organism: Nemania sp. NC0429 (assembly GCA_022578495.1). Lineage (NCBI taxonomy): Eukaryota > Fungi > Ascomycota > Sordariomycetes > Xylariales > Xylariaceae > Nemania > Nemania sp. NC0429. The sequence goes on along the minus strand of MU392188.1, from coordinate 225,169 downwards.
CAATGTATGTGTCATATCGGACTACGGTCATGCCATGCTCTCTGTAGGGAGCCCACCAGGACTGATCGCATGTAGGAGCGTTTTCAGCAGCTTCGTAAAGAATATCCTGGCCACCGGCTCCTGATCGTGTCGAACACGGCCGGCGCCACAACATATGACCGCGATGGACGATTAGCTCGGGAGCTTGAGACGGCTACCGGTGTTTCCGTCCTCGCACACGGCGTCAAGAAACCGGGATGTAAAGACGAGATCATGGCCCATTTCACGAAGCACCCCGAGACTGGCGTGACGCATCCAAGCGAGGTTGTCGTCATCGGGGACCGTCTCATGACCGACATGATGCTGGCTAACATGATGGGCAGCTGGGGCATCTGGATCAAAGACGGAGTCAAGCCGCTGAGCCAGAAGAGTATCGTAAGTCGTCAACCTCGCGGAGACAAGTATAAGTATTCTTCCTCGAGGTCACCGCTGACATCACTATTAAGTTCTCCAAGTTCGAGCAACGTCTGGGCCCAATGCTGATGGCCCGCGGCTTCAATGCCCCTGATCCGAAGAGCCCTTTCGAATAGCTTCCAGCTTTGGCCAAATGCATGATACCCAATTTTGAGAACCTGACGCACCGTTTGCCAGTTTTTAATTTACAGCTCGTATCACTATCAGAGAGTTTCCCGATTGATCGCGCTCTGTAATTAGTTGTCGACTTGTACGTCAACATCTGTCCCACCTTGAACAATACCATAAGTATGCCAAATACCGTTTGTGCTGTGTTTGCTGCCTCCTCAAACCACACTATTGGAGTGATGTAATAGCCATTGTAGTTTGATTAACATGGTATCGATGCGAACTGCAATATGTCCTTCTGGGTATTGCCATTCGGTAATGGCGTACTCTGACGAGTCTCGTGAAGTTGAACTGTCGGGTGTGTTTCAACCAATCGCAATACGGACTCCAATAGATTGGGGGGAGGCTTGGCAATCTATACCGCTGACCAAGCTACGAGAGGTAAAGATACAAAACAAATGACGTTCTCTTATTACTAATCAAGTTGCACAAAGCAAACGGACGGTTACGGCTGAAGTTGCATTATAATTATAATAAGCGCTTGCTTTATAAGCAGCTGTGTGAACTCCTCCCTTGACTTTCAAGTTGGTACCTATAAAATCTGGAGATGCTGCGTCTGCGTCTCCATTGAACTTGCGACCGGCGTTCCATTGTCATTTCCATCATCGAGGTACCGAAGAGCCGACACCTGGGTCTCCTGTCCCAGCGAATACAACAAGCGCCCTTTTCAGGAATTTAACAACCATGTCTGTTGCCTTGATCATCGGCGTAGGCGCTGCCGTTGGCACAGCCAGTGCCAAAGCATTTGCGGCGGCGGGCTATAAAGTCGCAGTGGCATCGAGGACCCAGAGACTCGACCCTTCCAAGTTCCCCTTTTTCGAATTCGATGCTTCTGAGCCGTCGCATGTCCCCGCCCTATTCAAAAAAGTCCGCGAGCAGGTTGGCGTGCCTGAGGTCGTTATATACAATGGTATGCATCTCGTAGTTCTCTAAAAGTTCTTTATTGCTATCACCTTGTACTAGACACTGCGGATCCGCGGATTGTCTTCAATACTTTTAGAAAAGCTGCCCTTCTCCGTCTTGCGAGGCTCCTAGTATCTTTGCTAAGGTGATGATGCAGCATACGCAACGGCACGTGTAGATCGTGCTGGCGTTCTAGACATCGACACCCCGGAGGGGTTTGGGAAGAGAATGAATGTGAACGCGATAAGCCCTTCGGTTGCAGCTGATGAAGCCGTGAAGGGCTTCCTGGAGCTGGAATCGCAGGGCAAGCTGGGACCAGGTGGCGCAACGTACATGTTCACAGGCAACGCCCTCAACGAGAAACCCCTCCGTGGCTTCTTCACTTTGGGCATCGGCAAGGTCACCGCTGCATACATGGTAGAGTACCTGGCGCGCCATGGACACAACGACAAGCCCTTTAGGTTCGTATCCTCTCCTTCTAGCATATTTCTAGACTACAATGCTCATGCCTTTCTAGCTTCTACTATGTTGACGAGCGGACCGCTACCGGTGGCCCCATGTACACGGGTGTCACAGCCGATCCCCATGCCGAAGTATTTCTTAAACTGGCGCAGAGTCCTGAGCAGGGCCCTTGGCAATATACATTTTCCAAGGAGAATGGATACGCTGCTTTCTCAAAAGACTGGTAAAACGGGGAACGCCTACACGTCCACGCACTCTGGAGACCTAACTCTAGTAGGCACTCCACAGAGATTTAGATAAAGTAGTCAAATAGAAGCACTTCGAGGGTTAAAACGGGTTGTGAATCTATTCGCGAGAGGTAGTAAAAACGACCGTGACTAGAAAAGAAGAACTATTGTATAAACAGAAGCAAAGCAATAAATATATAGAAAACAACGTGCAAAAATCAACGCAAGCCCTATCGATTTAACAATTTAGGGTGTAATATACAGCTTTGAAAAGTGGCTGGTGGGATCCCTCTACTTCCTTGGGCTTGACCGTGAGTGGTGGTCTAACTGCTGGAAACTTATCAGGGGAATAGAACTGTAGCACTATACCGGTACACTACTGGCAAAAGTAGAACGTTTATAAAGCCGGACACTTGATATCTGCAGCTGCATATATAGTAGTACCCTGACAAGACTTTTACTTACACAATATTCAAAATTGAAAAGATTGGATATTGGTATCCGATGTGTTAATTCTTATGCAATGAAACAAACAATTCGTAGACTCTGTAAATGTATAATTATCTTCTGCTTTCTTTTGCTGGTCTTGTTCTAGCGAGGTCACATGAGGCAGCTATTGTTTACCCCTGAGGCAGGACTTCTCGTCTACCCTCACAGGAGAATTATGGTGTAGAGCATTTCATAGCGAGGTTTTATAACTGGTTATCTTGCAATTCTATCTTCTCTAGGTGTGCTGTGCACTGCAAGACTGGAATCCATAATACGTCCACATCATGTCAAGTAATTACTACCATAGTAGCTGGAAAGGGGGAGACCTTTTCTTCCCTCTTGTTTCCTTTATTTAATTTCTCTCCTTTCTTTGGGTTACTATGTTTCTGCAGTTTCAAGAAAGTGGTAATGGTAACAAAACAGAGCAAATCATTGGTTGGGGGAGTTCATCACAGGTTTGTCAAGCCTTTGACAAGGTCATGTCGAGGAAGGTATCTTGGTCAATGCTCCCCCTTTCAGCCTCCCCGGCCGACCTCCTCGGCCAACGTGAGGGTTTTCACTTGACACATTACCCATTGTGATACTAATAGAGCACATGTGGGTAGATCCTCGTTGAGAAACTCCACAAAACATAAAAAATGAAACTATTCCGCCGAGGACAACATACAAGATTATAAAAGGCCAGGTGCTCCTCCAAGTTTTCTTTCTTCCATCCCTCCCATCTACACAACCAACGTTGGTATTCGCACCATCCTCTGTTCTCACAACAACACCCTTCACAAGACGTTGATCACAGGGCTAAGAGCCAGCACTTCTTCACATCAAGCTTTGTTTGTTTCTCAGTGCTCTTTATTATTGTTTATATACTGATTAGTCATAAAGCACACTGGGTCTGTCGACAACCATGGGCGACCAGATGCGGTCCGGCGAGGCAGAGGGTCACCACTGGGAGAATGGCGTCCCCCATTCGTCCCAGCGCGTCGGCATTGATCTCGTATATCGTCCGAAGCCCCAGACCCAGCCGGCCCAGGAGATGAACGACGAGATGGGAGCCAACGCCACTCGTGTTAACAACGGACCCATGCCAGGTAAGAGCCTCTTCCCCTATTCATCGCAGCGAATCGGATCTCGCTGTACCCTCTTGTTTTCTATTATATATGCTGACAGAGACATAGCCAACGATCTCCGCCGCAATCCCGCCTTTGCGAGACCAGCCTTCAACGTAGCAAAGCCTCTGGCTGACATCCTCCCGGGACGAAGTATGTACTCCCTTGCTCGTGTCACGTCGTATGCTAGTTGTTTTTCGCTGTGCTAACAACTATCTAAAGAGAACTTTCTCCGAACCGTTGCTCGCCCATCGCGTGTGTCAAAGAGAACTTCAATTTTCAAGAAAATTCGACAAGCCGCTATCAAAGATCGGACACTGCAAGTGCAGCCGGCGGACGTGGGCACCCCGAAATGGATCGAGGGACGTAAATGTGCAGATAAGGCGAAGAAGCAAGAGCGCGGCCGCCAAACGGAGGAGAGGATCAAGCGCCGCGACCATATCCTAGAAGAACAACGACTCAATTCCGGAAACCCAGCATTACGTGGCGACAGTCAGCGCGTGAAAGTGGAAGAGTCCTATTAGCTTTTGCTATAACGCTGTCCAGCCTTGCCTGCGTCGTCAGAATCGTGGTACTAAGTTGAGGAGTTTGCATTTGCTGCCTACCTCGAGCTACAATGACAAATTCTACGTGTGCCACCACGAGCTGGAGGTCCTAGCCGTTCCTCCCACCGAGTTTCCCGAGACTTCTATAATACAATACTCTTCGCCTAATGGCGATGACAAGGTATCTTGTCGAGTAACTTGTATGATAGAGAGACGGGAGCGGTCTAAGGATCTTTCTGATGAACAAGGGTATAGTAATTAGGTGTCTGGCTGGCGTGTACCCAATCGTTCGGAACAGGAAGAGACAGAGAAGAGGATATCATTGAGTGTCTAGTGTCAAGTCATAGCTTCTGTAGCATGATGAATGAATGACACTCAGGAATAAAACATTTGAAATGCGTTCGTGATACTGCTTACGAGTGACATTGGCGTCCTTGGGTGCTGAGGAGGACACTGTAAACTGCTCCAGCGTGCCATATCTGCCCCTACGCCACAGTTCGAACCAGCTTTGTTCGACTTATCTATCACAAACGAGTACCTTTCTGACGGAGGTGTGGGGAGATCTGGTAGGGGTAGGTAGCCAGTGCCTCAGACGACTTGGAATCATAGATAGTCAATTCAGATGAGCCTGTCCCCTAGAATCTATCTACAATACAGAGGGCCAGAGGCCCTTCTTATAGACATTCAGAGACTCCAATCTACGGCTTTTGTACAGCCAATAAGGTGATCCCTACCATAGCTTCGTTACATGCTGCTTACGGCGCTTTGCTTAGAAGCTAAACTATAATCCCGAGGAGCTCGTAATGCCCGCGAGTTAGAAGCACATTCAACGCGTGTAGTGATTAAGTATCTTAACTGAACCCGTCTACGATGATTTGTGATTCCGGCAACTACGACAGTAATTCACGTTACTTTGACTTGAAACAGTGATATGCGAGGTGACTTGATTGACTCTACTCTATTTCGTAGGTAGGTGGGAAGATCAATCCTATATACATAAGATGCCTTGTACCCTTGAACAATACATGTAGTACGCTCCCGAGTTAGTATTCAATAAAATTCTGTGTGTCAACGATACGGGGGCTCTATGGAAGGAAGCTTTTTTGGCGAAAGGAGACATGAGACACGACTCATTCAGGCGGTCTTTAGTTAAAGGTAATTCCAATTCGTTTGGAGTTTGAAGTCTTATAAAGTATTACCTACATCTACCTAGGTAGGGACTTAGTCTTCGAGGTAATTATCTACATAATCGGTACTGGTACTAGCCGTCTTGTCCACCAAGATAACTTAAGTAGGTAGTTCCGCTTCGCGTTGTTGGGAGACCTGGTAACTCCCCTGCCTACATGTCGTGGTAGATACTAAATAGTCCACTACTCAGTATTTACTTACATGGCACTGAGAGAATGGTGTACCTGAAGTACTAAAGTACATCAGTCTCCTACTTTGTTTGTATATGTACCGTAGAAATAATTTCATGTACCTATACCTGTTAACTTATGTTACCTACTTATGTACCAAAGTATATGTTGATTAATTTCTAAGTCAGTCACTCTGTAGCAGGTACGAGAGGCAAGTTGTTAGGCAACGGAGTGGATACTTGATGTTGTTAAGTTAATAGATAGAGTTTGGCTCAAGGATTCTACCGTGTGGGATACTCTTATACACTGTCCCTTCGCACCTCCTCCATCTAATAGAGTGTGTCCACTTCGCAGTCTAACAAGTCTGCAGCCCCTTTTTCTTCTCCAAGTCCCGATCTACCCCTCATTTAGGGCGCTCAACCCGCAAAGACGCCCCAAAACCAGAATTTCACATCCTAAAGACCAACGCGGCGGTCATAGTCAATTAATTCACTTCGAGCACAGTATTTATTTTCTCTTCCGTTTCTATGGCCGCAATGGGGACCCCTTCCCTCGGCCTGGAGATCCCCGCTTTCGGCGGGTCAGCCGCCCTCCGCGCCGCCACCCTCGGAGCCACTCGCATAGAGCTGAATGCCGAAGGGTCTTATGGCGAGGGTGGACTTACACCTTCTCTCGAAGATCTGAAATGGTTCAGGTCGGCCTCTACCCTCGAAGCCAAGCTCCCGCTGCGGATCATGATTAGACCGCGGGGTCCTCCCGTTCCTAAACACGGAGGCACCGTCGTAAGAGACTTCCGGTACAGCGACGAAGAATTCGAGAGAATGGAGGCTAGCATCGGGGAATTCATCAGTTCTGGCCTATTGGATGCGAGCAGGGGCGACGGATTTGTGTTTGGAATCCTAGAGGAGGAGGACAGAGATGCGGAGGGCGATGGCCACACGGGAAGGCGGAGGTGCTGGGTTGATAAGGCCAGGTGCGCCCATCTTGTCCGAGCTTCTCAGCCGTTTAAATGCGTTTTTCATCGCGCTTTTGATGAGATCGTTAGTTGTGATGACGATGCTTCTGACGGATCGGCCGGACATTCGTGGGAGACTGGTCTGGAAGCGGTAGCGGCTTGTGGGTTTCATGGAATCCTCACATCAGGTGGTTTGGGAAAGGCCATCGATAATACGGAGATGCTGGGAAGGATCATACAAAGAGCGCAGGTTTTACAGATCGAGATCATCGTTGGTGGTGGTGTGAGGACAGTTAATGCAGGGGAGCTAGTACGCAGGCTTGAGTTGCGGGGGAGGGCCGATTCTGTCTATCTTCATTCGGCGTGCCTTCACGGAGATGGTAGTGAGGAGATCAATCCTAGTGAAGTACAAGGCATCATCTCTCAATCTATATAAATATTGAAAAACAGGAGAACACACACGGGAAGTGAATGCCTACAGGACCAATGTTATTGTCCATTGTCTCACTCTCAGGGGCATTAGAGTGACAGAGACGCCATGCCACTTGAAACGTTATCGACGTCGTCTAGAGATCCGTTCTCGAAGAATATCTTGAGTTTCCGATCTAACCACTTGGCATCCTCTTTACTAGTTCCTGGTCCACCAGCCCTATGTCTTCATCAGCCGGTGTCCGCATAACTTATAAAAGGGATAGAAGTTAGTTACCAGTGGCCCCATATCGAGGGGAACTCGATGCATTTTCCAACCCCTGGTAACATACACGAGAATTCATACTCAGAGTCTTCTGGGGGGAAATACAGGTCTGTCTTTGATGGGAGAACGAGGGTTTTGGCCTTGATGCTCCTCATGGCAAGCTCGAAGTCTGTCATTTATAGGCTTGTCAGATGCATAACCAGCGGTAGGAGCGGAGTAGCCTACCCCCTTTATAGGCATCTTGATTAGAGCAATCAGCTGATTGCCAAGTATCTAACATGGCCATCATGTTCTCAGGATCTTTAATCATGTCAGCTATGCATCTCTCCTCATGACTGTAAGAGATTTGCTTACCTTTTGACAGCGCCCAGGCCTCCCAGAAGCCGACCATGAAATCCTCCAGGGTTTGGAAGCCGAGTTGAGACTTGTATACCTTCTCGCGGTAAAAAGCCTGGCTGAGGCCCCAGCCGGCGTATACCCGCCCTAGAGCCTTAAGTCCAGTCTCCCTCTCGTTGACGGTCCAGTTGCGGTACTGTGAAGCGGCTGTGGCCTCTCCTTTACATATACCATCCGAGACGGCGCCCTTCGCCGCTAGGGGTGCACTCTTCACCCCCTCAAGGAAGACTTTATTGTGCGGACTGCACCGTGCTGCGCCACAGAATGGAATGGCCAGGTCCACGAAATCAGGATACTGTGTTATCCATTGGTACGTCTGCGCTGCGCCTATTGCTGGCTATCAGAGTGCATCACACTAAAAGCCAATGTCGCCTTCACAAGGAATGAAGATAACGACAGGGTGACGATGATACTTACCCATGCTCCAGCCCAGAACTGCTCTCAAGTGAGTCACTTTAAGAGCCTCAGTCACGAGGCGATACTGCGCCGCGACGTTGTCAAACATGGTGACTTGGGGGAAAGGACGCGGCTCCGGAGTGTTGGATGGGCTCATGGACTGTCCATTGCCAAAGAGCGCGGGTATGACGATGAAGTACCTCTTCGGGCTCAGCGCCATGTCGTCGCCTATCAGCCACTCATTGTCCGATATCAAACCGCTGTACCACGTCGGGTACACGATTGCTGGGTTGCTTGCGTCACCGTACGTCTTGTAGGCAATATACGCATTTTGTAGAATCACGCTAGACTGTAGGGTGAAGTTGCCCAGATTGAAGATGGCGAAGTCCGTCATGTTGTTACTGTTATCAACTTATTAATAGTTTGCTGCTTGCTAGAGTGTGATCCCTTTCCCTGACTTTGCGTTCGGAAAGGTGACTACATGGAGCGTATTTGGGGTGACTGAATTGAGGGGCGCGCTCATGATGAGGGGTCACGGAGGCTTAGAGATACCAGACATACAACCGCAACTGGTACTTGGAGAAACCTACGTTTTATCATATGCTACCTCCTGCAGCTGGTGTACAGCTGAATTGGGTTGCTCTACGCATTAAAACATATTGCGGGGGGAGAGGGGAAATATCTACGGCAATTAAGCGGCTAGATTCTTTGACGTCGATACACTCCTGTGTTCCATGGTTTGTGGAGAAGGCGAGGGCAGTTTTGCCGTCATAATAAGGTCATAATCCACACTGAAAACAACTTTTACTGCCTGATACACATCTGAATGATTGATGCACCTAGGGAGGATGGGAAAATTAGGACCTAGATAGTACTTCGATATGCACCCTGTCTGGGCTCTAACGAAGGAAATAGGGTTGCTCATTTGGCCATACTGTTCGATATGGTGAAGTAGAGCGATCCCACCGCTACTAGCCACTTCGTGGCTAGTAGGTTTAGTGGCTTAGCCCGTACTATTTAGGGGCTAGAAACGTGTCCAGACTTTAGAACAGAACATCCCCAATACAACTACTGTTTTTCTACCTATTGTTGGGGTATTATTGTTTTTTTCCTACGGAGAGGGGCCTTCGAGGGCCCTCCCGTAGGGCGGCCGGTGCTAGAGTGTGGGCATCTTCCGTTTTATTGGTGTCACTCGTGAGGCTCAAGCTATGTCGACTTTCGGACTTTGAGACCAATCTACCAGCGCGATTTAATGCAAATTTGTATGCAAATTTGCTCTGTCACCGCGCTTTGCTTCCCGATCTCCAACAGCGCGCAAGCTATGCATCTGAGCACGAAGACAAAACATCCGCTGCGTGGCCAGACGCGTTGTCATACAAATTGTACAGAGATTTGTCGATTGCCGCAAACCTGGCATTTACACCTTGTTTTACCTCCGACCTTCGACCCGACCTTCGTTATTTTGTTTTATTTCGCTCTATTCGCTTCGAAAGCCTTGATCAACAAGTTCCCCAGCCAGAAGTGCATACACCAACAGCTCTGCTAGCATAATTGTATGCTAGGCTGTTTGAGAAAGCATTGACCAAGGGAGGCCGTCGCTCCCAGTCATCCAAGTTGCCAATCCGGCCAACCCGGCCAATCCGGCCAATCCGGCCGACGAAGCCTCGTTTTCAGCACTCCGTTCGACTCCAATTGCCTTAATCAACAAGTTCCCCAGCCAGAATGTATATACCAACAGCTCTGCTAGCATATTTGTATGCCAGGCTGTTGGAGAAAGCATTGACTAAGGGAGGCAACGCGTTGCTTCCAGTTATCTAAGTTGCTTTGCTAGTTATCCAGCCACCCGTTGTACGGTCGCCTCTCTAGAATACTATAGCCTTATTTCGACCTACTTTCCGACCTACCAACTTATAGACCTACGACCCACCGATCCGTACGATGTACCACCGTTTCAGAAGATACTATAGTTGCCACCAGTTTTATATGTATACAGAAGTCGCGAGGGCTATGGCGTGACCTTTAGGCTTGTTGCAGAAGCGTAGGCAAGGAGAGACTTTGGCCTACCAGAAAGCAGAAGCGGAGGTTGGTAGGGCCGCTGGGCCTTGCCTCGGGTATTTTCGAAGGCTTAGAGGGCCGTACCCGGACGAGATACTAGTAGGAGACCGTAGAATTTTGAGAATACGAAGAGACCGAGACAGATTGTATACACTTTTGTATGGGATTACGTCTGAGAGCATTTGAGGGTTTGGTTTACAGGAAGTACATTAGAAAAGACTAAGGGAGGCAAGCCCTTTCGAATACAGAGATCAGCGAGATTAACGAAAGCTCTGCCCTGGCCGTTGGCATCGACCCTGGCCGTTGCTTTCGACCCTGGCCGTTGTTTTCGACCCTGGCCGTTGGCTTTAGCCCTGACCTGGTTGGCCTAGTGGTTTGGCAGCTGTTTTTTTTTTTCCAGACCCTACGGTCTGGAGGGCTAGTGTTCGAGACACTGTTGGGTTGTTAGTTGGTTGTTTTTGGTTGATTTAAAGGCTACGGGGACGTACACCTTTAAATAAGGGAGGACTAAAGTAGAGCGATCCCACCGCTACTAGCCACTTCGTGGCTAGTAGGTTTAGTGGCTTAGCCCGTACTATTTAGGGGCTAGAAACGTGTCCAGACTTTAGAACAGAACATCCCTAATACAACTACTGTTTTTCTACCTATTGTTGGGGTATCATTGTTCTTCTCCTACGGAGAGGGGCCCTCGAGGGCCCTCCCGTAGGGCGGCCGGTGCCAGAGTGTGGGCATCTTCCGTTTTAATGGTTAAACTCATGGCGAGTGATTCCAAGTTTAGGCATAGTACTCATGCTGACGGGTTCATAGAGCGGAGTTAATACCTCTGTAATAAGATGTATACATGATTTAACTAACTACTGTCACGAAATAGAACTGCAGCGCTAAACTGGTACACTACCAAAAGTAGAATGGTATCAAGTCAGAAGCTTGACGTCTGCAGTTGCATATACAGTACCGTGACGCGGGTGGGGGGATTGGCCGACCTGGAGCAGTAAGGTATCAAGAAGTTGGGCGCCTGACTCGGTCAGAATATAATGACTCAAGCCTCTGTAGAACTGTAGTGAGCTGTACGTCTGTCTTCGATTCGATGATGTGGATGGGCTGTCCTAACTTCCTGTTGAGGCCGATACTATCTTCTCCCCGTCGGGGAAGAACGCCAGGCTTCAAGTTGGCGGGCCGGGTCCGATTACCATGTCCAAATTACGTTGTTCCAAGTCGTCTTTGAGTAGTACATGTCGAACGCGGATGTTGGGGTTATCTCCGCCACTCGCATCAGTGAAGAAAGCAAGGCAATAGACATAACCCTCGTGGCCCCCGTGTTTCTAGTCATTATACCGTTGATAATAAACTCGTTAGTCAGTATTAGGCGGGAAGATATGTAACTAGATAAGTCTCCTCTGCTGAAATGCTAGGTATATGGGCACCTTTGTGAGTGGGGTGGGAAATTCCCTTACACGCATGAGCATTACTGTTGTGCCCCCTGATCCGTACGATACATGAAGTGACTCCTTCACCCTGCACAGTTTCAACATCCTCTTATGAGCTATGTCCGATGTCACCGAACTAAGCATAAGGGGCCACGATACGGCACAGGTCATACTACGTGCATATGAATCAGGAAAAGAAACTTGGTAATATATATCGACCGAGTCTCTTTCCTTATGCGATAATCAGTCACTCATGAAAGTGCTAGCAGTGAGAGTAATTACAGCCGCGACGACTAATTAGACCTTGGGCAAGGCCGGGGCAGGCCGCCCAGGTGGTAAACATCAGTTAATTTAAAACCGCTCGGCGCCACATGATACACAATAGATGTGACAAGTGCGCTGTACTAGAGTAAAACAGGTCATCGGTGTCCAGCGTGTGGATCTTTGGTCGCCACAAACCGTACTATCGTGTGACCTTATAGAGTATGGAAGACTGTGTGCCTACGCTCAGTGGACAATGGGCATCTACTTCATTGAACCCAAGTTTAATAGCTAGGGGGGTGACGGTGTATAAAGCCTGGCTTCCATTCCTACCATGCTCCTGAACAGTCCATCTTCCCAACTCTACTGTTCACTCCCATTTTGTGCTCGATCAACACCTACACATCGCTACCCGACACGATCAAGAATGCCACAGCAACAATTTGTCCCGACACAACTAGTTACATGTCTTAATGGATTGTCTCTAGACGGGATGGTTGAGGGGCAGTTCTTCGAATTACTTGTCAAAAATAATCCGAAGGGTTCCAACTTCGCCAGTCACTGCAACGTGAAGATCGTAAACCAGTATGTTACAGTCGTTTCAGATCTCATGGTATATTTTGCCGCAGAGGCTCCACATACAGTAGTCTACAATGGCGTCTTCCAACTTATGGCCGGGAGGTATCTTGTCAGCGCTGTTTACTACGACATGGTCACTCATGTTCCCTACGATCACTACCTCCTCAATTTTACGGTCCACCAACTTCCGCGTTTAGTAACTTGAAAGTTTATATGGGCGGGATGTACGGGATCCGATCAAGGAAAATATGGATAGGAATGCTATCATCGTTATAACAGACACTTTCGTTTTCCGATTACTCTCACGTTTTAAGGTGCAATGATATATAATTTAAATGGAAAAAGAGTACACGTCTGCTATGATAGCGGGATCCATTAGCCTACTATTGATACGTCCTCGCTATTGTGGTAGTGTGTAGCAAGCCGCAGCACCGACACTGAATAACCCCTCCCCTCCCGACTTAACTTTGATCGTGCTATTGACTTACGCAGAGTATTAGGTTGGGTGGGTTCAGCTGCTTTTTCAAGTTGTGTCTGAGGCATTCCTCATGTAATTATTACCCAAGGCTGTAGTACGTCTCGCAATCGAGGATTCTGTATGCCGCCGCGAGAGACGTCGTAACATTTATAAGAGTTTGACCACTAGCTAAGCGATAAGGAAGCATCACAATACTACATCAATAGCTTCAGATGGTCATGTATCCCACATGATCGCATTCTACTTCTTACATTAGGTTCACCCGGTGTACCAGTATCACACTACTGTTCTCCCTGCTCACTGACCCCTAATGATTCCTGACAGAAATTTAGGGAGCGTGTTGACTGCAAATAATTGATGAGTTCTACATCGCACAAGAAACCAGTCCCCCTTTTCAAAACACTGCCTAGTTCTCCCGCGGTAACAGCAACTTGCATTTCCTAAAGTATGATGTTGGCTGCTGCGCTTTTCCCCTCCACGTGTTGTTGGATGTCGCGTGCTCCTCACATAAGACTACCGCCATAGTTCTATACATAGGCAGCACACGCCAATCCCGCGACTTACTGATTTCAGCATGTAAATAGGGCCGGGCCTAATCGCTACTAGTTAGTCCCACACAAAAGCTACGTCTGCGTTAGATGATACACATACCAGGGATTTTGTAAGGGTTGGTGCTGCTGGGTGGCTTGTTACTGTAGGAATTAATGCATTAGAGATAATTTCCCAGGCTTAAATCCGTCTCGATCTGCGAGTATCTAAACAGATAATCAAAGGCTTGATGAATACGTACTAGATATCGATCAGAAGGCCGGGGTCGTTAGACTATTATCGCATCTGTCAGCTGTTGTTCCTCATTATTAGGTCCCCAGCCTGGAAAGACATACCTTGTAGACACCCGGGATGCTCGCAGTAGTTGGCTGCTTGGTTGCCTTTCCTCCGGTGATGTTAATCTGGGCACATTCCATCTAGGAATATGTCAGTGGTGCAAATGTTGTTGCGGGAAGAAACAGGGCACTCACATAAAGCTGGGCGCCGTTGGTAGATCGGGCTCCATGTAGGGCGACCATCTCAGCACGCAGCAGGTACTGTCCATCTTCGATGCAATCGGGGATACGGATCTGCTGGTTCCCACCGCTGTTGATTACGGTATCGGTGCCCCAGACACCGTTGGAAAAGCCAGTCTCTTGAATCTTGAACCTGTACGGAGGGTGGTTAGCATTCCGCTGCTGCCTGCTGCCCGACGTGTAAGATGGGACCACATGAAAAAAGGGGGAGATAGCTACCAGCCGTTGCCCACGCCACTGTCTTTGGTTGCATCGGTCACCTTTTTGAGGTATGCCATGACCGGACCCTGTATTTCAGTAAGTCGACGCCCAATATCGAGTCATTAATCATATTTATCCTTTCCCGTAAGCATACCTTGTGTCCAGGATCCATCACATCATTCGCCCCGGCTATCATATCCGTCAGCTCCTCTCCTCGGCCAGGGGTAGTGTCGTTTAGAGGTACTGACATTGGAGTGTGTGGCGCCAAATAGCACTGACCGTGCTTCCCGCTTTCACTTCGATGATTTTACTTGACGGTGTAGTTGGATTAGGCGGGCCGTTACAAGCCATATTGGCCGCGTTCACATCTGTTTGGGGCTTGTTCAATATTAGCATGATAAACTTCAACGCCAGCTATATGCTTCATCATATTCTTTGGGTTACTTACTCCATCGTATGACGGTGTGCGAATGCCATACGAGACCGCTTTCATCCTACTGCGTCAGCTTATTGATGGAACTCTCATTCGGGATCGACAATTCTAAATACCATAAGTCTGCTGGTCGGTTTTGAGCTGACAGAAAATCGTATGTGCCGATGCTGTTGCTGTCAGGAGCACAGCTGATATGACACTCAAGCAATGCATCTTGATGACTTTTGGAAACCACACTGGAAGTCTGAAATGGAATGATGATTATCCCTGGAAGTTTCTTTCATTCAAAATCCTCAGCATGAACAAGGGGGATCGCCCCCTTTTCATATCCCTCTACCATGTACGAGCTACTTAATAGCCATGCTGGATAAGACCTACCCATCACTAGGCTTTCATGCCCCATGGCGCGTAAGAGACCACTCACCGCTACGGTATTTATTGCGAGGTGCTGAAATTGATGCCAAGGCGGGGTGAATACGCCCGTAGTATACATCCGACGTGGTAAGAGTTCCGTGTCTATCACTGCCGAAAGTCCGGGTAAAGCTCTGAGTGATGGTACATGATACATCCATTACGGTGTCCTCTGGGATTAGCAAAAAGTATGTCGTTCCCATTACATCCTAGTACTCCTCGGGGCTACATTTCCAGAAAATGATTATGCTTGGGAACTCCATCTCTCTCCATTATGGATATGAACAGTTCCGCGCAAGAGTATTTCTTGTTCATATATAGGTTATCTGATTCACCCTACATTATATGATATATAGGGTGTATATTGTTCTCCTAATCTTTGTTTATTACACTACTTTACTAGTGAAACTGAGCATGATGATGCATAGAACGTGGCGTCTCTAGTAGTAAAGATATCTCCTGGCTCTGATTGACTAGTATGGGGCTGCATTGAATTATCGGTCCCTGTTGCG
This sequence comes from Nemania sp. NC0429, assembly GCA_022578495.1. NCBI lineage: Eukaryota > Fungi > Ascomycota > Sordariomycetes > Xylariales > Xylariaceae > Nemania > Nemania sp. NC0429. The sequence continues at coordinate 209,596 of MU392188.1, read as the reverse complement.
ATTATATTGCATGTTCACGTCTTCATATGTACTGCATGCAACACACCTTTCTTGATTGCTACATGAAATCAAGAACTATTAGAGATTTGATAATAGACAACATGTAATATAGTTGAAGATTCATCTAAATAAACAATATGAGTTCTTTAATATTCTTTCGGGGGTAATCATGATAACTATCTGGGATTGCAATCATTCACATACAAACTCATTCGTCTGTAATTGCGGTGCAGACATTTACGTATGTGGTCGGACTATGTTTTAGAGATCACCTATCAAGGTATAATGAAATGAATCGCTAGGTTTCCTATCAACAAAATGACTATGCTTTCATGATCAATCAAAGAACCGTATATCATAATAGTAGGAGGGTCTAGGCTATCCGAAAGATAATCCATTGCCCCTATGATAAACGAAAAGGTGCAATCATAAGAAGTGAAACGATATTTTCACTAGAGAACGTGTTTGTTACGAGATCAGAGGAATCAGAGGCCGGAAATACTAGACCAAGCACAGAGCCAAATAACAGCTCGTAATCATTCATCTTGATACTCATAGCGGCTAATCGCAGCACCATACTGATCAAATCTCACGGGCGCGTATTTCGCAGGGCGCTCCTCTGTGACGAATTTAGGGAGAGTTGAGACGGTGTACGAGAAGTCGGGACATATGAAGAACGGAATAGAGTAACGAGGTGGGATCCCGTCGGGCGAGACGGTCTCAGGGTCGGGTACAGATACCGTGTGGACAGCGGAGATGAAGTAGTCTGAGAAGACGACGATGAGTAAGTCTCGGTTCAAAAATATCCTCTTTAAGAGTCACGTACCGTTGGAGAAACGCTGTAACATGTCGCCAACGTTGAGGATGAATGCGCCATCCCTAGGCTTAGCCCTCAGAAAGGTTTGAGTAACCGGATCCTTCAGCTCCAAGCCCCCCTGTTTGTCTTGAAAGAGCATGGTAAATGTGCTAGAAAGAGCTGGTAAGAGTTATGCGTCAACATATACGCAGAGGTAGTCGCCGTTATCTTACCCCCAGTCCTGATGAGCGGGCAATCTTGCCAACAGCTCATTCTGCAATTTCTCCTTGCTGATGGTGGGATAATGGAGGAGTCGGAGCTGGCAGTGGCGGTCCGAGAGCAGCTCCATGAGGCTTGTGTATGCGGGGCCCTCGAGCCCTAGACCGACCCCGATCGCGTGCAATACCATCCTGCTCACATTACAAAGCTTCTCGTAGAGGGCGGTCATGTAGGGTCGAAAATTCGGAAGCACATCGTCAGGCAGCCATATGTTTTGTTGAACGGGATCAAGCTCGCTACCGATTTCGTAACTCTCCTAGTTAGACATTCATCAGCCCCTCGAATCGCGGTCAAAGAGCAGCGCAACGACGGAAACAGCCCTAGACTAACCTTGAAGTCTGAAATCTTCCGTAGACTCTGGCCAATATCAGCTCCATCATCGTACGATTTGACGTCAGCCTGGGAGTAAACTTTCTCCCTGCCAATCGACGAGTATCCTCGATGAGGGATTGGTCCTGGCGGATGGGGCGCCTTCATTTTCTCGGCATGTGGTAGATCAAAGAGGGTCTTGGTCCAGGCCAGAGCCTCTTCGATTTCCTGCTGGCTGACTCCATGGCCTGTGATTTGAACGAAGCCATGGCTATGAAGAGCTTCGACGAGAGCGCAAGCTGCTTGCAATTGACGCAAATCTGGATCTGGCCGGCTTAGGTTGTTAACGAATGGTGACAGGTCAATCACCGCAATGTCTCTGACTTGTTCTAGGCCAGCCGGAGTCGCCATGTTTGCTTCCACTGGGAAATTTGGTCGACCGTCGGTACCTCGCGAATTACAAAGAAGCCGTGTGCTTGGGCTACAACAAGCCCCTTAGGTATATGAAAGTATTTTCTCGTTTCTGGCTTTTTTTGTGGACGGGCGAGTAATAATACCCTGAGGAGGACGACTGGAGTGTACAGTAACATCATCCCGGACTGTTCCCCTCCCTCGGGAGCTGCATACTGTACTACTCAGACAACCACTAGATGTGTTTGCCAAGACTTCCCCCTTCCGCGGTCATGAGGTGATGACCCGCTTCGACTTTCCAATACGTGCGCAACCGGGAGTGGCCAAGACGTAGACTGGTTACCAATGGGCGCAATGGACGAGTGTGGATGTACTGGAGGCTCACAGGGTAGGACGAGACCTCTCGCTGATTGGCCAGGTCAAACCAACTCGGAAGCAAGGCATAGAAAAAATGGATCGATAAACTATTGCCCTACTAAACTCCTGTAGTGCGGTGAACTCAATTGTGAGCGGCCTGTTGGCTTTTCTTTTGTATCACTCGCCTAGTTGCATGAATTGACCGAAACTAGGGTGGCGAGGGGACTTCCCCCTCTGATTTTATGCCGGTCGTGGAATTTCCCGTTCGATGTTCTATATCATCCACATTCCTCAGTTCATCAGAAGGGCGGCAGATGTAGAACGATCTGTTGCTTCTTGGCATCAATCTATGCACCAACTCGTACTTGGGCATCTGTTGCCAGCCCCTTGTTTTCTGGCAGGATTTTGACTACGGAGACGGAGGTTTATCTTTCCCCATTACCAGAGTGCCTTTTTGACTCCTCTCGAGCTGCTTGTGCAACGCGTATGATCAGTGATGGGTAACTCGGGTCAGGGCATATCGCAAGGCGGGTTCTTGGTAAGTGAATCACTAAAAGAGACTTCGTCTTTTCAAGCAAAGAGCAGTTGAGATATCTGCCATCTGACTTCATTTTAACTCTCGTCACATATCTATGGGCAGTGTGCGTTGGCTAATCACAATACTAACCCAGGCTGTTCTCTGGACGCTAACAGCTATAACAACGATCTTATTCTTCGGCCGCTTATTAATACGCAGCATTCTAGTGAGGACCTTCCACTTGGACGACTTCTTCGGTGCCGTGGCATGGCTCGTCACAACAGTCGCCATTATCTTGGCGACAATCGCGAACCCTCTTAACTACAAGTCTGGCGCAATCGTGGTTGGCGAGGCGCCGACACCTCCTCTCGACGAACTGAAAGCGATAACCCTCGCACTACGCCGGTGGAATCTCGCGGGAGAGCTGCTTTTCTGGATCGGGCTGTACTGTTCCAAGTTATCTTTCCTGTTCCTCTATCGGGTTATTTTCGGTTCTCACAGCGAGTATCGATACGCGTGGTTGGCGGCGACCACGTACGTCGTCCTCAGCTTTGGTATCTGTCTCATTGGAGTGTTCGGGCAATGTGGTGATGTTCACAACCTCCTCGATTACGGTAAGAGTTACTGGATTTCCACGGGTTTTACAAACATCCATAATCCCTCTTCTTTGCTAATTTCTGGGCACAGACGTATGCAGAACGCCATATGTGGCAGGTCTTGATGCGAGGTTGATATGGGTCGACTACTTCTTCAACACTACTTCTGATCTTGTTGGTACGTGGTTATATGTTAACGCAAGACATATTTACCACCATCGCTTACTTACTACGTGTTCATCTAGTGGCCCTCCTTCCCATGCCCATCATCTGGAGATTAAATATGCATTACAAACAGAAGCTAGCAGTGACCGGCATTTTTAGTCTCGCAGCCGTCACGATAGCATTCGAGACCGTGCGATCGGTGAAACTATACTCGGAGGTCTTCAGCCTCACCAATCTCTACAGCTACACGGAGCTTGTCATCTCGGTGCTCATATGCATGCTGCCGTCCTATCGTTTTCTGGTGTCCCCCGCCGACAAGGACCGCGAATATCGCCGACTTTTCTGGAGCCGGTTGACTCTGAGAAGCTATCACTCGGGCTCATCGGACTATTCGATGCACACCTTGGGCCGCCGACATTCCAACCAATCCGGGCGACCGATTATCGATGAAGAGACAGCCCCAGAACCGATACCTCCGCTTCCCACGTCTAGTCGGATATGAACACCGAGAAGGGCCGGTCACATGCTCTCGTCCCCTTGGTCTGACGACGACTGTGTTGGCAGCTTAGGAAAAGAGGGGGTCGAATCAAAATTTGGAGAGGCGGAGATCAGAGCACGATTGCCTTACATAGCGTTATTTGATTGACATGGAGAGGCTGGTCTGATTATACCAATTATGCTAAAACAACCACGTATGTCTCTGAGAGTAATTACAATAGTCGAGTTGTTCAAGTTGTTCAACATTAACTAATTAACCAACTTGTGCTTCATTATAAGAAACTAATCAATATCTTCAGATTATAGAGAATTGAACTCTGACAGTGGTACCTGTAATTTGTGTTTTTTTCTTCTTCTATCAAGCATATTGAGATTGAGAAATGGAAAAGGGGGGGAAAGGGGGGAGAGCGAGAAAAAGGAGCCAGACTTAAACGGGCCTTAGCTCCTACTTACTTCGTATCTAAGCCGCACTTGGGATAGCTTCTCTTGGGTAGGTAATTTCTCGCCAAGTGTCCAGCCCTGGAGATTAACGAGAGGAGATTAGGTCGATGAAAGTGGAGGCTAGGTATGTTTCATACTAGTGTAGGTAGGAGACTACAGATCAACTGACCAGTCAAAACTGTGGGTCGGCCTAATTGGGTGTAGACTAGAAAATAAATATGGAGTATGTACCTCAGTCGACTACACAAGGTATAGTCGGCCGACCTTAGTCGACTATATAAAATATAGTCGGCCAATCTCTATACATTAAATAGATACAGTTTAACACTCGGTATATTGTGCATATAAATAATTATATATATAACAGCGCTAAATTTTATTAAAAAAAAAAAGCTAAATGTATTAATTATAATAAAAGATTGGCCGACTATATTTTATATAGTCGACTGAGGTCGGCCGACTATACTTTGTATAGTCAACTGAGGTCGGCCAACTATACCTTGTGTAGTCGACTGAGGTTGAGTTTTTTATAGTCTATGCCTAATTAGGCCGGTCCCCAGTTTTGACTGGTCGGTTGATCTACATACTCTGTAGGTAGGGAGTCCAAAAACCCACACCAAGAAAAAAAGAAAAGAAAAAATGTTTTCATGCAAACAATTAGCTAGCGATTGTTTCGATCAATCGACCTCCGGGTTATGAGCCCGGCGCTCTTCCACTGAGCTAGCTAGCTTTTTTTTTTCCCTCTCGCCTTCCTTTCCCCACGGGGGTGAGCGATGTTTGACCCGGCGACTTCAGAGACGTTTTGTATACCTGAACCCTACCCTACCCTACCCAGTCTCTCACGCCAACTGTCAACATCATGCGCAAACCATGAGAGAAAAGCAGCTTCTATGCTTTTGTGTACCTAGTTGTGCGTCAGGCATTAGGTAAGGTAAGGTAAGTAGCCTATCTAGTACCTCACTCGGGGTTTGCTCTCGAACGTCATTATTCTTGGCAAGACAGGCAGATAAACAGACAGGTCACAAGAGCGTCGATCGTACGATGTATGTAGTCAACCGGCGAGACTCGTCTAATGTCCACAGTATCGGAATAAAAATCGATACGAAATCATTCCCGAGTACGCCCCCGCTCGATGGCACAATTACCGGCGTTAGGTACCACGGATGATCGTCATCACAAGATACGGTACCGGCGCACAGTTGAGCTCAACCCACGGACAGGGACACATGATAGAGTATTCGGGGGGTTTTTCTTCTACAGACATTCAGCGCCCTAGAAGCTAGATTGGCAAGAATTTACTAAAGGTGCTTCATGCTACAAGTTATCTTATCCCCCGAGTATAATGCATTATTTATCAGAGGTAGCGTGAGGATATGGCTTTCAAATATGAAGAAGATATGTCAACTTGAGAGCAACCAATGAACTGCCGGGTTATAGCAACACAACGTGTGTTGGCACATGTCGCATGCATCAAACGAATAAATTGGCCTTGCTAGATTAGGGACCTGATAGAGTCCTATCACTATATAACATAACTGGAGTAAAGCTCATGAAACAGAAAGGCATCATTATCGTGCCTAAGTCTCATCAATCGTTCATCCGCTCCATATTATTGCGCAATGTATAAGACATCCAAGTCTAATCATCAGATTCGTCAGAATCACCAGACTCATCATCACCTTCCGACATGTCCGATCCCATCTCTTCATCTTCGTCGTCATTTTCGTCATCGTCCCCGTCGGGGGATTCGAGGCCATAGTCGTCATGATAGTCTGCCAACTGTTTGATTTGAGTCGTATATCCCATCTCCTGCAGCTCTTTCTCCAGTTTCTATACTACGATGTTAGTACAGCTCTCCGCCATATACCCATGAGTGGAATACATGTTGAAAAAGGTCTTACCTCGACCATGACATGCGCACAGCACACCACCACGTTGCTCTTGCCAGGCTCAAACATTGGGAGCAGCCAGGTCTTCATCGCCTCTTTGATGTCGTCAATCGTCACGGCACGGACTTTGGCGAGCATTTGGGAATTGTAGTCAGGGTTAAGACCCCTTACAACGCCGGTGATATAGTTTTGCATAGCCGCGGTGGACATTGTGGCCTGTTCATCGGCAAGCCCCATAACAAGCTGACTAATTGCGCCTTCGATCATCGGTTTCTCGAATGCCACAGTCCCATTGACCAATGCCGCAATGGCATCACGTGCTGCAGCGATAGCCTTTGAGGCAGAGGGAGAACGATAAACTTTGAAGTGTAAATAACCGCCGTCGAGTTCCTTGTTAAAATAGACACCGTAAGCGAGTCCATTCCCACGGACGGCATTCCAAAGTGTACCCTCCACGGTCTCCAGATATTGCACTGCTACAAGCAATGCCGGCACACCCGGATCGGTAAATGATGACAGACCCTTGCCCGAGCTCACGGAATAAGAGCTGTCAATAGTTGTCATAGGAACGATGGTTGCACCAATCGAGCCTGGATTTTGGCCCTCATGATTAAGAAGAGTGTAGGGCTTCACAATAGGTTGTATGTTTTGAGGGGCAGTATCAAGGGATTTGCATAGTATATCCCAGGTCTTGACGGGTTCAGGCACCTTCGACTGAGAGACGTCGGCTGTGACAAGAACACGAATATTGTCTGAGGTGAATAGCGCTCTTCGGACTTCTTCAAACCATGCGACGGCGGTATCTGGGTCGTTTTGCAGGATCTTCTTGAGTCGCTTCAAGTAAGTCGCTTTAACTAAGGTCCTTTTTGCTGCAAGCAACGATGATGGAATGTTATGGAGCGCAATCTCAACCTCGTTAGCCATCACTCTGCCGTCCCGTTTAGCCTCGGGAATATCAGCGAGCTGTTTCGAAACTCCCGCCTTTAGACGCGTTACATCGAAAATGCTATCGAACATCATAGTGCGGATCCACTCAACGGCAGTAGCATACTTATGCGGCTCAACTTGCATGCGGATCAAAACGCTTTCAGAGTCACCGACTTTGGTGCCAGACTCCAAGCTGTAGCTTATGGTCTCTTTTTCAAGCTCCATCACGACTTGCTCGAAATCGATACGTTGGCCATCCCGTATGATGGGTGTGTTGAAGAAGTTGTCGCCAAAAAGACTCAGAAGTGGTTTATACTTGACAGGGACCTTGCTCGTGCCAACATGAACCGTGATGTGCACAAAGTTTGTTGGGACATCTTCGAACTGGATAAATAGTGGCACCCCCGGCTGCGCATAATCAATCTGCTTCTGGGCAGAGTTTTCGCGCACACCCAGTGCTCTAGCCAGCCCAGAGCGTGCTGTTTGTGACTCGATGAAGTGGATGGACTCAGTCGAAGGAACCGGCCATTCTCCCAGCAGTGTGGCTGGAATCTCGATGTCGTTTTGCTTCTTGGCCTCGTCTAGTCTTTGCTGTAGCTTCGCCAATCCATCTGGTCCTAGTTCTTCCTTTCTTTTTTGAACTCGAGAGATCTCGTCCGCCTTCTGTTTATTGGCTAATTCCAACGATGGCTTACCCAAGATCGAGATATGATGGGCATCAGATATCCATCCACGGAAGAAGACTCGCCATTCTTCATCCGTCCACTTCTCCAAGCGATCGTATTCAGTCAAGTGTGCTAAGTCCTTCAGTGTCGAGCCATCTCTCGCGCCGAAGAGATAATCGGTAATGATGTTGTTGGAAAAGAAGGCCTCAGACTCCTCTGCCTGTGCCTTCACTTGACGCCGTTCCCTTTGGATGCACTCGTTGATGTACGTCATATCCAAAGGCTTTGATGCTACCTCTTTGAGCAAGGAGATCAGCCGTTGTTCAACGAACTGTAGTTTCTCGGTGGCAACTCCCGTGGGTTGGAACCAGATGATAGAGTTCGGGCGAGCATCCCACCAGTACGAAATCGAGCTTGCCAGCTCCTCTTTCTCAACCATCACATTCTCCAGGACAGCAACCGAAGAGCCACAGAGATAAGTGAGAAGGACGTTGAGGGCCGTCGTTTGGATCATATCCGTACAATTGGGGCCAAAGAATGCCACTACAATATCCCCAACCGATTCGTCTTCCTCGGGAAATTCGACCGTCTCAATAATGGTTTCCTTGAGATGGGGCGGCTGTGCGGATTCTATCCAAGGTCGGCGAAAAGGCGCATCGACCGGCGGGATGTCATTTGCGATACTTTGCTCGAAAGAGTCGAGTATATGGAGAAGGTTATCATGGTCCACTTCGCCAACAATAATGACACACATGTTGCGCGGCTGATACATGGTCCGGTGAAAGTCTCTGATCTTTTCAGGGGTCAAGACGCGAAGGGCCTCCATCATGCCTCCAGTCTCGTATCGAAAGCCGACGTTCTCTGGATAAAGTAGCCGGCGGGCCTTGATATCCATGAGCTCCGTGCCGGTATACTGCACTGCCTGCATTTCGGAATACACAACACCGGCATCGTTGCCTTCGCCATCAACGTGATGGACCTCGGTCAAACACGCAGCATCAGTGATGGTGGGAACAACTATATGTTCCAGATACACAGGCAGCGTCTGTGCAAAGCCATCCCAGCCAGCCGTTTCTAGTGTATAGGCGGTATGGTCAGTAGCAGTCCACGCATTCGTGGTTCCATAAGCTCGGGAGGCCAGCTTGTCTAACAGTCCCTTATATCGGTAGCTTTTGGAGCCCATGAAGACCAAATGTTCCAGAGTGTGCGGCGCGCCAGAATCGTCAAAGATCTCGGTAGCCAAAGTAAAGTATCCATTTACCTTGGGGCCTTTTCGATCGGCCACAATGACTTGCATGCCGCTGCGCTCCGACTCATATTGAGTGATTGTGGTAGGCGCATAGTCAGTCTCGAAACTCTGAAGCTTGCGGAAGCGTACGCCAGAACCCTGTGAACCCATGCTGTAAGACGAAAATGGAGAGACCGGACTAAACCTCGATAAAGATTAGCCGAATAATCAGAGAGACGAGAAAAGAGGTAGAATGACATGAGCAGGTCATGGAAGTGAGGTATTAGTAGCCTTATGATATCGGGAACATCTCCTGCACACAGGCGGTACTTTGTCTGACAGGGTTCAGGGGACCAAAATAGTCCAGGACTTGAACATGTCAGACCGACGGCACTTGCTCGACAACCTCAGATGTATATAGTAAGGCCAACATGAATCATGACGCAAAGCCACAAGTACAGACCCGGCACGACTCGATCTCGAAAAAAATTGAACGAGCATATCCCAAGTCGTCGATAACGCGAGAATAGAGGATGGCGAGAATGGCAATGAAAGCAGCCAGGGCAATCGTCCACACCGGCAACAAGCCAGGCGTGAGATGAGGCGCAGTTATGGGAGCACGCCAACATGTATTGGTCTTGTTAATTTCATGAAGATAGAATACAACCTAGCTTAGACACTACCCTGAGATGATGCAGAGCTGCCTAACCTACCAACTTCCCCAAAAGCAGGGGTGCGTAGGGTTGTACCAAGGGCAGATAGGAAAATAAGATATCAAACCCGGGGTCGTAGACACAAGTGCTGACATACCTAAAGCAGGACCGTGGCACGGCCAAGCGCCAATGACACCAGGATGAAGATCGAAAGCCGAGGGGCGCGATCCCTCTGAAAGGCGGCAGCTTGACTGGACGAGGGGGCACGGGCCGCTTCCTAGATACACCGACAACCTGCTGAGATGGATATTCGAGCAGAGGGCTGTGAGACGCTCCTCTTTCTAGGAGGATAGAGGCAGTAGATAAGAGGCAGTCGGTTTGTGGATGAGCTCAGAAAGATTTGTATGTATGATGTTGAGATGAGCCATGAACGTGTATTGCAGGGTAGCAATACAATGACAGAAGAAAGAAAATAAGATCCAGGGACTAAGACGAGGGAATGGAATAATGATAGATGTGAAATTAGTCGAGATATTCTTCTTCTTCTTTTTTCTATTCCGACGAGAAATAAGAGATTGGAGACGACGGTGATGTAGATACAGCAAGTTTTAAAGATGTCGCCAAGGTTCGTGTGAAACCAGCTCTTCATACAAGCAGCTCCGAGCCAACCCCGCGGTGAACTTTAGGTACCTGGTTCCACTATATTACCTAAGTACATATTCCCACCGGTATTTAGATAGCCCCTACCTACCCCGCTGTACCTATTTCTCAGAAGCATGCAGTCATACTGGGGCCTGACACTTTAACCATGTGATTGAATTGGTGATACTCATCCTGTTACCTATCGATAGGCTAGGCTGGAAGCTACTACCTAAGTACCTCAGTTACTGGCGACCTGTTATCTTACCTGCTCGTGGTAGTTGTACATATTGTATGCACCTCTTTGAAGCTCAAAGACGGCACGTCACCTACCTACCTAAGGGTAAGAAAGGCTCACGATGCTCACGATATCATGACGCCTTATTCTATCCACCCAGGTATGTATAGATACACGACCATACACAACCTCGGTTGTGCCAGCTATAGCTCTGTGCTACACAATTATGCCGGAACTTCTCATTCAGTGGATCGCGTCTCATATTACCTCCGAGCTGACGTGATGGAATAGTTCGACGCCGTCTAGAATACCGCGTCTCCCGTTTACCCAACCCACGACTCCAGCTTACGACCTCATAATATCATACATAGCCCAACGGCGCCGTCGATATAGCCGGACGATATCGCGATCGCCGCAGCATGGCGACCGTTGCGAGTGGCCAGGTCGGCCTGGCCCTGGTTGACTTCTCCTTACATGGCATATTTCCAGAAGAGGATATTTCCTCCATACCTATCCAAGCAGGTCATCTTGGCCCTGCCCTGGAATCCTTAGCTGCTGCCAAATCCAGGCTCGAGGTGCGTTAATACAATTGGCGACATTCGACTGGCGTTGACCGTATCTCTTTAACAGGCTGATATCCACGTCATCAACGAGGATACCGCCTCTGATGTAAGCCAATGGATTGCGAACGCCAAATCTTTAGAGGATGACATCAGCCGGACACGGAGCTGGGCGAACGAGATCGTGCGGAGGTCCGAGGCGCCCGATGTATCCGGCAGGACGATACAAGACGCCGAGAAGAAAGTCGATTTTCTCCAGCGCGAGTCGGCATACAATAACCAGCTCTACAATACCTTGGCCAGTATTAAACAAGTGGGCCAGCTCCTGGACGAAGTCGAGTTGGCGCGGGATCAGGGACGCATTCTACAATCGCTCCATCTCCTCGAGGGTAAGATATAGACGGCCTACTAATTACACCATTCACTAATCTGTCCTTAGAGTCATGGGCCGTCCTCGACGGTGTCCCCGTCAGTAAATCATGTCGCGCCATGAAGCTATTAGACATCCGCGCTTTTGAGCTGAAATCTGCTGTTCATGACGTACTTGATTACATATGGAGCTCCCTCGTGCGAATCGATACTCTTACCAGTCAAGTAGCCGTGTTTAACTCGCGGGAAGGTGAGATGGTATTCGACCTCGGCGACTTTCAATGTCGCTGACGCTTTCCAGACCAACAAATGAGTCTTGCTGATGCTGTCATTGGGCTGAAGGCTTACAGAGAGGTTGATAAAAGAATGGGAGCGCTATGGCAAGGCTTGAATGAAATCCTAATCCGTCCAAGGACCAGCCTCGAACGCGATGATCCGCCTGCTGTTCGGTTAGAGAATGTGAGGAAAATCTGCTTAATTTTCCAGAATTACACTGACATATATAGTCAACCCTGACGTTGACTGGCAAAGCCGACAGGACGGTGCCATCTCTGTTCCAAGATATAGAGATTGTTCTAGAGTACCTTTCGCAGCGATTGCCGGAAGAGCTGGTTTTTTCCCTGTCAAATATTATGATGCCTGACCTCATACCAAGTATCATTAATTCCTGGCTAGAACCTGCCGTCCCGACATCTCTGAGAGATATGGATGGATTCCAGGAGGTCACCGATGCTACCGAAAAGTTCTGTACCCGCCTCGAAATTCTGAAGTTTTCCGGCTTCGAAGACCTGCAAGAATGGGTGCAAAATGTGCCACGAGTCTGGCTTGCTAAGTGCAGGGAGACGGCTTTGAGCATAATACGAACAAAGCTATCTCAAGGGCTTGGTGAACCGAAAGAAATCGAACGAGTCGAGACACAAACCGTATCCCAAGAAGAAGGACGACAACTTGCCCCCAACGCTGCTAATGCCACCAACACCGACGGTTGGGATGCAGCATGGGACGATCCGGAAGTTGCTACCAACACCGAAGACCTACCAAAACAGCCACAAAATGAAGAGACTGGTGATGATGGTGCGGATGCGTGGGGCTGGGGCGATGAAGGTAACGATATCGAGGCTGATACAACAATTACCGTGTCAGGCGAGGAAGATGATCCTGCAGCCGCGTGGGGCTGGGGGGACGAAGATACAGCTGATGTTCCTGAAGACGCCACAAAAGCCGACAAAAAAGAAAAGCCATCTTCGACACGCGAGTTAACCCTCAGAGAAACATACAATATATCATCGATGCCGGAACCTGTTATCGCTCTCATATTATCTATATTAGAAGATGGAGCATCCTTAGTCAGGTATGTTCATCGCCTCCTTCTCTAACACTTGACTCACAGCATGATCTAGCGGTGATGGAAATCCGATGGCCCCAGCCGCAGCCGGCCTATTCTCTCTTCCGACACTTGTTCTAGCCATGTTTCGAGCCGTCTCGCCTCATTACTACGCCTTAAATACTGGCGGCAATATGTAAGACAACTCATATCCGTATACAGTTGCTCTGCGTCGGGGTTAACATGACCAAGGTTCCTCTACAATGATGCTACGTACCTTTCGGAACAGCTTACCGAGATCGTCAACACCTGGAAAGCAAGGGACGATCTGGTGCCCCGGGCGAAATCCATGCTCAGGCTAGACAACGACGTGAAAGCATTGCAATTATTCGCAACTCGCGCATATTCTTCGGAGATGACTACCTGTCGCACGGTCTTACGCGATTTACTGGGAGGCTCTCAGAGTCTCCTTCAACAAGATGGGTTAGGTTCTGCGGATCTGCAATCACAAGTCGATAATGCGATAAGCTATATCCGCACAACTGCCGCGTCTTGGACTACAATACTGGCACGGTCAGTATGGAGCCAGGCAGTGGGCTCTTTGGTAGACACTATGGCGTCGAAGGTCGTAACCGACGTGATGGATCTTCCCGGAATAGGTCAAGACGATGCCTACAACATCGCCAATCTGATCGCGCGGATCACCGAGCTCGATGATTTGTTCCTCCCTCCCGGAGCTGACAAGAACGCCATACCATCCACGTCGGAGTACGCGAACAGCTGGCTGCGACTCAAGTATCTCAGCGAAGTCTTGCAGAGCAATCTTCAAGACGTCAAGTTCTTGTGGCTGGAGAGCGAACTGAGTCTCTATTTTACAGTGGACGAAGTCGTGGATCTCATCGGGCTGAGTTTTGTAGATAACGCCCGAACCAGGGAGGTTATCCGGGAGATCCAGGGACGACCTCAGCCTCGTGACCCCGCTCGATGACTGTGGGCGGGCTCAGAATGCGCTGATGTTGAGCGACTCAGTCGCAGTACCTTGCCGTGCCAGATGTCCTCATCACTGAGAACCCATTCAGCCGTCACTAGCTAGTTCATGCAATATACCGCAGTACTATATGCCGTCCATTCAGCATAGCAGAAAGCTGTCAGTTTATCTTCAAACATTTTGAAAGAACGATCTTTACGTGCATAAAAATGTGCTCCTAGACGTAGTAAACTTATATTCTTATTGGCGGAAGTTGCATGAGATGGATAGACTGGACGCAGGCGGTGTTTGCCGAGTGTCTGGACGGTCATATAGATGAGTGTAACATGGGACTAGAGATACATGCATGAAAAGAACTTTGATAGCGAACACTCCGGTATGTGAAGCCAAGGTGAGGTCGCTAGAGATCTCAGCGTACGTTGCTCCGGTGAATGTCCAGCTGTTCGGTGCTAGTATCTACTACTGAGTCCCGTAAACGTATACAAATACCACCTACCCCTTTAGTCGTGAGGCAATTCTTGTGTTACGGAGGATATATACCGTTAGTCCAGACTTTGGATTGACGGCGTCGTTTTTCCGCAACATCTTGCGGGAAGAATTCTTTCTACTATTCAGAAACGATTATGAGAGTGAATGCTTCAGTCCCAGGTCCCGCGTTCCTCTCAACGCTAGGGCTGATATGCTCTGAGAACTTCATTCCCCCGGACGCAAAATTGGACAATCTCCCCACTCCCTCCTGTTGGAGACAAATTGATAGATATCGAGAGACAGGCATATATAGAGAGATAGAGAGACAGAGAGAGAGAGAGAGAGAGAGAGAGAGAGAGAGAGAGAGAGAGAGAGAGAGAGAGAGAGAGAGAGAGAGAGAGACTCAGCCAGCTACTCGGCACACGCCCAGGCATAGGTATTAATCCACGATAAGCGTTGCATCGGAGACCGTGCGGGCGAGATTCGAAAGAAAGAAAAATTTGAAAAACTCAAACAGCAAATCTCCTGCCTGGGTGAAACTTTCACGGTTCATAATTTTTATTTATTCTCCCATCGCCGCTCCTCCTTCCTCTCTCTCACTCTCTCTCCCTCTCTCCCGACCTCTCTCTTCTACTTTTTTTCACCCTTCTCTCATCCATCTCTCCCTTTTCTATACAACCCAGCCAGCCTTCCCTCTCTTGTTCATTACTCACGACACTGAGAGGCAGAAGCCATACACGCGAAACAACGAGATAAAATACGTCGCGTAGCATATGTTACGGCCAGTAACCAATCCCTTCTATTGATCGAAGCGGCTCACAGCTAGACCTACCGGCACGGGTACAACCGATCACCGTCTATCTCGTGCTTGGCCGGAGGGGGGGGTGGAAGGCGGCGGGCGGCTGACTAGAATTCCATTCAGCATCCCGGACGGGCACCATAGCAACATCACAACATATACACATTAATTCGGCAGGCCGACGGCTCGGGACAGAGCATACGCGCGCACATACATACTGTCGCGTCGTTATGACCCTCTCAGCGAGTACATACATATATAACATGCACGTATGTTCAAGTGCGAGCACGATGGGACTGCAAAGAAATATAGAAGGGGAAAAGATGATAAAAAGTCGAAACCGCAGCGAGGGTATTTCTTGCATGTAATTCAAACGCAGTAGAGTAGCGGAAACAAGAAGAATTATGTTTGAACAAAAAAACGACCGTGTGGCGCTGGCTGATTATGCCCGTTTCTCTTCCCTTTTTTGTATTTCTCGACCAACCAACCCCTATTCCGGAACCAAGCCAGCCCTGAACCAAATAGTGAATGACGCAAACTCCAAGACGATGCAAATGGTCCGGCGGAACCAACCGTAGCCGGCGTAAAGGGCTCAATGCTGGGTATCAGACGCCGCTGAGCTCGTTTCTCGTTGTCCTTCATCCAACCCTGACAAAAATTTTACTGATCCGGATTGGCAATAAAAAGCCGCCCAGAGCTGAGGGTCATAGTCCTCTCGTCTACGCTACCTCGTCTCCTCAGATCCTCAGGGTTCTTAACACTCTTCTCCCTTGTGAGGGCCGCATTTAACAGGCTATTGCTAGCAAGCTTGGCGGCGCTGGAGACGCCAAGCTCAGGCAAGGCATCCGCTCTCTCGGCGCTGCTACCACTATGCGTGCTCTGGGCGCGCTCAAGTTGGTCCTCGCCGGGCTTGTATTCGGGGTCGTCTATCAAGCTCCCTCGGTCGGGGGTATCGTTTGGACTCCAACGCTTGCCGCTTTGCCCGATGCTTCCCGAAGTACGATAGGCGATGCCACGACGGCCACTGGCCGTGCTGCTCCGCCCGCTGCTCCCCGTCCTACGGTGATGCAGCTTCCGCGAAGAGATATCGTCTTCTTCACTATCCTCACCTTCCACCTCGGTTGCGCTGAGCCGTAGGGGAACGCCGGCGACGCCCATGTAGTTGGTCTCGGCGGGGGTGTACCCAACCACGCCCGGCTTGCCGTGATGCCGGAATTTGGTCACAACCTTCCCAGCGCCACTCATCCCTGTCGATGTCCGGGTCTGCGTCGCACGACCAGTTACTTGTTGGGCGGCTCTTTGCTTAGCTTCGCGTTGCTGGGCGATTATGCGCGGATCTTCGGTTTGCGCCCGATCACTCCAGACTGTAGCCTTTTGTTTACGAAGCAGGGCAACATAGCTCGTTTGTTGGTTGCCGGTCGATCTCGAAGACGTGCTACGGCGGATATCGTTGGGAGGCGAGCTCCGAAAGGTAGCCGGGGGCGGGTTGCTCGAAGTCGTGCTGAAGGTATTTATGGAAGGCGAGCGTCGGGCGTGTGCAGCGGGGGGTTGGGGCTGCTGTAAATGAGTAGGCATGGCGGCATATTGGGATGGAAAGGTATTGGACGAAGTTGTCCTCGATCTCGAGTGGGAATAGACGAGCGGCGCCGGGTCGACAAGAGGTCGCCTCGCCGCGCCATAGTCCGGGCCGTACATGGCTCTATGAACGACGTTCGACGTGCTGTGGGGTGCGCGTTTTTGTGGTTGTAGCGACTATAGTGTGTGAGGCCTCTTTGTCAGGCGGACAAACCAGGGCTGGCTCGATGGGGCCTGTTCTGTTGGTCGTGTTGCTATTGTACCACGGCGGCGCCTCGACTGTGGGCGAGCAAGCGCAGCTCGGAAAATAACTAATAATGAAAATGACCAATGGTGGGCACCTGACGTTGGAGACGGTTAGATTATACTAGGGCGTTGGGCCAATTTTGGATTTGAGGTCAACCCGATTGTGAGCAACGAAGACGAGGATGGAGGACAAGGCGAAGGAGAAGGAGGTGGTGTGGAGGGGAGGGGGGAGGGGCGTAAGGTATAAGGATAAAACCTTGTAGAATAAATAATAGTGTGTGAAGATGGTTGTCAAGATGGTTGTGAAATGGCTGTGAAATGGCTTGTGAGATGGCTGTGGAAATGACTGCCAGTGGAGCAGAGGGAGGGATGGGTTTCAAGAGGAAAACAACAATAACAACAGTAGCAGCTGATAGACTATCGTGTAACCAGTGGCAGTATGATAGCCTGTCGCCTGTCGCATGCGGGACATTCAAGGGCTAGGCTGGGTAGCAGATGCAGGTCTCACAGCGGGGGGGAAATACTAAGAAATAAAAATAAAAAGGGTGTTCGGGCTTGATGTGACCGGGTTTGTATGGTATCATGTGTGCCCAGTTTCTTCTGATGCAGTTTCTTCTGATGCGGAAGCGTACCTTATCTACCTAGTATCTATAAAGCCGTGGTGTGGTGGTAGGCGGTGGCTATCTGTCGTGCGTTCCCGATGCAGGCTGGGCGTCCGAGGCTGTGTGTGGTGAAGCATATAGGTTGTGGTGGTGGTGGTGGTGGTGGTTTTAGTGGTAGTTTGTAGTAGTTGTTGTTGTAGAGTTGGTTGGATCTTGAGATGTTGTCTCAAAGAAAGACAGAAGGACGACAGACAGACAAGAGCGGCGACGACAGATCCCTAAGTACATACAAATCCGATACCACCTGAGGTACATGTAACTACCACCTTACCTACAACGCCTAACCTGCCTCTAATGAAGCTCGAATTAGGCGGGCAGTGTGTACCTGATAGACTGGTGGTAGGTAGGGAGAGCATGTTACTTCGTAGAGAAGTTGGTAAAAGTTGGAATATTCAGCATGTACCCACGCTAGCAGATCAAGGTACAGGTACCCATGTGTCTCCCACTACCTCCAATGGGTATAGCTGTATTATGGTGTAGAAGGTCGTATATAGGTACGTCAGAGGCCGATGCTGCTACTTTAAAGCCAGTGGGGGAGACAGCGACGTTTAGAGTTCAATGAAGCGTCCAGTGAAGTGAAAGGCTGCAGGAGCACTCGAAGAGCTACCGGAGGCAGCCTAGCGCTTCCAGAGCAGAAGGGTCTAAGTACCTATCCAGCTAGCGTGGCCCGGTCAAAAATCCGGTGAATTGGGGCGATATCCTCGATGAGATCAGCAACCAGATTAAACTCTTCTTTCAACAGCGTGGTTACTGGGAAGTAGGTACCTAGGGTACCTAGGTAGTGTGGACGCTAGGTAAAACTATTCGCTCACGCTATCTTGGTCACATGCGTGACGGAGTTGATGAAGAAGAAGAAGGCGAAGAAAACAACAACAACAACAGCAACAACAACATCGACATCAAGAAAAAAAATAAGAATTCGACTAAATAATCTGTACAGGTATTTCAATCGTACCATACACATACATTACACTACTGTAAAGAACGGCACTAAAAATGCTCATGCTCGTCGACCGTCGGGATTAATACCCTTTGAATCCACGATGTTTTCGCGCTCGGTCTGCCCGGCCCCCTCTACCCTTGGGTGTCGTTGTCAAAGGTCAATTGGGCATCCCGATTCGCCAGACCCGGCCTTGGTATTATCTATCAGATAGGCATGCTTTGATAGGAGCTGTCACTCCGCCGGTTACCTCCAGCTTTATCTCCCACCTAACCACCTACGCTACCTTGCCCTCTGCAGCAGCTGTACCGTACACTACGAACGAAGTGGTAAGGTAAGACCAAAAACAAACCCACCCCAGTGACCCAGTCTAGCTTAGAGTGCCCAGGGCGAATTACGTATGTCTTATATCGACCAATCAACATGCCGGGTGTCGTACGTTGCTGTATTCATGGCACGACAAACTTGATCCAGATGTTTCCAACGGATTGAGAAATACTGCTCATGCATCTGAGACGGGGCTAAGACGGCCCTGCCGCAGTGCAATCTGCAACGGACCATTCGGCCTGGCCTAACATAAGAGCACATGCAGTCATGAACATGAATGAACGAATGAATACCTACTTCATAGGATGGCTTTAGGAGACTTTATGTATCTGCTTGATAGTGTATGCGGCCCGGGGGCCTGTAAGCCACACGGCAACGAGACAGTGAGCCAAGCCGGCCGGAAACCGACCGTACCAGTCTCTTCTGGGAGCAAGGGCCCGGGTCTCTGCTTGCGGACTCTCGACGTTACTATCGCTCTTGAAGCCGCCGCCGCCTACTGTATACACTACACTACTACCACTACCTAGCTTTGAAGGCTACGGTGGAGTGGGATGAACTTGGACAGAGAGCTTCGGGTTCGAAGAACATAGCTAGGTTAGGTTAGTTGGCTGGCTGATAACGCCTTTGAGGCAGAATAGTTAAGTAAGCACACAGTAGCTACCTACTTCATGCCTAAATTGCGACTTCAAATGCAACCCCATATCGCGAGTTGCTTGTTTGCTATCCAAGTCATTGACTCTTGCTAGATTGACTACCGATTAGAAGAGCGTTCTATCACGTGCGGAAAGCAATATATGAGTATCCAGAATTAGTAGATTAGTAACACCTACTTACTTTCCATCGAAGCAGATATCAGGTTCGACCAAGGTTGACTGGGGGTTGCTGACATGTTGTCAGGGTTAGACAGATGTTGATGAAACGTTGTACACCACAGATTGTCCATGATGTCAAAGCAAACAAACGGCCTCTTAGTGTACGGGATGCAAAAATCTTGGAATCGCGGACGTCATTCTCCCTATATATCTTCATTTATGAACCAGGTAACTAGGCTTTCCTTGAATTCGACGTCGACGCTGCTAGTGTAGTAAACTACCTACCTATATCAAAACTGTTGATATAACTCCAATGAACCTTTGATCATTAACCCCCCCGGTCTTGCCCCTCGGCAAGGAAAAGGAACAATCCTCTTTAAGGCAGTTCGCTCCGCGTCACGTCAAATCGTCGGTGTTAAGCTTAGTCTTGAAGTCGAGATGATGCCATCTCACACTCTGGATTACCACAACGCGGAAGCAATTATTGTCAAGCAATAGCCTTCCGAGGGTTTGTCAGCCTACATGAACGTCGCACATCTTCTATACTTGCAGCAGCCAAAGGCAAAGTCCGATACAAAAAAAAGCCCGCAATGCGACCTACGACGGCTCAAGGCGGTCAATCATGCATGTCTCTCGGTGCATGATGCAGTAACGCAGGCGAAGGCATGGTAGGTACCCAGTTGGGCAAGGCGACCTCCGCGCTTGTAGCTTGCTTGCTACGCATATGAGGACCAAATACAGACAGACGTAAGTCCCTCCCTTGCTCGCTTAACGAAGAGGCTCTGAAGATCATTCTTTATGAGACAGATCAAGACAGTTTGTTTTACTCAACATTAGATATCGCCTGCCTAACCTACGTACCTAATTACACGACGAGGATAAGCTTAGTACTTACCTCTAGATACTTAAACCTACCTACACCGTAGTCTCAACGGCTAGGCACCGTAAGTGCTAAATGCAGCCACAATACCTAGATGCAAGTGGATTTGCCTAAGGTTAATCTAGTAGCTCACTCAGCTCAGCTCTCGCAACAGTCCATGCCTTAAAAGAATCTTTTACCCACATAGCCGCCCTACTACTTTCGTAGGCCTGTAGTGTAAGTCTCCTAGTAGTAGATAGGTTACATGTACCTAATGGAGGTGAGTTTCCCCTCCATCAGTACGAAGGTCGGGGCCAAATTCACGGAGCGGGTTTGGCAGGGTATGCATAGTGCGAATAAAATAAGAGCGACACTATAAATACACCCCTGCAGTCTAAGACGATCTGGCAGAAAGCTCTGACGGCCCGATGCGCATAACATTTCTGCTTTAATTAAAGCGTACCGGACCGCTTATATTATGCCAGACCGTTTCGGACTGCGCACGCCCAGTTAGCTGCGTTGCTTATATTTTATTTACACTATATAGACCCTGCCAAGCCCGCTCCTTGAATTTGGCCCCAACCTTCGTACGCGCTCGTAATTGGCTCAAGCTTAACATAATAGCTGAAAACGGTCGGCTCAAGACTGTCCCGGGTTAGACCACCACCCCCACATCCAGACATATAAAGTAAACAAAAGATGCGGGGCATATGCCGGCTTCGACGAGCCGGGCACCTTGGGCACGGCATCATGGTATAGGATTACATCTACCCCAATATAATAGAGGTAAGAAGCTTAGGAACTGAGTATCTTCAACCTCACATTATGTACTTGCACGGCTTCGGGGTCCATATCGGGATCCATACAACTTCCCACTCTCACTCCTGAGTCAGCTCATCGCCAGACGGTGTAATGACTAGTGTAGTGCAAACAGACGGCTGGGTCAAGCCAGACCCGTGGCGCTACTGCTTTCTAGTCCAAGGTGTATCTACGAAGTAGCGCACTTATATACCGTATCGTAAGGCCACCGAGGAAGAAGAAGCTCGTAACCTCCCTACTATTTTTCCTACCTCCCGTATAGTAGTGTACATTCCAGTCAGCACAGCAAGCAAATTTTTTCTTCTCATTTTTTTTCTTTTGCCGAGACAGACGAGAGCGAGATCCGCTGTCGAAAACACAGACGGGCCACACAAAAAAAAAGAAAAAAAAAGGAAAAAGAAACTAGATACATGAGACAAGATGAGAGAAAAAAGAAACGGCCCAGCGAGAGTGTAGATGGAAAAATGCCTTGCCTTGCCATGCCAAGAAAACGTGGGTTTACTTGCATACCAGCTCCGTCTCTCCCCAATGCGATGTTCAACGCTTCAACCTACCAAGATGGATCCGCGAAAAGCCGACAGGAGACGTACGTACGGAAGTACCTGGGTTAGACAAGATAAGATCAATCACCTTTCAAGCTTACCTCAACAATATGAAGGCATGAACCACCTATCTACTGTAACATGACGATACTAAACCCTACTCGGCAAAGGAAGACCCGAACAACAGGTGCTACCTACCTCCGAGTACCTAAGCGTAGCGCGAAATTGACCAATAGAGGAGGGTTCCCCAAGCCAAAACACTAGTAGGTGGTCGAACAAGGTTCTCTTCGAGCCATTAGTCTTCTTTCCTTTCCTTGCGATCGATAAGCTACGTAGGTAGAGTTAGGCAGGTAAGCAAGCACGCGAGGCAGTAAGAGATTCCCGGGTATTGAGAACACTAAGGTTAGTGGTTTCCTGGGTGAAAGGCTATCTGGGAAATACCTCCCTCCAGTTGAAGACAAGATCCCCGAGCCGCTTCGCTTCCCGAACAAAGCTCCCACGCCCGCTCCCAAGCTCTCCTCTCTCCCCTCCTCTCCGATCAAGCACTCACCATCTCGATCTATTCATCATAGTCTCCACTACCTAAAGTGCCTATGACATTGATAGGGTTCCTCCTCCCACTTTACCTACCCCTCACAGACGACCACGGATAGAGCTTCACGGTTCATATGTAGTATAGTATCGAGTAATTAGTGGCGAGATGGATGGGGAAACAAATGCACTAAGCTGGTTACATGGCACGGTAAGCGAGCGGCTTTCGTAGTGTACGTCGTCTTCTGCATTTTTTCGTCATTCCTCCCCCCTACATCACACTTGGGCTAAGAAGCCAAAGCCTCTGCGGCTTATTACATCCCGCTAGCTCAATGTGCCGAATAACGACCTAGTGTTTTCGAGGCGAGTTAACACCAGGCTCCCTCACGGATGCAAGTGATAGGCGGCATGTGATAACAATGCAAAAAGGTAGCATAGTGAAAATTTCAGACCCGCAACAGTTCGCAAAACGACATCAAATATGTAACAGTAGAGGGTAATTTTGGTCGCAAACGTCCAGCCTGCCTATATGCAACCATCAGCCTCATCCCTTCATAGTATATCCATGACCCATAGAACCCCGGTGGATATCACTCTCCGATGAAACAAAGCTATGCCCTCAAAGAAACTCTTGCAAAAGTCCGAATGATAACGCCGTGATATGCAATCCGTAGCGGCTCTTCGGCGATGGACGACGAGTAGTGCCAATTTTCCCTTCCCCTTAATCCTCTAGCTCGTCCTCTTCGACCAGCCTACCAAGGATCAAGCTCTGAATGACCAGCTCGTTATTCAACGTCCGAACCCGCTTCGGTGGCAGATCACCTGGGTCGCCATTCGTGCGTTTCCGTTTCTTCGATGCTCCTTCACCCGGACCTGCGCCGAAAAGCGCGGTTCTCGCATCCTGGAGATGGTCATCCACAAAGACCCAGTCGAACGCGTCGTTTCCACCCTCAGCTTCTCGCAGCTTGGCTCTAGCTTCCTCGACGCTGTGAACACGCGTAAGGGATGCCCCGAGAACCTGTGCAAGAAAAACATAGGGTAACCTCTTTTCTTCATCCTTCGTTTTCTTCATTATGAGCAGAATCTTGCTCTCATCCAATAGCTTTGGCCTCTGGGATATGATTTGCGCCAACTTAGCTGTCGAGGCATCGTAAGGCAAGAGATTTCTAGAGCGAATGGCATCTCCGAGCAGCGTACTTGACCCTGCACATAGCAGATACGACGACCAATCGACAATATCGTTCTTTGATATGCAGGCAGTGACCCATCTGGGTGCCAAGCAGGGGATGCCCAAAGCGAGTGCTTGCATATATTTTACTTTTCTCGAGTGGCCGTCAGCTATCAAAGCGGCGAACCCAATTCCACTATCGCGAAGCTTCAATGAGCTTGACAAGATACCCAGAGATGATGTCTTAGTACTTGTTGGGAGTGTATCGAACTCGAAGAGCGAATTAAAGCCGTCGTCTAAAATTGTACCTCCCTCTTCACGAATCATGGCTTCGAGGCCACTTTTTGACGGTAATTTATCCCTGCATTTCTGAGGCTGCCGGCGCTCTTGAAACGAAATTGCGAACACCATGCCCTCGAATATCCCGCTCTTCGTTCGAAATTCGCGCAATGTGGTAGACTTTCGAGACGCTTTACGGCCAATGGCCCGAGAATCCTCCGATGTAGATACGGCTGGGGATTTATCTAACTCGTCAAGTGACAGAGAACTATGTCGTGAAGACTGACGTGTTCCTTTCGAGAAACCCCGTCTTGAGGAGCTATACGTCTTCAATCTAGTTGAAGACGGTGATGGGTCAGGCATAGATGATGGAGGGCGCCGTAGACGACGTCCCCTACCCACTGAAGGAGAAGAGGCACTAGCGATAGTTTCCTGAGGGCCACAATTGTGGTCACCTTCTGTTTCAGGGGCGAGACTGGAGGAGATAACTGGTGTCGTTGACAACACGCTTAACGTGGATGATCTTGTTCCGGGGTTGGGAGATGACAGTGTCCCGGGCGCTATCCGTGACGGTGTACCGGGTTTCCTAAGCCGAGCAGATTGGCGTCTGGCACTTTGTTGTGATGCCGGCACGACAGAGGGGGACGATATGACATCTATCGAATCTGGTTCAGTTGTATCGATTGCATGCGCTGCCGTGGTGTCTTGTGCCACGGGGCTAGGCTTGTTCTGTGAGCCTGGGGTTTGGACTAAGATACATGGGGATGGGGTTGGGTATGACAAAGGAAGTATGCCGCTTGAGGCGCTGGAGTTCTGCCTCATGATATCACTCATAAGTTTTGGGGGTTCGGCGAAGGTACAAGCAGGGCTAGTTTCTGGGATCATGTCCTTCTCCGTATTTTCTATCGGGACTCTTGCTAGCCCAGCATGACTCTTATCAGTTGATTGATTATCGTCTCTTGCAGGCGAAGCCTGCGAATTCGTCTCATTGATCGAGTTCTGTTGAACTACGAGATCTTGCGAGTCGACCACCGTCTCCTGAGAGCCATCGTTATCGGTGGCATATTTCCCACGGCGTTGAGAAATAACACCTTCGGAAGCAGTACGTCGAAGGTCCCCGGAGCGTTTCGTGCGGTTTGTTGATGGTACTTCAATCCTAGTTTTGCCTGAGCTAGGAAGTGGCAAGCTAATTTCTGGAAATGATTTCGATGCTCGCTCTTTTTTCAACCTAGCGCGCTGCCGGCGGAGTTCCGCTTCCTCTCGCTCAAAGTCTGAATCGAAGCTATGTTGGCTCGATGATCGCGTCGCATCGCTATTCAGGGCCCGCTTTTGGTAGGGCCGATATTCATCAATGGGTTCCAGGCCGATTCTTCCTCTGCGAGAATTCAATTTGGGAAGGGGTGTCTTATCTACCCTATCCTCATCTAGATCATCACGAGTAGGTAATACACGTACAGGGCTTGATGATTGGGACACTCTACTATCTGGTGGCTGAGATGAACGTTCGGGGAAAGTAGGAGAGGTCGGCTCGAAAAGGGGAAGTGAAGGTGTGCCAAAGCCTCGGTTTTTCAGTGGTGATGATGCAGGATTTGTAGGAGATGTTACGTTTTTCGCGAATATGTTCGGAGATGGGCGGGATGAGGTCGGGCTAGCCTTTTTCAACCCGGACGTCGGTTGGGTTTGGCCAAACAACTGGGATGCCGGCATGACGTGGCCATTGCCACCAGAAATGAAGGGCCTGGGAAAGGCTGCGGGGGTTTCAGGCTCGAAGCCGTTGGGCCTCGCCGTGACCGTTTGCGGGGTGGACTGCGATGGATCATGTAGCTCGTCGTGTTCGTCGTCTCGGCGGAAGGATGTTTCGGGTTCGTTGGGGGCGGTGTCAGGTAAATCGAATGGGTACTTGAAGTCCACATAGCCGGTATCGCCCTCCTGCAGCGTGCGGTGGTCGTGGACGAAGCTTCCTGGCGGGGATGAGGGCTGCGAGGCGTCGTCGCGAGCATACTGCTCGTAGCTGCGCCCCTCATTCTCCTGTGTTGAAGATTGGGAAGACATGGCTCTCGGCTGCTTTCTCAATGGTGCTGTGGATTGTGGGGGTGGAAGTGTGGCATCTTCTTTGGTGTACAGGGCAGGAACATCGCACGGGAGAGATGGGGCAGGTTTCTGGACGGCCCAGGTAGGAGGAGACTTGGTTGTTGAAAAGCGTGGGGTTTTGTACGATGCGCTTGAGGTAGCACAAGATACGGCGTCTGTATCGACATGGGCGTCGGTACCATGTATAATGGCGTTCGTGTTGGCGTCGATTTCGACGTCGTTCAGCGGCGGGCTCGACGCGTCTTCGAAGTGCTTTAAATTTCGTCATCAGTGCCATCCCTGCAGGAATAGATAACGGATACGGGAGACAATAAGGTACGGGATAAGTGGTAGGTACAGTGTACAGTGCCGTGGCAACGCGGACGTGGGTGCTTTGTTGATTGGTACTTTCTTACCTGGTCTCGAGGCCACTGTTGCGCACTCGCACTCCCCGTGCCTGGATAGGAACTCGGTGCCTGAATTGATGCTATCGGTAGATAGACGTGTCAGATAGATATGTTCGCTTTTATTGTCTCAATAAGACATGGATAGGAAGCGTGGGTGTATGCATTTATTCGTACCTTTGACCGATGGCCGACGCTGACGCTCGTTGCTGGGTGCTGGCGGGAGGGCGATCTAGCGTAGAGAAGATGGGCAAATATCGTCAGCAACCCTCATCATTCATTGGCTGGGTAACTGGGAGGGTTGATGATGTGCATATGATTCGCGCCACCTACCACGCCGATACCATGCTCT
The DNA here is from genome assembly GCA_022578495.1 of Nemania sp. NC0429. Taxonomy (NCBI): domain Eukaryota; kingdom Fungi; phylum Ascomycota; class Sordariomycetes; order Xylariales; family Xylariaceae; genus Nemania; species Nemania sp. NC0429. Next base: position 182,894 of record MU392188.1, on the reverse strand, counting down.
CGAATCAAGAATAATAACTTATCCTGGCTGTCCTGGCTGTAGCTCTCACTGGTAGCAAGTAGAGGCCTTGCCGAGTTACAGGCCATGGTCAACGCAGACGATAGTGCATTGGTTGATTGTAGTGCATCACCACCACCACCATCATATGAAGTGACTGGGGGGGGGAAACAATCAACGCGCTCTTCGCCCAATTGAAGCCCTCTTTAAAAAAAAAACCTGGGCGCTACAAAGAACTGCGCGACTTGGACGCGGAGTCAGATGATGCCACTTAAACTTTGACCTATCATTGTCGATACTACCTCCCTCATGTGTAATGGGTACAGTAAGTACCTGCTTTACAGTATATGCATGTGCAGGTCCTTCATCATACGGAGCATATAGGTACAGAAATATGTACTTACCCCGCCAGGCAGGTAGTAGAAAAGATGAGATCTACTTGTAGTATACAGAAGCCACCGTAAAGGATACCAGTCTCATACACTGTCCTTCGTACCTGCCGGAGGGTACACACCAACCCAAACCTAAGTACCTAAGTACCTCTCCTCGATGTGGCCTACAAATATATTTCGTAATACCTACAGTACCTTCAATCTCGAGTTTTCTCCGACGTTGATTTATTCGTTATCGGCTTCTAGGTTTACGCACATTTCCAGATGTAATGAAACAGAAGTAACAGAATAATTAATATCTATTAAAGTCTCAGCAAGATGATTTTACCTAACTGCCTTACTTTTCTTGGTCAAATATCAGACTGCAATAAATCGTTTCTAACAAAACACGCAGCTGATAACGCTACGCTGAAATTTAACTGCCTCAACTAAACGCAATATCACAAGCGATGAACTTATAAAACAACATTTGTTTTATGATTTCCAAGACATATTTTTTTTTAGCTATCAGTATAGGAAGGTGTGCGGGTGGCTTGAAATTGTAAGTGTTGCGGATAGGATAGGCCTTGCTTGGGAGTGTGTTGTAGAGAGAACAGTTGTGCGAACCACTGAATTATAAATTGAACAGGCATATACTTAAGTAGTTAGATTATTTCCTACCCCGTCCCCTTCCTGTCTTGCTTCGAGGAGGTATTCTGCTTCTCTAGCATGCGCAGCATATAGCATAGGTACATTACATACAAATGTTAAAGTGTTGGTATCGAAGCCTCAGGGACCGGAAGTTCCTCCATCCTGAGCTGGAGCTGAAAGCTTTGACGTCTCGAAAACTCTGCATCATGTTAGAACGCCAGGCAGCTACTGCGTCAAACGATCAATTATTTTATTATTTACAACACACAGTTGATAGCTGTCATGACACTGAAGCCCCTGGCCCGTGCCAAGGACAGGGCCCCCTTCGCCTCCTATATAATCCCATGAGGGAATCTAGTACAAGCAGATAGACCTTCCCTCCTTGTACAATAACAATAGTCGTATTCCAGAGTCACAAGCAGCGCAAACGAGTACCTAGCACCGTGACAATACCTACCTATTTACACGAAGGGTTGGCCAGCAGGCCCCTCTCCATCGACATAGTGGCGCGATGCGCCTCGAGGACCTTGTAATGGTTCTTCGAAACATTCGAGTCGCCCTCGTTCGAGCCGTATCCCTTGACCCAGGCCTCGACCTCCTCGATCTTAAACGTGCCCTCGGGCGATCCCGCGACCGTGGCCCCGACATCGACGGCGTATAGCTTCGCCGTCGTGTCGTGTTCCCACTCCGTCGTGCTCACCACGACCTTGGCGGCGGGCCACTTCGCCTTGATGTCCTTGGACGCCCCCTTTTTCCCGTTGTTGCCGCCTTCCATCTCGCTCTGCCGGAACCTGCTGATCTCGACGTGGCACGCCTCGAGCCGCTCCCTGTAGGGCTTGATGTCGTCTAGCTTTCCTTTCTTCTCCATTTCGTCGTGAGCTGGAGAAGCCAGAGTCAGTCACATATCAGCACCGCCGGTTCATCCCATGTGATGCGAGAAATGGGGCACGGTACACAATGGCAGAACTATACCGTTACGCTACTTGGGAGCAAAAGGAGAGCGATACCAGGCCGAACTCAGACGCCCAACCGCCCGCCATCGCCCACATGGACTAGGTAGATACTATAACAGGAAAAGCAGAAACACACATACCGTCTCGTAAAACCGTCCTGATCTGCTCGATGGTGTAGGGCCAGCCGGCGCTCGTCCCGGCAAATATCTTCTCGAGCGGGAGAAGGCCGAGGTTCGTGCTGTAATACAGGTGGATGGCGGTCTTGTGGGGCTCCGGATCGTTGATGTCTATGCCCTCGTCCTTGTAGAAGTCCTCGTCGAAGTCCTCCGAGTCGAGGAAGTTTTCCATCTCCCGAAAGTTCGCGCCGCCCTTTGGGTGCGTGCCCTCCATGTCGGCCAGGGCCGGCAGGATCTTCTTCTGGTCGGCGCCCCAGACCTCGACGGCGATCCGGTAGGCCTGGTAGATGGGGCCGATCCGCTCGTACGCCCCAGACTGACCTGTCGCGGTGACGACGGGGAGCGACGGGAAGACTAACAAGAGAAAGCTCACTAGCCAGCCGACGAGGCGCTGGGATAACATGGCGCCAGAGGCTCCCGGCCAGACTGGCAAGATCGTAGAGCAGAAGAGGGAAATTGGATAGGCAAAAAGGGCTGGAGAGAGGGCAGAGAATAGATGGCGAAACACTGCTTTACCGAGGGGATCGGTAGAGCTAGGTTTTGTTCTCGTCAGGCGAGACGGCCGTACGACCGACTAAGGGGCACCATCACCAAATAAGCAGAAGCAGAAGCACTGGGCTCACGAGTAATATGAGCTTGGCGACTTGATTCTCTACGGAGGCAGAGCAGACCATTGATTGCTATCCGGCAATACGAAGCTCATAGCTCCATGCTCCATCGACATCTGATCCCTTAGGATCGCTCTCTTTGGGATATTTCGCCGAATCAACGTTATATCATGTCGAATTAAGGCACATATACAAAGGGGGTACTCAGGGGAACATCGAAGTGACTTCGCGATAACTCGCGCTTACCATGCTCATCTGATTGGTTAGAGACCGCACGTGTATTGCTGCCTGGTAGTGAAGATGTTGGAGAACGAAGAACCTCACCGGCCTGGGTTTTGGCAGAGAGAGACGACGCAGGAAGAAGGATTCAACTGAAAGACCAGACCAGACCAGACGCGTGACGAACTTACGACCTTCCCTCATCCGTACGATCCAGACCGTAAACCACCTAACGAATTAATTTACCAAATTCTCACGGCTCTCACCTCTGTCATCCTTGGCGGTAAGAAACAGCTTGGCAGCCGCAACATACATACTTATTTCTTTCTAGGTATCTACTCCAACTTCCCCCCCCTTTTTCTCATCAATCTAACACAAGCATGCAGTGGCCTGCTCGAGCATGAAGCTTTTAATTACAAACCAACCCTTCTCGCCCTGCCAAGATACCAAAGCACTTCATGCGCCACATACACGTGGTAAAAAGAGATTCTCTGCTTACGTGCCTCTAATTATCATCACCATCACTATCACTATCACCATCACCACCATCGTCATCATCATTAGCCATCCGACCATGGCGGCAAGCGAGCGCATAGCGCGCCTCCTGCGCCGGACGGCCTTCAGCCCAGCCGACTGCCAATCCGCGCTGCAGGGCGAGAGACTACCCGAGAACCTAGGCAACCGGGTCGCGCAGCTGTGCCTGATCAGCGGCATCCGGCAGCACATCGGCTTCGCCCGCTCGGCCGCCGTCGCCGAGCTGTGCCGGAGCGGCGGCGAAGACACGGCAATCTTCGCGCGCGCGCGCAACGCTCGCCTGATCATGAGCGGCGAGGTGCCGAGTCGCGAGCTGATGCCGGACGCTACCACATTTCCCTACTGCGTGTGGTACCCCGACGTGGCTAGCGAAGAGACGTACCGGGCGCTGGCCGCCGCGTTCCCGGAAATGCGCTACCAGGCCGGCCGGGCGTGCGCCGTCGCCGGGTACGCCCGCTTGTACGGCGAGTTGGGCCTGCTCCCGGACCCGTGTATCGCCGAGGAGGCCAGAGAGGCGGGGGAGGGGTCACGCGAGATCTTCGAGCAGATCATGGCCGCGCCCGCGCGATACGGCGTCATGAACGACTACGATCTCACCGTGCGGCTGGACAGTCCCCTGGCGGGGGCCTTCCTCAACGCCGACACGGCCGTGCGCGCTACTCTCGAGGGCCGCAGGAAGCTCGTCGACCACTTCGCGCCGTGGCGATATTTCAACATCACAGAGGACTGGGGGATCGGGCTGGAGACGACGCCCGTCGCGCCGCCGGCGCGGCTCACAGATGAGGAGACAGCCCTGCTCGAGTCCCCGCTGCCCCGCGACCTCCCGACCATGCGCAAGGACCTGCTCATCCTGGCGGCCGCGTACGAAGGGAATCTAGACCGGTACGCGCGCCTGCGCCGGCCGGGCCGCAGCGTGCCGTACGAGCTGCACTGCCTCGTGCCGGGGGTCTACCGCAGCACCGCGTTAGCGCTCTGGCTGAGCCGCAACCCGGATATCGCCGAGGTCGTGGCCGCGGGTTGGGACGGGGACGCCGCGGTGCTGCGCAGGGCCATCCACGCCCGCCGCGTCATGAACAACGACACCCGCCATCTCCTGGGCGCCGAGCCGCTGGTCCCCGACGACGAGCTGCCCTATTGGATCTGGTACCCGACCGTGCCGTCGGCCCACACGCTGTGCGAGCTGGCGAGGGCGCGGAAGGCCATGCGGCCGCAGTGCGCCCGGGCCTGTATCGCGGGTGGGTACCGCAAGGGATACGTGAAGATCATGGACATGGACGAGGAGCACGAAGACCACAGCGACGACGACGACGAGGAGTCCGAGTCCGCTCTCGCGGCCGATCCTCTCCTGGCCAGAGAAGCAGAAAGCAGCCCCGATCGGGATTTCTTCGCAAAGGACATGCAGCGGCGCCGGGAGGAGAGGGGGCTTGGAGAGATCCGACGGATCCCACACGAGGACCGCTGGAAGAGGCTGATTCCCTGGCGCGAGGGCGACAAGGCCAGCACGGTGCTCTACGGCGGCCTAGTAGACGGCCCCTCCTGCGTCGTGTACGAGGGGCAGGACTGGGGCATCTGGGAGAGCCTTGGGGCTGAGCTCGGCCGCGTTCGTCTGTACCTGAGCAGTCCCGCGGAGGCGAGGGAGAGGGCCGTAGAAGCAGGGGGAGCTGTGATATTGGAGGATCACATGTAACTAAGCCTTGGCGTAGACTTCCAAAAATAAAAATGAATAAAAAATAATAATACGCGTCTGTCTATCACCGCGCTTTTCCGTACTGCCTAGGTAGCTGTGGCCGTGAGAAGTAAGGTAGGTATGCTGAAGACGAGTCCTGCAAGTCGCAATCAAAAAGCACACCGCCCATCCAGGATCAGATAACTACTTGCTCTCCCGCCAAGCGAAAAGAAGGCCCGTCTTCGAGAGACGAGTTGGCTCAGCTAAACAGCCTGGTATCGCGAGTCATGTCGGGAGTTTGTCATCTCAGTAACGTGTGATTGATAATTCGTCGCGGCATACCTAATGTTTGCGGGCAAGTGTTAGATTTATGCCAAGGGGGCGCAGTAGGGCTATTTAGCCAAATAGGGGGCTTGGGTTCCATCGTGGGATGAGGACGAGTTATTGCGGGACGTGCTGACCTATGCGTGCCCCTGACGACGGTACCGTCGAGTACATCTGATATAAAGAAAAGGTACACAAGGAATACTTACTTGTCGCAACTTCGCTGTTCTCATGGGACGCTTGGGAGTTTTCATAGCAGCCGCGTCGTTCGACTGGAAGGAGAAAGCCCGGCGTGGTGAGGTCTCTCCTTAATATGAGCTGCAGCGTCAACATGTCTATATCTAAATAAATATATATAGACCCTAAGAACAGGGCCGCTTCATGCCACAAGTAATCCCATCACGGCACGACCAACATCGTAGTCGTAGATAGGCTGTAGCTACTCTCTCTAAGCCAGCCCATCTTTCGTATTATCCCCAACCGCCATGCGCCGGGGATATACCGCCGCAGGTCTCACGACCTCTCTATCACTCCTCTTTGCACAATTCACACTCGGCGTTGCTCTAAGGCAAAGGCGAGAAGAACCATCATCCCCTGCGGAAGTTCAACTTCACAATGTCCAGCTCCAGAGATGTCCTCAGTCGTGCGAGTACGCCGGCCCGGACCCGGCCACTTGGACCACATACCACAGCTTCGATGACCTCGCACTATGCGACGATACCATCCTCTACACGCTGAACGTGCAGAGCAGCGCGTCGGAGCCGCGCATCAAGGCCTGCGGCACCGCAGTAAGCGGTCCGCGCATCCAGGCCGGCGCCTTCTACGGCCTGCGCGCGAACAATGTGACGGATGACCCGTCTCCAGAGGCCGTGGCGCAGATAGTTGCGCCTACGGAAGACACCTTCACCGCAGCGTCGCAGGACGGCCAGTGTGGCGCCACACTGGTAGAGACAACCGTTGAGATCGAGACGAGATGGTCCGGTCAGGAACCTAGCGTCTCAGAGGGCCTCTCCGCCGCTTCGGCGCAGCTCGAGAAGTACTTCCGCGACAAGGCGACCTGTGGCCCGGTAGTGATGCTGGCTCGCTCCGGCGACGCTGTGGTAGGAGCCTTTGCCGGCGGGGATCTCGCCAGGTCCGCCGCTGCCGACTTGGTCGCGGGAATAACGAAGATTCCCGCGGCAAGCCGATACGCCGTGCAGGCCTGCGGTGGTGGCGACAGCGAGGCCGACACGCCGGCCCTCGACAGCAGGTTTGGCCTTTTCGCTGACATCGACGGGGACATGTCGTTTATACACTCCATGCTGGGCGAGTATGTGAGCGGAGACGGAAAGTGTATTGATCTCAAAGGTTTGGAGAGCGGAGACGGGCCCGTTGCGTCCCCTGTGACGATTCTGGGATCTTCCATCACGTCTGATGATCGTACTGCGTCCAACAATACCGCATCCGAGAAGCGGTGGTCTCCGCTGATGCCCCGAGCTACCTGCCGTGACATCCAGGTCCAGTCAGGAGACAGCTGCGCGGCGCTGGCCCAGAGGTGCGGCATCTCGGCCAACGACTTCACCAAGTTCAACAGCAAGACGCCGAACCTCTGCTCGACGCTCAAGCCGAAGCAGTACGTCTGCTGCAGCGCGGGCGATCTCCCGGACCACACGCCGCAGCCCAACTCGGACGGCACGTGCTATACGTACAAGATCAAGGCCGACGACGGGTGCTGGGCCATCGGCGACGCTTTCGGCATCGACGCCGCGCGGATCGAAGACAACAACAAGAAGACGTTCGGCTTCGCGGGCTGCGACCACCTCCAGCTGGGCCAGGTCATCTGCCTCAGCAAGGGGACGCCGCCGATGCCGGCGCAGGATCCGACGGCGCTGTGCGGGCCTTCGGTCGTCGGCACGAAGCATCCCGCGAACTACGACGACGTCGGCAAGCTCAACCCCTGCCCGCTGAACGCCTGCTGCGACGTATGGGGGCAGTGCGGCACGACGGCCGACTTCTGCACGAAGAGCGAAGTCGGCGGCCACCCGGGCACGGCACAGCCGGGCACCAACGGGTGCGTGTCCAACTGCGGCACCGACATCGTCAACAACGCGAGCCCGCCGTCTCAGTATCGTCGCATCGGCTACTTCGAGGGCTTTAACCAGGAGCGCATCTGCCTGCGCATGGACGTCACCCAGTTCGACGTCGGCACGTTCACGCACATGCACTTCGCCTTCGCCACCATCTCGGCCGATTACAAGGTCAACCTGACGGGCGTCGTCAAGGAGCAGTTCGACAAGCTGGTCAAGATGGACACCAAGGGCACCAAGAAGATCCTGAGCTTCGGCGGCTGGTCCTTCAGCACCGACTACGACACGGCGCCCATCTTCTCGCACAGCGTCTCGGCGTCCAACCGCGAGCTCTTCGCCACCAACGTGGTCCAGTTCCTGAAGGACCACGGCCTCGACGGCCTCGACTTCGACTGGGAGTACCCCGGCGCCACCGACATCCCCGGCTCCGTCCCCGGGAGCCCGGACGACGGCGCCAACTACCTCGCGTTCCTCCAGTCCGTCAAGAGCAAGCTGCCGTCCGGCAAGACGCTTTCCATCGCCATCCCCGCCAGCTACTGGTACCTGCGCGGCTTCCCGATCGACAAGATGGCCAAGGTTGTCGACTACTTCATCTACATGACCTACGACCTGCACGGGCAGTGGGATTACGGCAGCAAGTGGGCCAACCCGGGCTGCGCGTCGGGCAGCTGCCTCCGGAGCCACGTCAACCGCACCGAGACGCGCAACGCGCTGAGCATGGTCACCAAAGCCGGAGCGCAGGCGGCCCAGGTCGTGGTCGGCGTGTCGAGCTACGGCCGCAGCTTCAAGATGAAGGACGCGTCCTGCACGGGGCCGACGTGCGAGTTCACCGGCAGCAACACCGTCAGCAACGCCGAGAAGGGCAGCTGCACCGACACGGCGGGATACATCTCGGACGCGGAGCTGCGCCGGCTGATCGACGGCGAGAAGCTCGAGGAGGGCGGCGTCGTCAAGACGTGGTTCGACGAGAGCAGCCAGTCCGACATGCTCACGTGGCGCGGTAACTGGGTGGCCTGGATGGATGAGAACACGAAGAACGCGCGCATCAAGTGGGCGAAGGACCTCAACTTCGGCGGCACGTCCGACTGGGCCGTCGACCTCGAGTCGTTCCGTGACCCGGTGGACGGCGATTCGTCGGGCGGCGAGCTCATCGCGGGCGGCCCCTCCGACTGCCCCCTTATATTTGACGATCTGGACCACGTCATGCAGTACGCGACGGCGCACCTGATCCCCTCGTTCTGCCGCTCCATCTACATCCTCAGCGCCATGGGCCAGATGCTCGGAAGCGTCATCGCCGAGTACGAGGACACCAACAACAACTACGACGGCAAGTTCAAGTACTACGCCGAATATATCAGCGACCTCGTCGACCCGCAGCTGCAGAACTGGATGGACAACTGGGGCACGGACCAGGAGACGAAGAGGGGACTCGGGAACCGCTTCTTCGACTGCAAGTACAAGCGCACCGAGAAGGAGGACTACCGATACCAGGGCCCGTGTCCGGTCCCGAAGCCCATCATGTCCGACGGCACGTGGGACGACCCGCAGACGGGGTACGAGAGCTGGATCATCGAGTACACGCTCCGGGACAAGAAGGGGTTCGAGGAGGCGCTGCTGGCCGAGCTGGGCATGAGCCCCGACTGGATCAAGTGGGGGGAATGGGACGAGTATACGGACTGTCCGGGCTGCACGCCGTGCGGGGACTGCGTCGAGGAGACCAAGTGGCACCGGAACTACCCGCGCAAGGCGGACAAGATCACGGTGCAGGACCCCAAGGAGGTCTGGGAGCAGGCGCTTCCCGAGATGGGCAAGCTTAAGGACAAGTTCTCGGCCGCGATGCTGTCCGTGGGGCTCAACATCTACGACCCCAAGCACGACGACGAGGACGCGGCGGTGGCGCTCGCGGTGCCCGTGCAGCTGCTGGCGCAGGCCGTCCGCCACATGGCCGAGATCAAGGAGATCGGGTCCGAGATCGAGGCGCGGAAGAAGAAGGAGCTGATCCTCCTCATCGTCAGTCTCGTGCTCATGGTCGTGCCATTCTTATCTGAGGTCGGCTTCTCGCTGGCCGGCCTGACCGCCATCGCCCGCTTCGCCTTCATCGGCGGCGAGATCGCCAACGGCGCGCTCTCGCTCGCCGAGGTCATCGAGGACCCCACGTCCGCCCCCTTCGCCGTCATGGGCCTGCTCCTGGGCGCCGCCGGCAGGGGCCTGAAGAATGAAGAGGCGTTCTCCGAGGCCGCCAAGGCGAGGAAGCTGATGGACGATGTCCACGTTGGTGCCATGGGCAAGACGTTTAAGGAGATCGATGATAAGGTTCAGTTGGTTTTGAAGTCCTGTGGCCGGTTTTAATACTTACTCTAGCAGGTTGTTATTTATATATTTAGATATAGGAGCTCCCGTAAGTCAATGAAGTGAGTTAGGTTGTATTGATGATCGATCAATGTTTTGTGTTGTCTTGCCTTGTGTCCGGCGGTGATGATGCTTTCGTACGTGCGGTCCCTGAGCCGCATGGGCAATCTTCCAATCCGACCTCGCGACATTGACACGCACACCAGATCGCAGCCAATTCTTGTGACCGGTGAGAAGAAATCCTGTGCCATTCTTCTCCAAACATTTAGTAGTCTGCCCATCACTGGCATTGCATTAGTTCTCCTAATAATCATCCATACTCCCTCGTGGAGATAATCTGCTCGTAGCGGTAAGGAAATTCCCTTTGGTTCCCGAACTTACAGCCCCCCCCCCCCCCTTTTTTTTTCCCCCACATCGCAACAGACATTAACATTGCTAAAACATTTAGCGATGCCAGCGATTGCTCCCGCCCGGTCAACGCCACGATATTCTTAGACGTCTACCATGTACTCGCGGATAATACCAGGGAGGTCGGCCTGCGGCTGCTTAGCATCGCGGATTCGTTTGCTCATCTTCATCGCTTGTTAGAGAAGGCCGGCGGCTGCCACGACGGCCCCAAATACTTCGGCCTGGATCTTTGTCATTATGCTTCCTCCTCAGAGATAGTTGATTGTTCACTATTATCATGCAACGGAATTAGGGCCTTATTATACTTATTTTTACCCCCTGTTTGGCCCACACCTCCCCTGCAAGTATTCGCTAGTGACTATATCTGGAGCATTTTACAAGGGTGTAAATAGGTGAGAAACTAGGGTGAATCGAAGTATCTTTAATGCGTCAAAGTTATTGGTTTATAGCGTTCTTGGCAAGTACACATCCCTTCAGCCCAACACAAATATATCGTCAAGGCGCCAGCTACCGCGACCGCCGCACTTTACCCCTTACGGCTTCGTATCCTAAAACGACTTCATCATCGCACGAGGGCTGTAGCATTGCTGTCCTTCCATATATCCGCCCAACAGAGGACGATACAGTACCTACTTACGTATACAGGACGTATACAGCACCTTTGTCGCCCGGTCTTCACTTTTACCCCGTCTCTCTCGCCCATAGACTCGTAACACCGCCGCATAGGACGGCTAGTGTTCTATAGGATGCCGGCGCTTCTTCTTATTCGTAAGACAGTGCTTTGCTCGTGATAATGCGCTGCGATTAACACGGGTCGACTCAACCAGCAACTGTTCCTGCTGGCCACCTCCAAGTCGGAACCACCACGTCGTAGTCTCCACGTCTCCGCCGCCTCAATCCCCGCTCACCATGTCCGCGGAGACGCCCACAGAGCCCCCCTTTAGCACGAATACCCGTAGCACCTCTCCCACTGTCACCCTAAAAGAAACCCCCCAAGCCAACCCTCATCAAAACCTCAACCCAAGCCCAAAACCGTATCTGCGCTATTACAGCGAGCAAGACTCCTACAGCCTCTCCAGCCAGCGTCTAACAGAGCTAACAGAGGATTCCTTATCCGCGCATAATCACTATGAAGCTGAGCGATGGGGCGGCCACTATGGTGACGGGAACTATGCCATATGGCAGTATCTCTCCCCATCCGGCATCAGAGACTCGAGCACATCTATGTGGCATATACCACAAGCACACACAGCGACGAGGACCGGCACTGCGTCGTCTCGCACTACGGTGACTCATTCTGCAGACCTAGTTTCGCAGATCGGTGACATAGCAGGCGATATCTATGCAGCGGGCGGGCAGTTCGACAATGTGTCTGCTCGCCCCAGCATAGACTACCTAGCTAGGATACTTCCTGAAGACGTTGGCATAGTAGGCAATGTCTATACAGCAAGACAGCAGTTCGACAATGTGTCTGCTTTCACCAGCACGGGCCATCTAGCTGGGATGTTTCTGGAAGACGTCGAGCTAGAAAGATTATTCAAGTTGGCACTAGACAATCCAAAGATTGGGGGTGAGAGATTGGAGAGAAATTTTCGTAGGATTTTGGTTGCTTATTCAGAGGACCTTGGAGCAATCTCTGATACTGAGCGTCAGAAGCAGGCGTCAAAGACGGTCAAACTTGTTGCCAAGTCTGTTGCTCAATTGATACGACGTGCGATTGACCCAGAGACAGACAATACTTCAGCGAATTTGAAGGCTATGGAAAGTGTGAATACTTCCCGAATCATTAAAGAATATCTTCAAAGACTTCCACCCGGGAATGTCCATGATTCGAGTCTACCGGACTACTCTACCCTTGATCTACTACCGTCAGATGATCCTAGTGAGTCAGAAAGCAGTTCCATAAATGGCGACACCGATTTCTCTGCCCCAGGATACGTGAACTTCCTTACAAGCGGGCCACCCATGGCGAATTTACGTGAGAGGCTCCAAACATTTGTCAATCCTGCATCTCATGCTCGGCTGTTTAGTGAGACTGCTGAGGGAAATGATGATTCTATTCCTGATGTTATGGCCGACAAGGAGTTCAATCAACGAAATGAAGAAACGTGCTGTGAAGCAGCGCAACTGGCGACCTCCACGAATGCGGTAATTGATTCGAATTACACGAATGAGGAAGCAGAGGTCGTAAACTTGTTTCAGGATTTATTTTGTGAGTCCAAAGGCCTAATGTCGGAATGAGCGTTGAAGACTGATTGTAGGGATAGTCCTTCCACAGAGCCTCCCAGAGTTGATTGACATGGTCTTCGACTTATTCAGAATACCAAGTGCTGAAGAGCCAGAGTTGCCAGGCAAAACTCGCGTCAGATGGAAATGTGTAAGTCATCGTCGAAATAATAGAATGACAAACGAGTAATTAATGTCTTATTTAGAAATGCGGATCACAACTGTACGACGATTTCCCCAAGTTAGCAGCAGGCGATCTTAGTCTACTGCAGTCGCAACTACAACAAATCAACGATGATCAAGGCATTGTCTCCCGGAATACCAGAGAAATCATTCAAGCCTGGGTTAAGAACATCATAGAATACTGTGTTAGAAGCATGGTTTCAGGGAAGGTACGCTCAGCATCGCGTCAGCAACACGATAGTGGGTTGCCGCTACACTCATTGAACCCTCCTACCACCAGGCGACAAGATTTGGGAGCGACCGCAATAGATCTTCACCTCATGCTTTGCATTGACAAAGGGGAAGAAATGGCTAGTCTATATCAGGCGAGTGTATCGAGTGTGTCAAATGACGAGCAGTTGTTCCAGTTTTTGAGGAAGCAATATTGGAAGCACAGGAATTTTCCGTCATGGTTCACCTTGCGATGCGTCAGAAGGTTATCTCTGACCCAGGTGAGTTCAGTAATTGTATATCTCTGATACTACTTTACAATTGCTAAAAGCTACCATTGCAGTTCGAAGTAGATGCGAATGACTTTGCTATGCTGGATTCGCACAATGCCACTTGCAACCCGCAATGTACTTGTCTTCCGCCCGTTGGAAGAATCATTGGTAATGAGTATTGTTGTTCGCCAGCACCTGAAATACCTCTGGAAAGCCATCCAGCTGTTTCCTCGAAACAACTCACACATTACTTCAATAAAATGCATGCTTTTAAGAAGGTGCAGACAAGAATATATAAGCAGCTTCCGAAAAGAACGTCCAAGCTTAGCGATGCACGGCCAGACGATACGACCCTTGCCTGGGGAATATATTTCGAGGAAGGATGGCATTGGAGAACAGTCGGTTTTCTTGTATTTCTATCCATTTTTGGTTCTCTGGCATTTGCTGTCATACTATGGGTAGTAGTGAAGCAAAGTTTAGGAGATGCATTTACTGCAGGGAGTTTTATAATAGCAGGCTGTGCTGCCTTACTTGCCTTTTTAGCATGGAAGAGTATGGATGCTTACAGTTAAACTAAGATATCAAACGATTTTAACAGCTTATATAATCACTGCTTCTCAATACATTTCATACACTAGCGCTAAGCACAATAAATTATTAAAAACAGTTATATAACAGAAGCTAAAGTTATGTTTCCATGTGGAGAGTGAAAAGTTTTTATGCTCGGTTTTCGGTGTGTGGAGGGGAGGCTGATACTAAGCCTTGGAATATCCCATGGATAGATGCTTGCCCTGAGTTTCTGAAGGACACCCCGCCAAAGAAGTAAAGACTTGAATAGTTTCGGCTCATTTAACATTAGATAACTTTAGCTTACTTCGATTCGGATTTAGGAAGGCTACTCCATTCCCACACTGCCTGTACGTTATCTTGAGAGGTAGCTGAACATCCACTAATCCTCGACGCCGTGTCCTGAGTCATCAGCACCCCTGACAAATAATTACGATGCCAAGGGTGAGCCACTGGATGTCGAGTCTAGGCAGTGCTGGCATAATACTAGGGGGGTCGTATCTTGCTGAAACGTCTTTCTTGCGGAACGAGGCCCTATTCTCCTCTCTTCTGGCCCAGCCGTAATTTCAAGAAGAGTGGAAGACCTGGGACATAGATAAATGCGAGAAGAGATCGCTCGGCGTGGTGGGAAGAGCCGACGCCAGCTCAGCCGTCAGAGGCAGGAAAGGGGCCCACGAGCTGCTTGGTGATCCGGTCCCAGTGTGTCGCATTATCGGCCTCCAACCCGTCCCAGTGATGATGCAGAGCTGCAGCCGTTTGCTATACGATAGAGCCGCCGAATCACTTCCATCAACCCTATGCGCACGGCGGCCCGTTTGACAAACCCAACAGCACCCACTACGTTACTTCCCTACCTTAGTAGATGGACTTGTCCCGCCACCCTCCTAAACCGAGCCTTACTAGTCTGTCGAGCTCGGTCGACCCATCCGCCTGTATGCCTTGTTCATCCATATCTCGAAGCAACTTATCGATATATTCGCCTGCCCCAGAAAGGCGTAGAATATGTGCAATAGCGCGGTGAACCGCGAGCAGGCGAGGCGAAGGTGGATCATCGGCAGGGTAAAACGTCCGTGTAATAGGAAAATCTAGGTTCCGCATGCGCATGAGGCGACGGTGGTAAAAGGTTTTAATTTGGTAGCTGTGCGGTTGTTGGTCTGGGATGGGTTCGAAGAATACCTTAAAGTCACCAAAGGCTGCGTGGATAAAAGATGTAAGCGTAATAGCATTGCTCAGCCGGTCGATGTTAGTCCCGTCGATTAAGTGCACAACACCGCTGTCGAACATATTAAGAATCCTGAGTGCGGCTTGCTTGGAGAGGTGGCCCGCATCTGCGTTCATTAGGGAATGTGGAAGTATGTGGGCTACTTCCAGCTCGTCAATGAGTGTATCTTCCAGAAGCAGGGCTCCATCATCATCCCGGGCATCGTCGCCATTTTGTATTATACGGCGATCCGCCTCCTTGTGGTCAAAGTAGCGGGTGACGACACAGCGATGGCGATCGCGAACAAGACAGGCCCCCCGAAGCTGAGACAGCCTGTCCGGTGTCCCATGTACGCCTCCCTGGACTCGCTCGACACCTGAGTGATATGCGGGTGACGGTTGCGGTGTCCTTTTTGTAGTAGAAGCCTTGACTAGGATAAAACATCAGTAACGGCAGAGAGAGGAAACTAAAGGACCGAGGCAATTATTACTCGGCAGGAAGAAACAATCCAGGAGGTAGCTGGCAAAGCCGAAGAATAAAGAGCGGAGATCCTCAAGACCATCGAGATCACCGTCGTTACTATCGCCCTGCCCGTTTAGCGAAAGCGCCATAGCCTGAAAAAAGGCGCGCAGGAAATTATCTCGAGCATCGTCGGAAAGCGCATACTCGTAAGCACAGCGGACAAGTCTCTGTGGCTCATACTGCCGTGGGACGCTATCAACAGTATCGCCAGCTCCAAAATACTCAACAATGCGATAAAATCTACGTATCGCGTTGTTTCGCTGGCTGATCCCCAAGGGCGCTTCGGCTGAGGAATCAATGACGCCCTCGAGAGAGGGCGACGGCGCCGACATGGTTCGGATCTCTCGACGTCCAAATGGTAAGAAAATCAATTTAGGAAACGCGCCGACGCGCCAACGCGGCTTTGTCCCTTTGAATGTCGTTTCACCTCCGTAACTGTTGATGGGGTAAATTATGTTTCTTGGCAAGGCGATGCATCCAATCAAAGCGAGGATTCCATCGTAGATGTAGCTTAATTAACTGCATTGCTCTGCCAAGAAACGCGACAGGCTCTACCAAACGATCCGGAGGTGAAACGGCATTCAATAGAATAATGTAGTCGTATCCAGGTTTGCCGGCTGTCCGAGTAGATTACTGTCTCTCGCGAGCATAGCAATTGCTCCCACTCCTTGAACTGGATCACAAGGTCTGGTCTGTCGGTCTCAGTGGGTGTTGTTTGTCGACCTTCTGGTGAGCACAAGGAGCCTTGCAGTGTGCCCCCGTATACCCCGTCATCCTCTCTTCGAACCTAGCACGTAGTCTTCTTCCCGTCAGAAAGGCATGTGCCATCCTCACCCGCCTTAGTAGTCTTCGGTGTAGGAGTGCGTCGAATGCTCCCTGAACGTCTAGGATCGCGATAGTGGCCTGTGTTTATCGATCTCTTCTAGGGTGGCATTCGGGTTCTATTTCAGTCCAGGTACTGTTTCGCCGGATAGCCAACCCCAGCGTGTTAGAGGAGAAACTAGCGACACAAGAGATGAGTTGATAGATCGCAAGGTTAGAGGCCTGAGGAGGGGGGACAAAGAATAACAGTTTCAGAAAAACCGACAGGTCACCACTCGCCGGTGTAGGACTAACGCTCCAGTCATGGATAGCACAACATTTGACCAGGAGAATAATCGGTCTGCAGTTATGTGCATGCTGTACGCAACCTTTCTACTCAGCTCTCTCCAGACCGCCTTGGAAACTAAAGCCTGCTTTCATTAGGCATCCAGAACACACATCCGCTTACGAGTTCATCCGTTGCCAGTAGGTCTGGCCGCAAAAATGGACAACGAACCCGAGTCTCGTTGTCAGAAGAGGAAATTCAGGCGCGATAGCGTCGATTTGATCGAGAGTCAAGGCGAAGTGGCAGAGTCCAGGATAACTATACCGGACGCTCATCGTCTACAAGTGGCGGCGATGGCCGACGACGGAGCGTCGGTCCGCTTGAGGGGCGAATTTGGGACAATATTTGACGATGAACGTATCGAGGTCGCCGCGAGAATCAAGCCGGAAACAGCTGATACTCTAGAAGAGGAATCCTACGATACTTTTTCCGAAGTCAGCGGCGGCAAGTTGTCTGAGAGCATTAGATCGCTGTCGGAAGACATCGCGAGTGGCGATAGCCATGGTAGCCCAGAACACCGTCGCCGGTCAGCCAAAAACAACCTCCTCCCGGACCTCCTAACAAGCGCTGTGTCTAATAAATCGCCAATCTAGTTTCCAAGTCCCACCTCCCCCGCTGCCCGCGATCCAGCCTGGATCGCTTGTTCGTGCGGCCGAGACGTTCCTAAGCCTATGCGACGCCATCGCTCGCTTCTTGGCCGCTTTCGCAAAGCAAGAACTGAGCCCCTTTAAGAAATTCCCGTCCAAAGCATCAGACAAAGAAAGGTCGCTAAGTAGTAGTAAAAGTACTACGGCTATCGAAATGCGAAAAAGATTTCTTCCGACTGATCATCATGCCATGATGGGCATCGTACACACGACGAATTCGGGCTCGCCACTACTAACTGGGGTCAACCAGAAGGAGCCCTCTGGAGACATAGAGTGGAAGGCTCAAAGGGAGCGTATCGGCAATATGCTGCTACGATTCCTGCAGTGGAAGGGCGAATTTGGCGAGGGCGATCTGCAGGCCGTGCTGGATGGCACATCGAGTACAGGATTCTTAGGAGAGGGGGCTGTCAAATCTCAGCTGCTGAGCATGGGAAAAAAGCTCAGCGATTGTGAGTCGTATTTTTGTCATTGGTGTAAGCATGAGGCAACTACTAATCTGCCCGTTTCTACACAACAGTAGTGGCATTTCAAATGGACAAGGCTAGCTTGAATGAACGCGTTCTAGACGCGGCCAAGAGCCTGGACGACTGGCTGCAAAAAGGCAAAGAAGCCCAAGCTGAAGTAGGAGAGAGTGATGACACGTCATCTATCTCCAGCGACAGCACGACTAGCTCGAGCACTGAACTTGCAGACGCCGCCGACCAACAACTCGATCAGCTGGATATCGAAATGTACAATCTCGTCAGAATGGGCATCCCGGACTTGCTCAAGAAGTCTAGACCTCGACGAACGTCGTGGCAACGCCAGAACTCGGCTACTCTATCTCCATTCCGTGAAGATAGGAACAAAACGTCACATACGTACAGTAGAGATTCCTTGACTCTCGCAGCTCCCGCGACTTTCCAATCCTCGATGCCTGGAAGCACCTCCGGCCCCTATTCGTTCCCCGATCCCAGGTATACCCTCGGGAACACAACGGCCTTACATAGCGAGAAAAGGAGGAAGACCGAGGAAACGGATCCGTGGGCTTCCACTCCGGAATTGCTTCAGCGACTTCGGTTGTACTGGCGAGACAAGCGACCGCCCCCGGATGTCGAGAATTGGCTGTGTTGGGAAGGATTCTTTCAACCGACGCTTGTAACATCGTGTGACCCAACTATGTTCCAGGCGGGTAAGCTCCGGGCTGCGCTGGCGAGCTTTGAGCAGAGCCAGAGGGAGCCGACCGACTCGGTCCACCCGTTGACAACCCTCTTTTCAAAAATCCAGATCCAACCCGTCAACAACAGGATCTGCACCGATCTCGTCCAGAACTTCCGCAACGCGGCCCCGAAGGTGCAGCACGACCCCATACTCAAGACCCCTGGCTCCCTGCTGGATTCTGCCGAGTCCGTCGATTTCACCCTAGCGCTGCTCGAGAGCCTGCCCCAATGGATACTATACACCAACTTCCCCAACGGCAAGCAGCTGGCCTTGTCGCTCGGGGCCTCGGTGCAGACGGCCCTCCTTGACGAGTTCTGGGACTCGTGTGCGGACATGGCCCAGCAAGCGCTCGAACTCTTCCCCTTCGGAGACAGCGACACCGACTCCGAGCTGGCGAAGCACCGGTACGTGCAGAACCTGCTTCTCCAGCGGATCAAGCGTCTGCGTTCACTCCAAATCAACCGCGCTCTGATGCCAGCGTGGATTGCCCTGGTGCCGATGGTAGACGGGCTGGCATCCAGACTGCGAGATCTCAGCCCCGACATGCCTAAATTCGACACGGAAACGGGGAGACAGTTTGTAGCGCCCCCTGTCCCTCCGGCGGCGCCCCGACCACAGACAGTAGCGCCAATACCATTGTCTCCGAAGTGGCGAGCACAGCCGCATTCTACACCTCAGTTTGGCTACGGATCTACGGGCGGCCTGTTCCGCGAGGTGCGGACGATCGACGTCCCGGATCCAATACTCCTGCCACCGGCTCACCTGCTCTTCTACGGCACGCCGGCGTCCGGGGACGGCCTCGGTTGGCCTACCAGCCCGCCGCAACACGGATCAACGACAAGTACCTATTCCATGGGCGAGGAGGCGACTGGGCTTGGGACATCCATGTGCACAATATGGATCGGCGAGGAGTTTTGCACTTTGGACTAATACATTGCAATTTGTCCTTGAGAGATTGTCAAAACTATAACAAGGCTTTTTGCAAAGCTATAACTTATACAGTAATATACAATACAGTAGCGCTGCTCTCTTTTTCTTTTTCTTTTCCATTTTCAAAGGCGGAATCGGGAGAGGACATCCCTTTGGACGTTAAATGCTATCAAGTAATCAATTGATTAGGCCCTGGTGGTCTTTACAATATGCTGGACAATGTTCTGTGTTTGCTTAATGGAAGTCCGCCCTGAGCTGTGTTATTTCACTCATGAGGCTTTAATATGGTTTGAGTATTCAGAATTTTGTGTTGCTATCTGCTAACTACTTGGCTTCCTTGCTGTATCAATGGAAGTGTTAGCTCCTTGAAAGACTTAATCAGCCATTTCAAAGATGTTGATGGTGTTTTCAGCCTTGATATCCTGGACTTTGTTGTTTTCATGTATGGTGGGGAATGGGGTGAGTGAGATCCTCTATTAGAAGCTGGTTAGGGCTTGTGACAAGCCTCCCAAGCCCCTTTTTCTTGGCAACCAGAATGTGTTTTTCCAAGTGAGTCTTGTTCAGTGATTCTTGTTGGAAATACTAAGTTATTGCAGTTAACTGCAGACTACACTACTGCACATCACCTGGATCAAAGAACACTATGCAACTTTTGCTTTAATTATTAACAACAGAGAGTCAGTATGTGTTGCCTTTTTCTCCTTTATACTAGACAGAGACATTGATGTGCTGCAACTCACACGCAACGTGATTAGTTTCTTAAAGATTCCACTAAAGATCCTCACGGGAAGGTTACCATTTGGCACCTAATGCCCACAACAGGTTGCACTGAATAATTGATTCCGACAATTTGGGCCTTGGCAAAGCAGAGAATTCTCGCATGGCAATGTAAGTACCTAAGTCAACAATAGATACCTACTTAATACCTACACTACTTCATGAGCTCTACTTCATTACCTACCTACATGTAGACTTTATGGTAACTTGGAATGTACCTACTCTTCAGAAGTAACATCAACAAGTTACACAGCCCATCGCTTAGAACTGTCCAAGGCAGGTACCTACCTCTGTAGGTAAACAACAACAGGCTTTAACAGTTTCCCGGTCCTACCTTCCTCAGTAACACATTCATTTGCCCCGCCTATTCCATATTCTTGCCCCTCTTTGCCAACTTCTGTTTTCTCTGACAACCAACCCCCTCTCTGACAACTACTTCGCTAACAACCACTTCCCCAACAACTACTCCCCCAACGACTACTTCGCTGACAACTACTTCTCTAGCAACCTTCCCCTCATCGAACAACAACACCACTTACATCTCCTCTTCGTTTAAATTGTGTTTGCCACCACTTTATCAGCCACTTTCCTAAACTCGATCAGTTCGAAGAGTAACTGATACCAACTCCAGAGAGCACCGGCATCTTCTCAAGCGCAACGCAACACCCCAAGATGAACTGGACCGCCGAAGTCGACAGCCCAGGAACTCCATACAAGGCCCCGGACGTCGAGACGCCTAGCAGCAAGAGCGGGAACACGCCGAAATTCGAGCTGGCCGTCTGGATCGTCGTCGGCTTGGCCACCTCCCTGGTGGCGCTGCGCATCACTTACCATGTCTTGAGAGGCCGTCGCCGCCTGTGGAGCGACGACTACTTCCTGATCGTCGCCCTGGTCAGTATTGCTGCTTCCACTCTGCAACGAACATTATGTGTTGCAAAAGAAAATGTTGACTGAGGCTGACTTGTCTTGTCGGAAAAGGCCTGCTTAATCGGTAACGGAGTCACAATTCAGGAATGGTTACCTTACAAATTCGAGCCGAATCTGACCGCAGCTACGCCCGCTGGTTATATCTGTGAGTGTCTACTACCAGCTCGTTAATGAGCTTCTATTACTGCACGTTTCAGTTACGCAAATACTCGTTATTTCATTACTGTCATGTCGAACTGAAATGCCTTATTTACATACTCGAGTAAGAGTGCTGACTTGAATACCTATTAGTAACCGGTTCCCTGATGGGACTCTTCAACTCTCTTGCCTTGGCGCTCAGCAAGACGTCTCTGGGGATCACTTTCATGCGGCTGACAAGCGGAATGTGGAAGTTCAGCCTTGGTGTGCTCGTCTTCGTCATCGATCTACTGTTCGTCGTTCAAGCATGGAGTTATTGGGTCGCAGACTGCGCGGACAATCCCGAGCCCTTTCGAGTACAGAATGAATGTGTCTATCACGGCACGGTTGCATCTTTTCGACTCGCAGTTCAGGGTAATCACATATATCTCAGTTCCCCAAGGGTTCAGACAAATTCCACGCATGCGCTGACAATTTATAGCTCTCTCTTGTACCCTGGATATATACTTCACGCTCTTGCCTTGGAAGATTGTGCGGCCCCTCCAGCTGAAACGATTTGAGAAGATTGGCCTGGGCATCGCGATGAGCTTTGGTTTCGCGTGAGTCCCTTTATCACGTTGATTGTTGGGGAATTATAGCATGCTAACCTTGATCTCGAATCTATTTAGGTCCCTCTCTTGTGGTCTAGTGCGACTGGCAATCCTTCTGCGTCTTGGCAATGAAGATAGATATTACCAACCATGCAAGTCATTCTCGACTCAGTGTCACGAAATTCCATGTGAACGATATAATTATGTCTAACACATCTCATAGTCTACGCTGTAGGAGGCTACCTGTACAACTTCCTGGAGCCCGGTTTCTCGATCATAGCCGCCTGCATGCCCATTCTTCGCAAAGTCGTCAAGGACATGATCGAATGGAATCTAGTTGCGCGGATTCCCAAGTGGTTCGCACTGCTACGACGCAAGAAGCGAACTAGCGACAGCGAATCCGTGCTGCCGTTGAGCAAAGACCCGGAAGACTCTTCTTCGTCCTTGGGAAAGACTTCCTCGGAGAAGACTGACACGACATTGGCCCCCACGATTTCGCCGGTCACCTAAAGCATGAAATCATCGCCTGCTGCTTTCTGTGCTTGTGCGGGTGCTGCCTACGAAGCCGTCAGAGCCGAACGAACGATGTATTGATTTGTCGCATATTGCATGAATGGGGATCGGCTTTGTAAAAGGCTATCAGTACTTGTGTATGTCAAAATCAGGAAGATTAAGGGTTGTACATTATCGCTATAAGCTGCATTTGAGAGAAATACAAATGACTAAACACGGCTGTTCTTTTCCTTATGACCGAATAACCCGTCGAACTTGATTGAATAGGAGGTGACTCAACACCATGTCAGTCAGCGGCGCCTCTCGGCCAGAATGGCCGCTACGCTAACAGATCTTTCAAAAAAGAATCTATCTCAGAGTTTCCGCTTCGCACGACTGGTAATCCCATTCATCATAGCCATTTCATCATTAGAGATAGGGTACCTTTCTGCTATGAATCCCGTTCTAATAGTCACAAGGGGCGAGGGGAAAGGGGGAAGGGGGGCAAAGGAAAAAAAGGGAACAAGCATGAATTCGTCGTCACAAAATGGGACAAATATCATTTAGCTTGCGATAGTCTAGATATGAATTCATTCATTTCGCCCATCTTGAAGGGACTTTCTATGACGCTCAAGCAGCTTCTTTCTCGGCAGCTTTCGCAGCTTTCTTAGCTGCTACCTGCTTCTCTTTCTCTAGTTTCTTGAGTTGGTTCTTTGAGAGTTTCCCATCGCCAGCACCCCCCGTCTGATCGGATGAGATTGGTACGATTCTCTCTATTCTAGGATTTCCTCTCCATTTCAGGGGTCGGATTGACATGAATTGCTTGACTACGTCGTCGGTTGCTTTGGTTCTCCGTCCTTGGAAAGTTGCTACGTATTCTTGTAGGTGTTTGATACAGATTGCTTTGAGCTGATGAAGTTGTTAGTGCTGACATGTAAAGAATCAGGACGAAAAGACGAACCTCTCCAGTCAAAAGCTTGCCTTCTCTATAGTCCTGTCCAAGCTTTGCCAATTCCTGTTGATCGTTAGTATCGAAAGTATGATTAATATCATGGGAGTCATACCTCGTCGTCCTCCATAAAGAACTGTAGGTATTGGTAGGCAACATCGACGTCCGGGTTGCCTCCTAATTCCCGCTGTTGCTCTGCTGTTTCCTGTCCACCTGAGAAGGCATACTTGTTGATCTTGTTTTTAATCTGGTTTGGGGTATCTTTCATGAAGATGGCTGAAGTATCGATGCTTGCAGACATCTTCGAGCCTGGGCCTTGGAGCGCATCCAAGAAACGTGAGTGCATTAAAGACGGTTTGGCGTACTTCAATCGCGTTGCGCAATCGCGAGTTAAACGGAAATAAGGGTCTTGGTCGATGGCGCATGGGATTAAAGCCGGGATCTTCGCTGACTCCTTCTCATCGTCGCCAAAAATATGAGGGAATGATGTGGCAAACGCTGTACTGCCCTGTATACTAGCAAAATGGATCTTGCCGATGTTCGTGCTATAGCCGAGTCAGTCATCGTGCAGCACTGGTGGGAGGTTGAGTGCGGACCTGTCATTAAAACCAAATACAGCTTTGGCCACGTTATAAGTAACGAGCTTTGAAAAACGAGTGACGTTTCTGTAGAAAGCACCACCCATGAACTCATAGTCGGAGAAAATGAAGGTCTTATCCGGGTCGAAACCTATCGCGATGATGTCTTTGCAGTTGTCCTTGGAATATCCAATGACTTCTTCAACTGTGCGTTTTTCCGAGAACAAGAATTTCTCGTCTTTGGGGGGGATCATGGTCAGCTTATAGGGGAGCGAGATAAGGTGGCAGCAACGGGGCTACGCACCGTCTGTCAACATGACCACAAGAGGAACATCGAAAACATCTTGGAGCCATCTATGAAGACATCGTCAGTTAGATACTAGAGAATATAGTGGAACCTGAATAATCACTGACTTGCAGAAGTCGAAGATCTGCGTGTGGCCTATGTGCATCGAGTCGCTACTCGGGCCACGGCCGGTATACAAGAAGAATGGCTCTCCCTGCACCCAGAATTTAGTCATGGCAGTAGCTTCTGGATGGGCTCAATTCTATACCTTCTCATGGCGATCCAGAATAACTTCCAGCTCTCTGTGGCTGAAGACGATCTGGCGTCGCAGGAACCTATGTGGTTTGTGACCAGTGACGCGCTCGAACCTGTCCAAGATGTCCTGGTCTATGAGCTTGGTGCCGAATTCTTCTACCAGCTTATTGTAATCGATTGCCTTGACTTTTCCATCCTCGCCTACTTCGCCGGAAACATTCCAGGGATCGACGGTCTGCTTGTGCGACGGGTCGCTTGGGGCGTCTGGATTGGCGACGGACGGAACATCGGCGGTTGGCGCCTCTGGCTGTGAGGCCATGATTCAAGGAGTAAATTGGTTTTCGACTGGTACTTTATCCGGAGAGGAGGCTCGAAGGAATATGAAAGACACACAGTCGCTCAATTCCTCGGGGAGGTGCTTGGATAAATCAAGTGAGTCACAGGAGGTATCGTGTTATAGAATGGATGTGACTGTTCAGTCGATGGAGGGGCACTATCCGAGATGGGGATTTAGATCAATTGGAGGGGTCCAAATAGGTATATACACATACAGCGATACCTACTGCCTATATGCATAGCCTATGTAGTTACCTAAGCCTAGGAGAAAGCAGAAAATACTTGTCTCCACCCTCTAGATTTACGCTAACCCTTATAGGTAAGGTGCATGTACCTACCTCGAGGTGAAGCCGACCTCGAAGTAACTAGGTACCTACCGAAATTGTTTACGAAAGTTATCGCAAGCAAGCAAGCAAGCAAGCAAAGTTCCCAGCT
Source organism: Nemania sp. NC0429 (assembly GCA_022578495.1). Classification (NCBI taxonomy): domain Eukaryota; kingdom Fungi; phylum Ascomycota; class Sordariomycetes; order Xylariales; family Xylariaceae; genus Nemania; species Nemania sp. NC0429. Next base: position 157,704 of record MU392188.1, on the reverse strand, counting down.
AAGCTTCATCAAACTCCTCATCCAACACCGACAACCAGCACCAGACCAGAACCCCGAGGTACTCGATAACACACACGCCTTCGCCGTCTCAATTTACAAGCCAGGCCATTCATATAGCAACCATGACGTCCACGATCGGCATCCCAATCAAGCTCCTGAACGAGGCGCAGGGCCACATCGTCACGCTCGAAATCACATCCGGCCAGACTTACCGCGGCAAGCTGCTCGAAGGTAGGGACGAACCCCCTCCCCTCTCCCTCCCCTCTCCCTCCCGAAATGGCGCTTTGTGGCATCACATCGCCCCGACGCGTTTTCCCCCTTGCCCTGCCTGATATCTCGCTCCACGCTAACCGGATCTCTTACAATAGCCGAGGACAACATGAACGTACAGCTGAAGGATATCACCGTGACGGCGCGTGACGGCCGAGTCAGCCATTTAGATCAAGTTTACATCCGCGGAAGCCACGTCCGGTTCTTCATTGTACCCGACATGTTGAAGTTGGTCAATCCCCATCCCCATCCCATTACAGCCTCCTTGGCCGCGCACGAGTCGCGCCTGACGTATCTTTCCCTCCCCTCTAGAAACGCCCCCATGTTCCGAAGTCGCAATGCCCGAGGTCGCGGTGTTGGTTTGGCCAGAGGACGTGCCACTGTCAGCCGAGCGAGGGCTAGCGGCCGCGGTGGGAGGTAGAACGGAGTCCCGGACACATATCCAGGAAATCCAGCTGCGGAATTCTAAGCCGAGCCGGGTTGGACGGTTCCCGGCGGAGGCGAAAACAGGGTGGGCGAGTTGGACTCTACGTTATCGGCTACCAGCTTCTTGCCCGATCGTTCATGGCGTTTGGAGTAAAAATGGGTATCGCATTCTGGGGACATCAGGGACACCGATACCGACCTACAAATGTTCATAACAAGGACGCGCTTCGACGGCTTCACACAACAGTTTCTTCCACGGCACATATGACGCTATAGAAAGCAAAGGTGATGCCCATGCGTCATTTAGCGGATTGGCCGGGTCATCTCCTCTCGTGCCGTTGGACAGTCAAATGGATCCAAAGACGAAAATGAAAAAAATGTTCTGGAGACCTGGTGGGTTGCAAGAGAATGGCGAGGGTGGGGATTGTAACTCTCGCACGTGTAAGAACCGAAACCGTCATGTTACTACGTTGAGACGGATTAATCTCTACTAGTACGGGCACAAGAAGCATGATCAAGAGTATGTAGGGCCTTCTCTCGCCGAACCGGCGTACACAGTGTTTCGCATTATCACCTTAAACCAAAGCACCTAGGTACGAATCCAATAAATACCAAACGAGTCGTTTGATAATCTCATTGTATCCTATCTAGACAGTCCGTGCCTACTCAACTCTGTTTTCCCCTTGCTCGATCAGCTTCTTTGGCGATTCTTTAATCTAGTATCTCGTGGACGGGTGCGCCTCGTAGCTGTTTCTATTCGCATAACCCCCAACCCACAAAGTCAGCCTATCGCGCCGGAACCGGCAAACACGGGGAGGGAGGGGAGCTAGGCTGCTGTCTCCCACTTACGGGTCATACTGATCGTACTGGCCGTACTGCTGGTCGTAGAGGTGCTCGGCCTGCTTCTTGGCGTGGTGCTTGGCCTTCTCGCGGTCGAACGCGTCGAGCCCCTTGGTCTCGAACAGCTTGTCGACCTCGGCGCCGGCGATGCCTGCTATGAGCTCCTTGGCGAAGGCGTGGTTAACTGCCTTGCCTGTGTTTCTCCCGAGTGGGTTTTGTCAGCGGAATGTCCCGAAGCGGCGATTTCGAAGATCAGGTAGGATATCTTGTTTCTTGACTGAAAGCTTAGGCATGGGTTTCTCTCTCTCTCTCTCTCACTCTCTTCTTTAGGATTGCCTTCGCCATTGTATGTTATATATATCACGCACCTTCTTTCCTCTGGCGATCTTCAAATAGCTTCATGGCCTCGAACGCTGCGCCGCCGCCGATGAGCTCGTGGCTGAGGTGCGACTGGTGCGGCTCGCCATCGTAGATCTCGTCACGCTTCTCGCGGGCTTCGTCTATATCGAGGCGGAACTGCCGTCAGTACGGTGTACCGTTATGACGGGTAACATAGGGGCGGTGACCCATGTCGAAAGCCTTATGAAAAAAGAGAACGAACGTACCAAATCCGAACATTGTAGTCTGCTGTAATATTCGCGGTGATAATGTGAGGTCTGGTAGATGAAGTTGGTATAGAAACTACACAAGGCACGAGTCTGATGGAGCCAGAAGTTAGCGAAGAGGTGTCGACAAGAGTGTCTGCTTTGAGCAGCTTGTCTACCTACATATATATTCCGGGTATACGTCGATTTATGTACACCTCACACCCTGTCTCGATCTGCCTAACCACCTACAGACAAGATGCCTCCACGTACACTACCTACACCAAAGGTAGCCGCATAATCGAACGATGACGAAACCGCCCAACACCGCCGCGTACCCCCTATACAGGTCAAAACAAGCAATGGCCCCCCATTGACCATTCTCAACCGCGGCCAATCACGGGGCCGGATCGCACCCGGACCTCGGCGGCTCCGCCCACGCCCTCCTCTTCTTCTTCTCCCTCCCCGGCTCTCGGCAAGCACCACACAACTCAAGATAGTTACACTAGCATAAGCGACGCTAGAGGCGTGAAACGCCCATCTAAAATAAGTCTAAGGTACTGAAATCCGGGCAGAATACGGGTATACATATCTCCCCTCCCCCCTCCCCCATCTGCCGCGCTCTAGCCAAGTACGTCTCTCGCATCGTATGATGACACAGAAGCAGCCCTAGCTCGGAGAGTTTTAGCTTCTTCTGTGTAAGAATCCCTCAGGAAGTAGTGAGCTACCTACTTAGGTATGAGAGAAGGCTTCCTTCGATGTGCTACGCATATTGGGCATCGACTTATTACTACCTATGTAGTAGTAGTACATGAGCTGGACTGAGCTGAAGATCTAGATGTGACGCCAAAAGTCAGTAACAACTCTCTCTAGGTTGGTGGGTGGTGGTACGGATGCGTCAAGAGCAAGGGCCAGGTGTCCGGCTAGTGCTGATGAAGTACATATTTTCCTACTAGATCGATCGTATTCACACGGACATCATCTAGGTACACCACCACCCTTACTTCCAAGCACGAATTACACTGCACAGCAACATACGGTACATGTCCTGCAGGTTCCAGACCATTGATAGATCCTGGTGATCAGCTGTCTAGATGTAGGAGGTGTTGCCGAGATGATACTGTACAAGTGCGGAATTTCGAATAGTTACTAAGTCAAGTATTTACTTAAATTAATTACAAGATGTTGACAGAGAGCGGTTTTCACTTGACTTGGACGGCATGAATCGCCGAGTTGGCTAGACCATCGCCACAGTGACGTAAAATCGTGTCCGTAAATCGTGTTTGTAGTACTAGCATACTTACTTGTGCCTAAGAGTGTCCGATAGCCGAAAGAATAACTATATGGACAGTGTACGTGCAAGTCCACCAGCGAGCGAGCTCTTTGTAAGTAAAACTGGTACGTCGTTTCGTTTCGTTTCGTTGTGTCTTATTTCATTTTGAATGGATCTTCGTGCTAAATAAAGACCGTTGCCAAGTCTCGTTGCCGTCTTGGCAATGCTTGTTATGACCCCGGGCATCCCGCCGAGAGTATCTGGGCTGGGAGATCTACCCATCGAGGCTACGGTACCTACGTAACCCCGCTTGTAAGGGTCGAGATCGTCTTCTACCTAACCAAGATTCGGCCTGGTCCCATTGAGGGGAATCTTAGGCCTTGCTATTTGTTCTCGTAGACAATTGTCAAAAGTATTCGTTAAATATGCTCCTGATTCCTGACGCTAGATGGGCTTTGAAACTTATCGAAATAAGACCAGCAGGTTTTACATTCCAGTACTATCTTGCGCTCTATGAAGCCCCAAACTTCGTGATGTACTCGCTATGCAGCTTCTTCTGTCTATCCAAGTCTTTCTTCAGCTTTTTAAGTTGTGTCTTCGGCACCTCGCTCCCGTCTTTCAACTTGGTGGGCATTCCTTCGGTATCCCACTCGCTGTAGCGTTCATCACTCTTGAATATGTCCCCTGGCGCGACCTTGGCCTTTTCCCATTTCTCGGCCTCTGCCTTCTCCCGGGCTAGCCTCGCTTCCTCTTTAGCTTTTGCCTTTTCCGCTTCTTTAGCTGCTTTCTCTTCTCTTGCAGCAATGAGCTCCGCCGCGGGGATGAACTTGATCAACGATGGCTGACCATCTGGCCGGTCATCGAGGTAGACGCCAATGTTTGCTAAGTCGAAGTCTCTTATGCGATCGCTGAGATTCAAGATAGATTTTTTGAGCTCGGGCGTAACTGACGGTACTATCCGCCGTAGTTCGTCGCGTAGTCTGGAAGTGGCACGGATGTACGGTAATCCTAACTCTTCAGGGTCTCGGACTCCTGCTTTCACTAGCGAGCCGAAATCCGCCTCTGGTGACTGAGACAGCAAACTTGCCCATATTTCTGAGGCCGGTAGATCAAGTGATTTAGCGTCTGACAAGACAGAACTGTATACTGATTCGTATGGCCGCACGGCTATAGCCGGATCTAGGTTTGTTGATGCAGCTGCAGAGGCCCACCCAAGTCCTTCATAGGGTGGGCTTGCGTTAGCATCCAGACCCAGGATGCCAACAATCTTCGTAATCCATCTCGCGATAGCTTCAATCGCTGACAACTCCAAGTCGCCATTAGGAGCGCCAATATGGATGTTGGCTTTTCGGATAATATCCGCAATTACCCGTACCACCTGTGGGGTATCAAAAGAATTACCCAGTGCAGCGTCGACGTCCTTCTTCGCTTGTTCTAGGTCAGCCAGTAGTCCTTCGGCAGGTTTTCCTTCGGCGATTTCAAGTCCTTCTACTCCATTGCTGATAGCAGCTGTTGTACCGTTCGCTTCTACCAGGAGAGATTTTACGTTGGTGAAGAAGTTCTATACATATTAGCCAACTAATTCCAGATCTAGCTCTGATTGCACTCGACTTACGTTGACAGTAGTCTCCCAGAAATCCGCTTGTGTTCGCATACTCGGGGTGATCTCTACACCATCATTCCATCTTCCATGTAAGAAGACGATACGCATGGATCGAGAGGTGTATGTCGAGGCAAGTGCGTCCTTTATTGTTTGGAAATTCTTCAGGGACTTGGACATTTTAGATCCAGAGATGGATAAGTGACTGCCAGGTGGTTAGTTAGCATTGCTTCACAGGGTTCACCAGGGTCCTGCCCCTTAGTGCAAAAAAGCGCAAATGAAAGCTCCGTAAAAAGAACATGTCTGCGGATGCGCTATTACAAGGCGAGAGCGGTAGGGAGAACCTACCCCATATGCAAAAAGTAATTGACCCAAGTATGCTCATGTCCATGCTCACAGTAGTAAGCTTCGCTCTGCGCCAATTCGTTGTCATGATGTGGGAAAGCGAGGTCTATGCCACCAGAATGAATATCCATGCGTGAGCCTAGGACATCTGATGCCATCACTGAGCACTCACTAGGATTCGGGAAGTCAGTATCATATATGCCATTCCAAAGACAACAGGAAAGACTGAGAAGACATACATATGCCAGCCAGGCCGCCCATTACCCCATATGCTCGGCCAGTATGGTTCGCCGGGTTTCGATTTCTTCCACAGCGCGAAATCACCGGGTCCTCTTTTGCCTCCGAGGCTCTTACCCAGAGAACCCTCTCCCTCTTCCTGGAGAGCTTTGTCGTTCCGACTTTCAGGACGCAGACGCGCGTATGTGTTGCCGGCCCTCTCAAAAGCAGCAATATCAAAGTACACGGAGCCTTCAGCTTCGTAAGCGAACCCCTTTTCCACAACCTTCTCCACAAAACGAGCGATCTGCGGTACATATTCGGTGACTCTCGTGACCACGTCAGGACGAAGGACGTTAAGCGCATCCATGTCCTTGGTGAATTCGTTCTCCATGAATTGCGTAAGTGACGTGAAGATGGTCTGGTCGCTCGTGTCGAGCGTTTCTTTGTAGAGAGAGTCGAAATATGGTAGCAGTATCTCCTCGGCGCCCGAAAACAGCTCGCTACCTCCAATAGCGGTAGCGGCAGATGTCATATTGCCGATGTGCATTTTTAACTTGGCCTCGTCGTCGCCAGGCCGGCCTTCGCCCGTCAGTGTCCCTCCGGCTAGTACCTGTCCATATGCGGCATCTCTCCTATGTGCGTAGTTGTCCAGGTCCAACTGATCGCCGTCGCCTTCGAGGAGCCTCGGGAGATTGCTTTTTGCATATGACCTGAAAGCGGCCATGCCTAGCTCAGTAAGCTCGGTCTCGGTGTATTGCTTTTTTTTCTCGATCTCGAGCAGCCGCTGCCTTCGTGCTCTAAGAATGATCTGCACACGAGGGATGAGATTAGTGTTCAGGGGAGATGTCGTGGTTTTTGTTAGGACACACCTTGTCGTCAACGTCTGAATAGAGAGGAGAGGAATTAGTCCGTGTCGCATTCCAACGGGCGTTTGATCTTGAACAAGCTTAAAGAATACGACTTAAGGAATCCGGGGGCCTACCTGTAAAGTTCATTACGAACTTGACGTCGAAGCCGTAGTAATGAAGCAGAATGCGCCGAATAATATCAGTTGAGACATAGTTGCGCGCGTGGCCTAGATGGCTGTGGTCGTAGACTGTCGGACCGCAGGCATACCACGATATCTTGCCCCTCTCGATCGACGCGAACGGGACAGGCGGTCCCGGCCTTAGCGAGTTGTGGACTTTGATCGAGTCCATGGCGATCCGTGTCGCTGTCGCAAAGCCTCGGGGACGTGGCGCTCGCGTATGTCGTATTGATATCAGAGCAAATTGTCGGAATAGGCGAGACGGGAAGATGACCATCAAGACGGAGGACAATGATGTAAAATAATGTAAGAAACGAAAGGGCAGAGGAAGAGGAGGAGGAGGAGGAAGAGAAGGCGATGTGTCTCGGAGGGAAAATCGGCCTCGCAAAGAGAAGGAGTGAATCAGAGTTGCACCATTTGAGTCACAGCAGCCAACAGGCAAGAACGGGGTTACCGTGGCCGAGAGTGAGTAGGTACCTTCTTTGGATGATTGCGATATTGGCTTCTGTCATACGAAGTCAAACAGCCTTGCAGTTCAGGTGGCCTACAAGGATCCCTCAGCAGTGGCCTAGGTGTTCATTTTACCCCTCTATTTACGCTCCGTCGTCCCGTTTTAGAATAGGTAGAATAGGTACACGTAAAGGTTATTTATCATGCCGTAGAAGTGTGTACCTAAGATGTATCTAATCCATAATACGTATACTTCGTAGATACTTCTCAATGAGGTACCCAGCAGAAGAAGCTACCCCACCATTACCGCGGCTTGTCAAAAGGCAAAAGGGAAAAAAAATAACAACAAAAAAGCTTCAAGTTCCACGTTACCAAAGGTAAACTTAACTACCTACCACTTATGTATCATACACCCGCTATATCGCATAACTTCCGGAATACCATCGCATCTCTACCTAAACCTACTCGAATCAACGCTCATCAATTCCTCCCTAGCCAACAAACAATTGGCTTTTCAAAGGCGAAGGCAAAATCACCAACTATATCATTACCCGCCGTCATCATCACTATAACTACTTACCTTATATATACCATTTCGCATATAATGTCCAAGAGTCGGATTTGACAGACACAGCAACGCCTCCTCCTCCTCCCAACGAAATGTCGACCGTCTCCCCATTCCTCGATCCGGGCCCGTTGACCACGCCCGGCGCCCTCGCGCTCGTCCACCTCTCACGCGACAACGTCGTTCCCGTCTATCTGAGCAGCGATTCAGGCACCGTCGACGGCTACTCCGAAGGCGCCGTCATCAACACGCGCTTCGGCTCCTTTCCGCACTCGACGCTCATCGGCCAGCCATGGGGCTCGCAGATACGTGCCTCCGTCGTCGACACCGGCTCGAGGGGCAGGAAGCGCAAGCTCGGCAGCGTCGCTGATGCCACCGACGTCGCCGGGAATGATACCGAGGCCGCGGCTTTGAGCCCGGGCCAGGGCCAGGGCCAGGGTCAAGCGAAAGACGTCAAAACCGCCGCCACCGGCTTCATACACGTCCTCCCACCGACCCCGGAGATCTGGACATCGAGTCTGCCCCACCGAACCCAGGTCGTCTACACGCCCGACTATAGCTACATCCTGCACCGCATACGCGCTCGCCCTGGCGCCCAGATAATAGAGGCCGGCTCCGGAAGCGGGAGCTTCACGCACGCCGCGGCAAGAGCCGTGTACAGCGGGTATCCGAAGGACTCCGAGGAGAAGAAGGGCAAGGTTTGGAGCTTCGAGTTCAACCACGACCGTTTTCTGAAGATGCGGGAAGAGGTTGAGGATCATCTCCTCGGTGGCCTCGTCCAGGTCACCAACCGGGACGTGTACAATGACGGCTTTCTGGTCAACGACGAGAGTCCGGAAGCGGAATGCATATTCTTAGATGTGCCGGCGCCCTGGAAAGCCCTACCTCACCTCTCCCGTCGGAAACCTACGCCTGCCCTGCTGGCTAGTGGCGGCTTAGAGCCCTTGAAAGAGACGTCATCTGATTGGAAGTCGCCATTAAGTGCAGACAGGCCTGTACATATCTGTACTTTTTCTCCCTGTATCGAGCAGGTCACCAAAACCGTCGAAATAATGCGTCGCCTTGGCTGGATGGATATCGAAATGGTAGAGGTGGCCCAGAGGCGAATAAACGTTATGCGCGAAAAGATAGGGCTAAATATGCCTCAGGAACGAGGCATGAACCAGTCGCCTCGCAACGTAGCGGAAGCTATAACGAGGCTGAAACAGATCGAGGGCCGGTTCAGGGAGTTTAACAAAGGCGGGGCGGACGCCGACGTCAACATGGAAGACCTCGACGGAGAGAAGGCTCACGAAGGCCAGAATGGATCCCTTGACGGGGATGCTGATCCAGCCGATGCGCCTACGGCGAAGCCTTGGGCGGCCGGCAGGCTGATTCACCGCACGGAGTCCGAGATCAAGACACACACCTCTTACCTCGTCTTCGCTATTCTTCCCCAGGAATGGTCAGAAGAGCAAGAAGCCGCCGCGCTCGAAAGGTGGCCCTGCGGCAAGGAGACCAAGGTCATCGGCAGCCTGGACAAGCAGACCCGCAAGCAGGAGAAGCGAGATATGCTGCAGGGCATCAAACAAAAGAAGCGATCTGCCGCGAAGGCGCCGAATCCAGAGCCCGGCAATCCCGCGACGAAGAAGAGCAAAACCGAATGAGCCGGTCGGTCCCCGATATATATATAGATGAATAGAATCGTATGATACCCGGTTGGCGCATCAGGCCTTGTCGACTGGGCTGAATAGCCAGCAGCTCGCCAGGACAGCCGCTGAATATCCATTATCCCAGTTCAAATCTTGAATATTATCATGACACTCCGCTTTCAAGTAAGCACTGCGTACTCACAGAGTCCGGCATTGCTCGTGCTTATCTACTGTGTGAAGAAACAATCAAAGCATCTCCTTCTGCGCGATCCCTCGATAGCTAACCTAGGTAGGCAGTTAATAGCCCGCCTAGCCTTCGACGCCGCGCCCATGAGGACAACTTGGTGAATGTCACCGCTAGACTATTTCATAGCAAGAGCAGCGGTCCCGCATCTGACTTGACTTATTTCTCTTTTTTGTACTCCCGAATAAAATGCACCAACTATCGTGGATACCCCATCTATCACACTCAGGACTCAAGACCCAATCTCGCCATTCTGGCGCAGCGTGCAAAAATATTGTTCGATTAATCTAAATATGTAAATAAACGGGTATTAAAAGTAAATAACACCGCTAATACGTCTGCGTTCGTAGGTAAGTAACTAAGCTTTCGAGTCTCGCGACTCTCGTCTATCCTCTATCTAATTTTGTCTAAGAATTTTTGTTTTCGCTTCTTTCGCCCCCCCTAACCCCACCAGCCCAAAAATGGTCCATCTATGTGTTCGTTGTTGTGTCCGGCCCGAACTCCACGCCCCTCCAAAAGAACAGTAATTTCATCCCGTAGAAAAAAGCCTGGGAACATGATATGCTTTTCTTGTTACGCTGATCATATATATGAATGTCTTTAAGCAGTCGTGGCCCGCTCGACGGTGGCGAGCGTGCTGGCCGTCTCCGAGTCGATCGTACGGTCATCGGACGCGGAGGCGCTCGGTTCGATGACAGCCGCCATCCACGGCTCGGTCTCCTCGGACCTCTCGATGGTTTCCTCTCCTTGCTCGGTTTTCTTCTTTTTCCTGTCTCCGCTGCTAGGGGCCACACCCATGCCGAGGATGTCGATCCACCGCCACGCCTGCACCAGCTCGTCAGTCCCGGTGTCATCGTCGCGGATAGCGTTGCCCTCGCGTTCGAGGATCGCCGTATCGTCCATGCAAGGCTCGGCTTTTGATAGCGAGGCGGTCTCCGCCTTGGATGTCTTCCCCTTCGCACCCTTGACTTGACTATCGGCTAGGTCCGCGCTCCGTGTCCCCGCGACCGGGATGCCATTTACACGCAAGACCTGTAGGAGCGCTCGCATGTTGAGTCGTAGCGCGCGCCCGGGTGTGTCCGATCCCAGAACCTTGCGCGTAAGCCACGGGAAGAGAAGGGCGAAATCCGACTGGCTAAGGTGCGCAGAGCGCTTCACGTAGAAAAAGTGTGGCGTGGTATCATCAGAAGGCAAAACAACACGTGCCGAAGGGTCCGGCGACAGGAGTCTTGCTGTCGTATGCAACTGTTCGCGCCACTTGAAGAAGTCTTCGGACTCGATAGCGAGGATAGCGTTGCCGCCGGGGGACTTTGACGGAGATGAAGAGGAACCGGAATGTGCGTAGACGGGTAGGGGGAGGTTGAAAAGCGGCCTCGTGCTTCTTGCTAGAAGTGGGAAACACCACGTGTCCAGCAATATCGTGACGTTTTGCGGCGTGACATGCCGGCAGATGGTGGATTCCCAGTTCGGGGAGTACAGCGACGTCTCCATTGTCTCGAGCTCAGGATGTCCCGCGTAGAAGACCGATTTGAGGAACTGGACAATTGTCGCGGCCCCGAAGCTGTGTCCTGCGAAGATTATACTGCCCGGGTCGTTTACGTGTAGTTTGTTCGAGAAATGGTCGAGAGATGGCGTACTTTTGTTTAGATTCAGAAGCTTGCCCCCATCGTCGAGTTTAAGAATCGCCTCGTGTATTAATCCTAGCTCCCAGAGCCGAATCCGCAATTGATCATTCCTCAACTCGTGCGCCGCATCAGTGGCATCATGGGCAATGCGTGCGTAGGGAATCGTTCGTTTCGCATTGCGTGTGAAGAAACGACTATTCTGCTGGTATGGTACCCGGATCAAAGAGGCTATCGCACTTCCATCACGATGCTCTGGACAGAAAACTACAACTCCGTGAGAGGCGAGCGATCCCGCGATCTGGGAGTACGCGTTTCGGCTACCGCCCAGGCCATGCGAGAAGACCATGGTCGGCCACCGGCTGTTCGGGGTCTCTGGCTGGAGGATTGGTGCATTATCAACCACGGGGATAGTGGTGTAGTGAAGATGTCGTGGGAGAAATCTAAGATTGGGCAACGGGATGGTAAGCGGATAGATACCTCTTCATGGCGGTTAGAGCATCCGACAGTTGAGAGTACTTACGATGCAGCCTCAGCAAGGACAGCCCCAACACCCAGAAACTTGATATAGGCGGAGAGATAGTCACGCTGCGGTGCCGGCAGCCATGTTATCCGCTTGCCGGTGGCACTGGGATCGCATGGGTAAAAGATGCGAAACTGAACCGTCTCGATATCCGCCGCGTTATCAGGCGCTGGCGCGGGGGACTCCAGCTCGTTGACGGGAACCTCAACATCAACAGTACCGACTTTATACGGGCCCGTGAACTCGGGGAAGCGCGGAACCGGACTCAGCTTGGACAGAAGGTTGCTCCATCGATCAGATGGCTCTCGTTCGCCCGTTTGCGCCATGATATTCCAGGTCGATGCTCGTATGGAGAGCGAACGCACCCACCTCCTCTATTCCACGTCCTCCGTCCTATCCGAACCGGCGAAGAAGATGGCTAGAACAGATATGGAGGAGACAAGGTGCTCAAGGGAGGATTGGATTTGCAGATTCACACTCCGCTCGAGGTCAAACGATGTACGCATGCAAATGCCAGGCTTGGGTCACCAGTGGACAGGTCAATATCTTTCGTTGTGGGGAAGATTGAAGATCGTCTCAACGTAAGGCGCCGGATAGCATTGATCATCAATTTGAACTGTGCTGCTAACAGACGTCGTATTATTACAGTCCCTCAGTGTTGCGCTCTTCATCTGATTAGGGTAAGTATGTAAAGGGGAACGGGCAAGATAGGCAGGTAGGGAGAGATTGAGACGAGATCTGCCAGACGGCGTCTAATTAAAAACCAACATTAATAACGTGAGTACGTAAGTAACAAGGCTCTAAGACGGAAAAGAAACGAGTTGCGAGACAGGGAGGAAAATTGTTTTATGAAGTTCTTGACATCAATTTACCGACTCCTGTGACCCCAGACAAAAGTTGAAGAAAGCTTGGGACGCGCCCAATCGGCATCCAATCGGAGCCCTACCCTGGCCCAACTGCAGGTAGTTTAGCGGGGCCCAACGTCATTCCTGGACGCAGTTCTCGGGAAAGCATTAGGGCTAAATACTGTACACTACTCTTGAAAAGGCAACGTAAGCCTATTCCGGTTAGATGGCCTTAGCTATTAATTTAGCTCTAGTCTATCCTAGGTAGAAAGAATTCCACGTCGTGCAAGCTTGAAAATAGCAATTGCCATATCTGTCAGACTCATTTCACCGTAGAATATCGGCATTAGGCAGAGTGTCCTGGCAGAGTCGCTTACCTCAACTTAAGCATTCATTCCAAGTTGGTGCCTAGCACGGCTGAGAACCAACTAGGAAGTCATTATCTTAGAAGTACGTTCCATAGTACAAGTAGGTACGAAGGTCCGGGCCAAAGTTGATGAGTAGGCTTGGCAGGGTCTGTATAGTGCGAATAAGAAAAAGTGTAGCGTAACCAGCCAGGCCAATTCAGTCCGTTTCGGTCTGACAGATGTTAGACGGCTCGATATGTGCAATATTTTCAATTAGAAAGTAATTTGCAATGCACTGCGAGAATAAAAGGCTTAGCCACCTATTAGACCAAATGCTATAGCCTATAAGGTAGCTATTGTTGGCCTGAATTAAAATAAAATATTGAGCACATTGGACTGTCAGAACTATGTCAGTCCGTTTCGGACTGAGTAAGCCTGGTGCACCGCGCTACTTCTATTTTATTCGCACTATATACACCCTGCCAAGTCTACTCTTCAATTTTGGCCCGGACCTTCGTACCTAGGGTACGTTCATGGAGCTTCTACACTACTGGTAGAGGTACAAATCTAGTCCAATTTCGTGAGCTGCGACTAATCGAGATTAGCGCAGTGACTGCTTTTGCTCAAGCTTGGTTTTAAGGTGTTTAGTACCAGGTACATCCATGTAGGCACCTACCAGGAACTTCGTGCTTGAAGACCCGATATTTATGTATAATTTATGCGGAGAGAGAAACGGTTCAACTTAAAACGGTTCCACCAGCACGTGTCGTTTCTTGAAACTTGGACAATCTTAAATCTTTGTAGTCATTACAATCCCACGTTTTTTCAACTCGCATTCTCGCAATCTCGGGTCGGTGTTTCGGGTCTCTTTACTAACTTCCTGTCGATCAAGTTGGTTTAGTACTGTGAGAGCCAGCGGACTCGAACTTGAACACAGGCCAAGCCAGATTATGATGGCGTCTGACTGCTCGACAGACTCTTGGTCCTCAGACGTAACGTATATTTGCACCGTCTCCGAACCTCGGCCCCATGTATATGATAGCGCATCGTACTTCAGGAATATTTGTAGGGTGCTGTCTGGACGGGTGAAGAATGCGGACTTCGGAACGTTTGCTAAAGGGTGATTTCTCACGTAGAAGTGGAGTCTAGATCAAGTGGAAGAAGATGACCAGTGCCAAAACCAGTGGGATCACTGAAGGTGTATTGAGATGATCTACCTGTCTAGTTTTCTAGGAATAACAAAAGGAAAAGAAGCACCTATTTATACACCTAGGTGCTACGTACGTACAGTCACTAGATCCAATGGATCTGGTCTATGTAGACCCACCAGATCCCCACATATCCGTGACATGATTCCAGCTTGTTGTATGTGCGGCCTCGGAGATCAACAGATGTCGTCCCTCTATCGTTTCTTTTACGATCCTGTCATGTAGTAGTGTCTCCTGAAGTTCTTCAGTTCTTAGTCGTCTTGTAAGTCGTCTGGTAGGGACTTGAGCTCTTTCAAAGGATGATGGATAATCCGGATACGAATGTCATGTTTCAGGTCTCCGGGAAGTTTTCTTTGAAATTTCCAGTGGGGTGTATTTATATCACGTCGATATGCGCTCTGTCATTATAATCATATTTATCTAGACTACGAGCCACTTTCAGGAGTCTCGGAGAGTCGTCGTTGAACTCGAGTTGAGGTGCTGCCTTGAGTGCCTTATATATCGGGCGTAGCTGCGTCTCTTTACAGATTCTCTAAAGTTCATTTTATAATGGAAGATACTAGGCCCAAGGGTGTAGATATACTCCGAAGTTTACATTGAATATGATCATGTCTTGCTACTACCAATGTTCAATATGTATAGTAAATGGTTGAGGTTGGACCTGCACAAATGGCTCTCTATACTCGCTGTCGTCCTCTAAGCGCTAACACAGCTTGGAGTCTCGGCAAGCATATGCTTGTCCAGACAGGTGCTCTATAGATTCATATACTAATATACAGTGATCCTGAGTAGTCGAGATTAAGCTGATTGCAGCTAAGTATTGGAGAAGAGGTCTAAATCAATCGAAACCTCTCTGGCCAGATCAATATTCAGCCTCGATCGATGGCGTTCTTTCCAGTCGGAATTTGCAGAAACCACCCGCAAACTGATTATTTCGCGTTTGGTGGAGTTTTTTGTATTATAGGCTGTTGCATCCCCCCCATTAGGGGGGCCCTTTTATCGAGGGCACAATTTACTAACGTGACTACTGCTATGTATACAGCCGCCCAGACGCGCGCGAAGAGATAGGGGTCGAACCTACTCTGTATACAAGTATATACCAGTCACCAAGATAGAATTTTAAGCACTCCAATACTACGCCCTCGCCTGCTCCCCTAATGGCTAGTTAAAGCCTTGTATGCCTACCCCCAAAAAGGCAAGAAGACAATTGTGGCTTGGTTATAGAAAGCCTTCTCAGCGTATACAAACGGGTCTATGATCTTTGCTCGTATGGTTTTTCCTCGGGTTTTCAGTAGTTACAGGTGCTTCGCTGCTATAATCTGTGCTGCTGTGCTGCTTCGCTCACTAGTTGCTTCGCTTTCTCGGTTCGTTTCTCTCTAGTGCCCCTGTTTTTTCTGTGTCCCTGTACGCGCCCACCGTTCTGCTGGCTCGCAGGAACGACGCTTAGCTATTTGGTTACAGTTTAGCCACTTGCTCAGGCAGTCCTCGAGCGAGAGGCGGGAGGTTTTAACCTCTCTACTCGATCCATTAGTCGAATGTTGTTCAGGTACACGGCAGCATCGGCGTATAATGGAATGGCATCTGATGCGCTGCCAGCGGGCGGGGTCCCGCAAACTGATTACTTATTTGACAGAGGGTGTGGGATAACGTAAAATAAGTTACGGTTTCCCCTTGCACTGACTGAACTGATTAAAGTTATGCAACTCAAAGGTACCTACTAAGTGTGGACCGTACTAAACTTAGCCTCAGTTCAACTTTCATAAGAGACAGCTGAGAAGTTATGTATAAGTGGAGTACCGACTTAGATGAACTGGGCTAAAGCCGGCATAGTTCAGGTGAAAATTCCCATCTGGATCCAGGATGGCAATCCCATCTCCCAGGTTCGGATACGCTCCAGAGAAGCCAAAAGAAGCAAAAGTGGAGTACACGGGGGCGGCTGCCAATTTATACTAGTGACTACCTATAGAAGGTCCTCTCCCGTGTTTAGTCACTTTTGATCTCACACTAGTCGAGGGAATGAATGACCTCTCGTCATTTGCTGGTAAGCGTAGGATTCAGATAATTTACGAGACTTTGAAGGAATGAATTAACAAACCTAAATAGGTTGTGATGAGATTTGACTGAGAAGAAACGGACACCGCTAGTCACGTGGGCATTGGCGGAGCTCCACTCTAACCTGATAAAGTACCGTGCCTAAGCGTGCCTCGGGAACACCCAATTACGTTGCAGCGCACTGCTGCCTACGTACAGTACATGGGAATGGATGCAACACCTTCTGGCCACATGTATAAGCAATCTCTAGAATTTAGTCTCATAGGAAGTAGGAATGATGTATAATCACGAAATAGTAGAAAACTCGACAGTATTGCCAGTTGCAGTGGGGCAGACGTAGCCTGCATTTAGCTTGGAAGGAGGCATGAGGGACTGCCACAGTATTTAGATGCTTCCATACTGCACTGGTCCTCCATTACGAATACAAAAACAACATCTTTTCCCCCGTCGATTCTGTTGCTTGTCCTACTCGAAGCAGGAGACATCCCCCATCGTGATGACTTATCCGAATCTAAAACGTCCAATATGTACCCATGATGGAGAAATGAGGACAATTGTCCAAATGGGCGGTGGGTGTGAAGTTATGAGGGCTGGAGGGTTCTAGAATCTTAACAAATAGATTACTCCGGCAGGATGCAACAATATACCAAGGTTTCCAGCCCCAAAGTCTCCCACCATAAATCTAGCACAGCCTCTACCATGTCGAACTATACTATCTTTGATATATTGACAGTATGTTGAAACCTGAAGTATCACTATTGCCACTCGGCATCGACCTGCTCCCACTTGTCCAGGAACGCCTTGAAGAACTTGGCACCCAGACCGGGATCCAGCGAGCCGCAGGTGGCACGGATCGAATGCATGGAAAGCTGCGGCATGCCGGCGTCGGCGGCACGGACGCCCAGCGCGGAGCTGATGGTCGGGCCGACGGTGCCGCCGCTCCTCGAGTCGTTCCGTATCTGGAACACCTGGGGCGTGCAGCCGCTGAGCTCGCACACCCGCGTGAGGATGGCGGTGGACACCGAGTCGGTCGTCATGTGCCCGTTGCTGTCGGCGCATATGCAGATGCCGACGTTCAGGCGCGGCGCGTGGTCTGGCAGGTAGCGCGAGAGGAAGTTGGGGTTCACGGCGTGGGTGACGTCGGCCGAGACGAGGAACGAGCTGGCGTACGTCTGCCCGATGACGCCGGGGCCGAACGCCTTGTCCTCCTTGCCGCACAGCGACTCCACGGTGCGCTCGATCACCGACGACAGGAAGTTGCCCTTGGCGCCCTGGCGGAGCAGCGAGCCGATCTCCTCGTCGTCGAAGAGCGCCACGAGCTTGATCGTCCCGTCGTCCTCCTTCTGGTCCGACGCCATGAGCCCCTGGAACGCGGCCCAGCTGCAGAGCTTGTCGTCTATGCGGCCCGCGAAGATGAACTCCTTGTCGATGCCGCCGACCGTGGCGGGCTGCAGGTCGAACAGCTCCAGCTCCCAGTTCACGATCTGCGAGTGGTCCTGGATCCCGAGCTCCTTCGAGATGAGGCGCACGAGCTTTGGCGGCTGCGTAGAGACGAAGGATGCCGTGGCTCCGAGCGGCTCGGCGGGCTCGGGGTCGACGGAGCCCGAACTAGGGCCGTCAAGCCCGATAATGGGTACTGCCTGGGTTTCCTTGTTGTTCTGGCCCATCATCCCAACGCCGAAATGTGGAGCTAATGTCGGTATCCGAGCGACTTTGAACGATTTAGCAATGGTTCTTTTTCTGAAGAAGTGACAAGAGGGCACTTACTCGGCCAGTCGAGCTTGACCAGCCTGCTCGACGTCTTGCCCGAGTCGTCTCGGACGATGACTCTGCCTCCAATGCTAAGATCTCGGTCCCACCACGTCTCGTTCAGAGCACCGGCATACTGGGCCACGCCTAGCTGGATGTAGCCGGCCGTGGTCGGCTTCTTGCTCACGGGCTTCACCTTGGCCGTCAGCGCATCGATGTGGCCGGCGATGATCGCGACGCCGTTGCCGGGCTTGTACGCCTTGCCGACGGTGAAGGCGATCGTGGAGCTGCCGTTCCGGGTGACGAAGTATTTGCCGCCGGCGGCGATCTTCCCGGTCCAGTCTTCGCGAGCAGGGAGCTGTTATTCACGCAAAGGATTGTAATTGTCAGCGCACGATTATACATATATCCACACCACTGCGGTCTGCGACTGCGACGGACGGCACTCACCTCCTTGTAACCGAGCGACTTCATCTTCGTCTTAAAGTAGTCCACCGCATGGAAGATGGTCGGGCTGTCTCGCAAGAAGGCGCAGAAGGGCTCGGTAAAGGCCTCGGGCTTGGAGTCCATGACGGCACAGGCGGAGCACGCGCTTCGGTTGTCCGTCAACTGCAGCGCGAGCGAGTTGGTGTGGGTTTCGGGTATGTCTCGGTAGCAGGAATCGCACAAAGTGACGGAACGCTGGTTCCTCAGTTCGCCGACGATGAAGGCTTTCTCCGCCGCGGACATGCTGGGCTTCGTTTCGAACTCGGCCGGGTTTGCGAAGCTTGACAACCGTGGGGAGGCCGAGGTCGGGGCCGATGTAGCGGCAGCAGCCATCCGGAGTGACATGTTGGAGCTACGCTGATGCAGGAATTCGGGAGTGTGTCGGGCCATGATTCCTTGTTATTTAAATTGGCCAATCCTCAATCTCGGAAAGAGTGCAAGAGAACAATCTTCTCTCTCTTCTTAGCATATATGTATGTATATGTCTAATGGGGAGGTTGGAGATAAGCACATAGACTTACCTCATAATAGGCGTTAATGGAGCAACGGCGATACACTAAGATTCCCAGTTTGAACAAATAAGGCTTAGCGCAGTCGCAGTGATAGATGTCGTGTCGTATATCGCCAAGACAAGACAGCAGAGACTGATAAAGCCAACCACCTTGAGAGTCCCGATCAACAGACTATATACCTACTAAATCGAAGCCAGAGTTCGAAATCTAGAATAAGGTATAACTCAGTAGTATAGTAATGAACTCGCTTTTAATAGGCATTCTGCTGCGAAGAGGTTACACATAGCAACATTCTGAGAACCACGCGTGGCAGGATACTACTACCTTCGCGGAATCGAGGTAACATTCCAAATTGGGGGGCTAGGTAGGTGCACTTCATGCGGAATACGGAGTGCATAACGGAGTACCTAACAGATGAGCACTTTGGAGGGACAGTACTTAAAGAATGGCGCCAGCTGGTTAGAATAGCTCTTGAGTTCTGAGTGGCTGGCTGTTGTGCTAAATAGGCCTCTCACTCTACCGACCGAGTGGTTCATGTTCAGTGCCAAATGCATTGGAGCCACGCGATATTATACATGATAACCTACCCTCCATGAGAATCGCTTATGGCTGACGTGTGATCCCGAGACCACCTATTCCCGATATCTCCCTACACCTAAGTCAGTAATCCGTCAGCAACCAACAACCGGGTATCCATGGCTTTTGTCATCATAGAGAGAGCAGATAAGCGAACATACCGAGCAAGACATATGATCTAGCGAGGCACCGATAGCTCTTCGCCAGGAAATATCGCATCCTAAATCTATCTCAGAGACGTGGGCTACTGCTTTTATCATTGAGGTCTTTGGGGCTATATTGTAATATACATATATCATCAATACATATTGCAGAATGGACTTGGCGATCAGTCTCGTGCTCACAACTCTCGAGCTTAATCTCCCGAAGGTGAATCTAGGCGTGGGAACGAGTAGGGGCAGTCTTCATCTCAGCAAATTCCTCGGCTTGCTGCTTCTCCAATATTCCCTCCTCAAATTCTACCGCGTATACCTGTACCCTCGCTTCGTCTCGCCGCTCAGATCCCTCCCCGGACCCCAGGTACATATATATATCGGTCTCCCAAAACTGATAATAAACCCCATAAGACTAAAATAAAGAAACGTACGCAGGGTGGCAATGTGCTCCTCGGCCAAGAGCTCAACAAGTTCAGGGCCGACAGTCCCATCGCGCTGCAGCTGGCCTGGTCCCGAAGATGGCCGGACGCCCCCTTCATCCGCTACCTCTCTGTAGCGGGCAGGGAGGCCCTGATCGTGAACAGCCTGGCCGCGCACAAGGCCGTGTTGCAGGCGCGCGCCTACGACTTCGTCAAGACGCCGTTCTTCTCGCGCCTGGCGGGCGAGATCACGGGGACCGGGCTCCTCTTCGCCGAGGGAGAGGACCACAGGCGCCAGCGGAGGCTGCTCGCGGGTCCCTTCTCGGTCCCCAATATGAGGAAGATCCTGCCCGTGTTTCGAAAAAAGGCCGAGTCCCTCTCGAGGGACTTTGCGGAATTGCTTGGAGATAGACCATTCGCCTCCGTCGAAGGTGAGTCAATGATAATCACCAGATACATAAGTACACAACCGCTCTCGAACCCGCACTAAGCCTCGCCCACGGCCGATATTTCAAGTCGTCGACGCATTGAGTAAGTCGACGATGGACACCATCGGCGTCACCATCCTCGGCATCGAGCTCGGCACCATATCCCCATCCACGACGCACGCGTCGATGGGCTTCCAAGAGCTCTACGGCCGGGTTCTCCACCAGGGGCCGCTGGGACAGCTCATCTCGGTCGTCAACGCCTTCGTGCCGATCCGCGGGTTCGTCCCCCTGGAGGCGAACAGGAAGTTCATAGACGCGAATAAGAGCCTGAGGGGGATGCTCCGCGAGATCATCGAGAAGCGCAGGGCCGACCTGCGGGACGGGACGTTCGGGAAGGAGACCGGAGGGGAGTCGCGCGATCTGCTCACGTACATGCTCGAGGAGGCGGACTTGCAGCGGCGCCAGACGGGTAAGGAGCCGTGGACCGTGGAAGAGATCATTGGGCACGTGAGTCATCTACATCCCAGAGAGAGCCTGAGAGGGAGCAATGATTTAGTGCAGATGCTAAACCATCCTCACAGCTCCTGAATTTCACCTCAGCAGGTAAGAAATGCTCACCCCGATATCCTCCAGATAACCAGCTCTAAAGCTTAGATATCTCTTCGCAGGCCACGAAAGCACAGCCAACACTATCGCATGGGCATTGTACGTTTTGTCGACGAGACATGAGATCCAGGACCTGCTGCGAGCCGAGATCGTCGCATTTCTCAAGTCCGACCCGACACCCACGTACGAAGAGATAACGGGACTACCGTATCTGAATAACTTCGTCCGGGAAGTTCTACGTCTCTACTCGCCATGTACGTTGCATACAGACATACATACATACATACATATATACTCCTATCCTACTCCTCCCTCTTCGTATCCGCAAGCTAATATGTATAAAATAAAAGCAATCATGAGCCCCCGCCAAGCATCAAGAGACCTAACAATAGAAGGAGTGTACATACCAAAGGGCACGCAGATCGACCTGCACATGCCCCTACTCCATCACAACCAAGGCGTCTGGGGCCCCGACGCCTCCGTCTTCAGCCCGGAGCGCTGGGACGCGCTGGCCGGCGGCAGCGCGAGCCCGTATGCCTTCGAGGCCTTCATCCAGGGCCCGCGCATGTGCCCCGGGAAGAACTTCGCGCTGGTCGAGATCAAGGCCGTGCTCGTCGAGCTGGTGAGCAGGTGGAGGTTCGTCGGCGTCGAGCGCTGGGACGGCGCGGTGGGGAAGGAGCAGGGCGGCGGCGGTGGGGAACGGGCGCGGGATCTGCTGGTTCGTGGCGAGGAAGCGGTGGGGAGGGGCGTCAAGCTCGCGAACCCGTCCCTGACGTATAGGCCGGCCGGGGGGCTGGTGGTGAGATTTGCGAAGCTTTGAGTACTACGGTACCTACTTGATGCCGTTAACCTTACGCGCCGGGAGTTGCATGTTTGAATAAATAACGGAAGCTCTGTCTGGCCCTACGGCCCTTGCTTCTTCTCCCCCTGCAGTTGCATATATAGATAGTACCGTGACACAAGAAAAGAAGAAAAAAAACCAGCAAAAAAGCTCAGGCTCAGAATCGAAATCCTGACCTTACGAAAAACCACACCGTCGGTGACGTCTAATTGTCAAGTACGGGTGCCGCCACTTCCCGCTCCAATTCGGACAGCCACCTTTGCGGTTGTTTCATAGCCTCTGAGTCACCCAGGGATACGTCCTTTTTGCGGGGTCGGCCTCTGTTGGAAACGCGGCTGCTTTTTATAACTTATAAGGTTCCTCTCGTTTCAGGGTGGTCTTGGGCTTGCTGACTACACTAATCTACTTAATGAACAAGAGCAAGATCTTTAGAAAAGGGGTGCGGCCGTATCGTATTACCGTAGCATCAAGTGGGAGAGAAACGATTGTCCCATATGGATGCGCAGCGAAACCCGCATGGCATGAGTTCACGCTGTTTTCATCGAGGAGGAACACAGAAACCGAGATGAAGTGATATGGCAGAGATGGCTCTTTTACTCAACGTATGAAGATCATGCACCCTTCATTCAGTGCTTTAAAAGGTATGTATTAGCTTATAGACCAACTATTCCACCACGTAATTCGTGAAGAAGCATCCTATTCATCATTATCTAAAATGGCTGGATTTCAGCTGGAAAAGCTGTTTTTCTATCGGTATAGGCCGAGCTATGATCAAGGGTATATCAACCCCTGGCGTGTCATCAGGACTCAAACAATCGACTTGTTATCATCTTGGCTGCTTTCTCCTTGCACTGAGGTCTCTGCATGGCGCAGCTCGAGCCTTTCTTCGGCCATGCTCCTCGTATCGTCGTCCTCGTCATCTTCGCTGTGAAGCTCATCTGCTGACTCGTCCCTTTGACTATCATCAACTTCAACAGGCGGTCGTCTCTTCTTCTCGAAGTCTTGTTTGTGTGCGTCGGCGATGATGCTGCGGATAGATTTCGTCCTTGGGATCACCGATCTTCGTCGCCTACGTAACCCTCCCTCCTCAACTCGTGCAGGTGAATAGGCTGAAGGCGGGCCCTCCGGACGACGTTGGTCTTGACCTGACACGTGGCCAACTTCCATGTTAGGTTCTGCTTGGCCAGTCACCTCTAATAACTCATCCGTGCCTGTGCGATCTATCAATGGTTCAGAAGGGAGGTCGTAAGGCAGCGGGATGTCACGGCTCGCTTTGTATTGTGCCACGTTGCTGCAGTGCTCATTCTCGACACGAAGTAGAGCCCACATTCCACGACGAACGACTTCCGAAAGCGAAACTAAAAATGAAGTGATCGTGCTGTGTTGTATGTCGTGGGTGAAGATGGCGTAGAATATCCAACCAAAGCGAAGAATCGGGTCGATGACCATGATAGCGTAGTACATCCAGCGATGCTTTAACCCGAGAATATCCCGCAAGAATGGATGACGGGCATCAGGCTGGAGCAGGGAGAAATCCATGAACAGGTCCCATACCGCTGTTCCGTTGTCAGATTCCAACCGAAATAGCACAGTGAAATAGCTCCGACTTACAGGTGTATATGCCATTCACGGTCGAAAAAGTAATGAAGAGTACCAGATTCGTGTGTGTATCTTCAATGCGATAAAGGGACAAGGCGACGTAAGACAGAATAGTCATTATGTATTTACCGCAGTTGACAATGTGTGGGAACACATTTCCGGTATCATAGTAACGACGAATGCACTGTAACGCACGCCAGATTGCTGGTAGGGTAGAGAAAAAACCTAATAGGCGAGAGTGGCTCGAATTACACATCGGCGGGTTGTCCCAGCGGCGGGCATAAAGACAGAAGAATAGCTCCACGTTCTAGAGCGCATTAGCATTCAATCGTCTCAGAAGTGATCTATAAAGTTGACATCGATACATACAGCCGTAGCATAGGTTAACGAGCAGTATATGTCGCCCAGAAAGAAGTCTCTGAACTCGACAGGATATAGACCGGCCAAGAATAGACGAAGCTGTATATGGTCAGTCAGAGTGCGCGATAGCAAATCATCAAATTCCGCAACTCACATGAGAGTATGCGAGCCATTGCCGGCTCCTGTGCCAAAGAATGGGGGCGGGGAAGAAAATGAGGAGGAGCGAAACAAATATTAGAATAACGGGGTAGTAGAGCCAGAGCTCGTTACGCCCATATCGAGTGAAGTTGAGCCAGAAGAAGAGCCCGAAAAGAAGAAGAAAAAAGCTCGGGAAGGTAGCAAGTTGTCTCCAGTCCAGATTGTTGCGAGTATCAAACTCAAAGATAAATGGATAGTTGATTTTATGGGCGGTCCAGAAGTAACAGGCCATGCAAAATAACGAGAATAATAGCAGCACGAGAAAGTAGCCGCCATATATCTGCATCAGGTAGGCAGCCTGCAAGCGAGTTGTAGGGTCTGGATCAAACAGGAGTTGGGCACCAAAGACGAGACCCTGGATCGTGAGCACGGCGCCAACTCCAATTGCCAGCCCATTCCAGAAGACAATCCGGGACTCGTCGCTGGGTCGACGGTTAACTCGGCGCAGCTTCCCGGCAGCGATCTTACGATTACTTCCCTCGAAGTAACGCGCATAGAGATCCTCAACCTCTTTTATATGACCATCGATTACTTCACTGTTGACGAACCATGCTTTGTTGACTTTCTCATTCATATACCGATAGGGAGGGCGTGCGTTGACCGTCTTATCGTATTTTTTGTTCAGCTTTCGGAAGGCGGTCCGATTTAAAACGGCGTAGGACTTCAAAAGCTCTAGGCCACGATAGAACTCCTGTAGGGCCAATTTCAGTTTGCGCTTTGCCGTTTTGTAAGATACGTCGTCTTCCAGCGGCCTCCTGCTGTAATCTCTTCTCGCATCCGTGACCGTAGCGCCGACAACGGGAGTCTGGGGCATCCTCGCCAGCGCCTTCGAATTGGCTCCAGGCTTGAAAAGCTTTGATTTGATAGGATTAGCCCATTTGAGATGCCCATCAAATCTGGACGGCTCCCGTGCTAAATCTGGGGCTCCGTCGATATTATGTTCTTTGCGCCGTCGAATTTCAGCCACCTCTTGTGTCCTACGGTCGCGCATTTCACGCAATTGGTCTCGCAGAGCTTCTAACCGAAGCCCAGCCTGCAGCTCTTTTTGGCGGTAGAAAGTTTCCACTTTATCAAGCTCACTATCCAAGAAGTCGAAGAACTCCTTTTCTCGCTGTCTTACTGTATCCAGTGCTTGGAGGGGGTACGTGCCCTTCGCACTCTCGGCCTTTGACGGCTGCTGATTGAGGGAAAATAGACGACGCAGTCCTCCAGGAGTGGAGGACGGTTGGAGAAGGGAGCCTTGACGTTGGAAAGAAGCCTCCCGTGACCTCCCTATAGTGGGTAAATCGGCGGAATAACTGCGATTGATAGCTGGATGAGCGCCTGAACCCCTGTCTGACGGAGCATTCCCGGCGACGCTTCCTTTATCATCCACGGCTGCCGATGGCAAGCGGATTGCCGGACCAGGCAGCTCAAACGTTCGGTGGCTATCGATCTTGGCAAGGCGTGGGGTGGCTGCCGGTGTCCGGACGAAGCTCCCATAGTTTGCTTCGCTTCCATTTGGACTGTTCAGCGCCTGAATCTCACTCGGAGCCGATCTGTTGGCGGCGGACAAGGGCGGCGCCTGTCCCGACGGAGCGGGACCAGATGACGGAGAGAGAGCATCCCCAGGACTTTGCGAATTTGTGCCTGTTGGTCCCCGATGACGCGGGAAGGGACTGCGAAAGAAGGATGGAGGATCATGCGTTGATCTTGGCGTGGTGGCGTTAGCTCGATTGATAGCCCTCGCTACGCCTTTCGCATATTTCTTGCCAGCCTTGTAGTTGAGATACTTGACTCTCCATTCTGCATAAGATTCGCCTCAGGTCAGCGGTGAATGATGCGTTTATAGTCGTCGAATTGAATGTTCAATACTACTCACCCGGAACAAGATCTTGCTCAAGTTCCTTTGCAAATTTCATGACGTCAAAGAGCCCACCATATCTGGGCGGCGGTGAGATGAGTAAAAAGGGACGCGCTCTAGAAATATGATAACTGATAACTATTGTTTATAATTAGGAGACACTAGCGAGAAGAGGCACGCTCGGGGTCTATCAATTGGTCCTGAATCTACAGATTATGAGAGTGGAAAGTTTTTTGGGTTACAATTGCAAGAGATGAGCCCGCAAACAGCGTACGTATTAGTGTATTGGGTCGGGGATACTTCGTAAGATACACTGGATTTATTTTCATTGGGCGAAAAACTGTAGCACGTCTATTGGCGAGACTACAGATCAACTGACCAGTCAAAACTGTGGGCCGGCCTAATTGGGTGTAGACTAGAAAATAAATGTGGGGTATATACCTCAGTCGACTACATAAAGTATAGTCGGCCGACCTTAGTCGACTATATAAAATATAGTCGGCCAATTTTTTATTGCAATTAATATATTTAGCTTTTTTTTTTTATAAAATTTGGCGCTATTATATATAGAATTACTTATATGTACAATATACCGAGTGTTAAACTGTATTTATTTAATATATAAAGATTGGCCGACTATATTTTATATAGTCGACTGAGGTTGTGGGGCGGTGCACGCCGCCTGTAGCTTTCTTGGTGGCTTAGTCACTATTACTACTACCTATTTCCCACACCCCACTTAGCTAAAAAAAAATAGACTAATATAACGTTTTTCCGGCTTTTTTTATTTCGGTTATTATATTAATAATTTCGCCCGGACAAAGCTTGGCATAGATCTTTTAAACAGTCAGATAATAGATTTTTTTTAACGGATACACCTTATTAAATGCTATCGGGGACAGGGTCTCTCTACCTATAACGGGACCAGCCTAACTTAAATTAACCCGGACAAGCTAAAATTATTTCGATTGTAACAGTAACAACAGTATAACGTTATTTCAGATTTGTTTACTTTATATAAAAAATTTACTTTTTTTTTTTGCTTTTTTTTTTATTTTAATTTTTTTTTTTTTTAACACCGAATTGTTTATTTTTTATTAAACCATTTTATTTTTTTATTACTTTTTATATAAGTAACTAAAAGCTGCTATATCTTTTAAAGACCGTTTTTTAATAAAAAGCTTTTATAATTTTATAATGCAGACATGCCTGCTTTAATTAAAGGTTTTATTTAAAATAAAACTTGCTTATTTAAAATTATAACTTGCTAAGTTATAATTTAAACTTTTTTAATAAAGCATTAGACTTTTTTAATTATAACCAAAAAATAGTTTTTTTTTTTTTATAATAATATAAATTAGCATATACTAGGACATCAAATAATTAATAAAATATATAAACTAAACTTATTTTATTATATCGAATTATATTTACTAACTGTTTTAATTTTATTTTTATATATATAAAATAAATTAGTTTAAAAACTAAGTTTTACTTTTATATTTTTTAATTTATTTAATTATAAACTTAACCTATTTAAACACTAACTAATAAACGATTTTACTATAAATAAACTTTTTATTTTAAAAAAAAATAAAACAATATATAAACAGATTTGCCATTTTTATATATATTTTTTAATTTTATTATTTTTATTACTATAAGTTATATCTACATTGTTACCCGTTAAAATGGCGAATAAAGCCCTAACTTTTAAAAAACGACCTAAAAAAGACCTAAACGAATATATTAAAAATATAAAAATACATATAAGGCCAAACCTTTAACTAAAAGGTATAAAAAATATTAACAGTAAAAAAGTGATTTTTAAAGTTTAATTAGTATTTTATAAAAGCTTTAAAAGCAAGGCTAAAAATTAATATTTTAACTTAAGCTTTAAAAAATAAAAAGATTAAAACTATATAAAAAAGGGGATAAAATAGCGGTTTTTTTTATAAATAATTAAAGCTAATTTTAGCTTGGCCTTTTAAATTAATAATTTAAAACGCTATTAAAAAAAATTATTAGCAAAGTTTATACACCGAGCTACCGAGCTTTTATATTAAGCGTTAGACTTACAGTTAATAAAGTTATAAAACCGCTTTTTTAAATATATATATGCCGGTGGGCATATAGAAAATTAGCAAATTTAAAAATAAGTGTTAAACCGTCTGTTTACTAAAAATTTAATAAATAATAATAATAATTTTATTAAAAATTATACATTTATAAATATTTTAAATATTATTATAGCCTATGCCTATATGCTAAAGCAAAATAATTTATTTATAAATAAATTTAGTTTTAAATTATTTTAAAAGCTAAAAACTGCAAACAAATTTTTATAAATTATTGTTAAACTATTAAAAACTATAATAGCAGGGCAGGCAGTAGCTATAAATACATATATACTACCTATAATAACTCCATAGTTATAAAACTTTATAATTGTTTTATTAGCGGCGAAGTTGCTATAATAAATGGTTTTAGCTTAAAGTAACCAAGGCTAAAAAATATAGTTTAATAGCAACTAAAAGCGGAATAGCTTAGCAGGTTTATATTTATAAATTAACAAACGATAGCCTTTTATTTTAATATATTTTAACTATGCTAAAGTTAGACATTTTATAAATAAATGCTTATATAAAAATCGACCGTTTAAAAAAAAACAAAAAATTTAAAAAGCTATAGACATTTAAGGTCTTATTTTATAAGATTTAACACCTTTAAAAAGGCGTGCGGTAGTAGTTCTAGCTGCTTTTAATAAAATAATCTGCTTAAAAAAAGCTAAAAAAAGATCAGCTTATTTAAATAATATAATAAATATTTAATTAAAATAAAATAATAATATTTAAAATTTATACTGGTTAAATAAAAAATATTTAATATTATTTACTGCCTTAACGGCACTAAAGATTTCGATTAATTTTATAAATATAAAAAAAAAACATAAACGCATTAAATTAAATAAAAAGCCTAATATAAATAAAACTATTTAAAATCGTTTTAAACTGTTTTATATAAACCTATTTTAAGCTAATTTTAAGCCGAAATTACCGACGCCTTTTTATTTTATAATAAATAAGCTTTAATTCTAAAAAGACCTGTCCAAAATAAAGCAACGTTTTAAATAACAGTTTAAACAGTTTAATAAATAAATGCATGCCCGTCGGAAAAAAAAAAAAAAAAAAACCTAATAATTTTCCGATTCGGCTATATAAAGACTATATAAACAAATGTTTAAATATTAGCGACTTATTAAAACAGGTAAATATGCTTTTTATAAAATTCGGACAGTTTATAAATATTGCTTATAAATTTAAAGCAAATATATTTTAATTATTTTAAATATTTATAAAGCTAAAATTTTAAATAAAAAAGAAATTTAAATAGGTGGCATTATATACATGCTATCTAATTTTATTTAGGACTATAATATAAAAAAATTTCGACTTCCGCGCGAAAAAACTGCAAACTATAGTGGCTAAAACTAATTTTTAAAATATAGCTTTAATAAACAATAAAAAAACATATTTAAGGTTTATTATAGCAAATATTAACGGATATATTATAACTAAAATCTTAGTTAATTATAGATTTTTACTAAAGTTAATAAGTTTAAAGTTTACAAACTAACTAAAGCTTACATTAATTTTAATTAATAATACGGATATATACTTATAAATAATAAATAATTCGGTCTTATTAATTATTTATTTTATAAAATTTCTGTTAATTATTAAAAAAGTGTTATTTCTAATTATAGCGTATTTAGCTAAAGACGGCCGGATTTATAATTTGCTGTTAGGCAAAGGGTAGTTACGCCGGAATTAAGCGGTTATAGATTTTAGTATAAATATGTTAACAGTTAAAAAACGAGCAGGTCGTGCGGCAACCTTAAAAATAGTCTTTTCCACACCTCTATAATAATAAGTAATTACCTATATTCTAAATAATAAAAATTTAATTAATAATTATAAAAATAATAAAAAAAAATTAAATAATAATAATAATAGGGACGAATTAATAAATAAAATCTTTAAAGCCGCTAGAGCTATAGCAAAGGCGGCCTGGCTAAAAACTTTAAAAAATTAAAATAAAGTATTATTTTAAGTAATACTTATAAAAATTATAATAACCCAGGGTGTTAAAAAGTGTTAAGTTATAATATTATTTTATACCAAAAAATAATAGCATTTAATAATAAAATAAGGTTAATTTCTGATTAACCGTATTAGCGTTGCAAAATCTTAGTAAAGTATAGTGTTACCTTTATCTTTATTATTTAAAATTTATTAAAAACCGATTTATAAATCGTAAATAAACTGCTTAATATAATTAAATATAAAAATAAATCTTAAAATAATTAGACCGGACTAAAAATTTCTATATAAGCTTTCCTACTATTAATACTAAAAAAAAAATATTTTAACTTTAAATCTGGAGTTAGTTTGGTATAAAAAAAATAATTTTATATATAAAAAAGACTATCTTAAACGTGCTAAAATAAACTCAGTTAATTTAAAACCAGTTAAAAAAAAATCTAAACAGTTTAACTGTATATAATAACATAAATAAAACTATATTAGCATTAAATAAAATTAATAATATAAAAGTGGCTTTTAATATAATTATATTATAAAAAACATTTAAAAAGAATTATAAACTATATTATCGAAATTATGCCGACTTTACGCAATTAAAAAATAAGCGGAGACGATTTTAACCCGCAATAACGGCAATATTGCAGACTCGACCGAGGCGACCATAAATAGACCGCTAACCCTAACCTCGACCGTTATTAATAAAAAAAGTTTTAGTTATAAAAAAATAAATAAACAGAGTTAGTTTAAAACTTAAAAATAAATATAATATTATAAAAAAAATAAAATTAGCTTTACGCTTAGCGTACACTTAAAAAGATTATTTTATTTCGTTTTTAAATAAGCTAAGCATAACTAATTTAATAAAACACGACATTATTATTAAAAAAAGGTTTAAACTATATTAACTATAATAACCCCGGTATATAGCTATTAAAAAAATATTTATAAATCAGATTTTTTTTTAACTAAAATAAGCCCAGTTAATAATGCAAAAAATTTTACCGTTTAGAGCCTATTTTTATTTTTTATTAAAAGCTAATAAAAACTTTTAAATAATTTTCGATTTTAAACTAGTTAATTTAAATATAATAAAACTATAATAGCTAGTATATAATTATAATAGGGTTTTTTATACCTTAATTTAAAAAAATCACCGTGTTTTTTTTTAAAAAAATGCTATAAATAAATACTAGGCAGTAAAAATAAAACCGTCGGACCAGTTTAAAACAGCAGTGCTTACTTCTAATAGTCAATAGCTTAATTTATAAATGCTTTAAAAGTTAACAAAAGCTCTTTATATATATTGTGCACTAAATAATATTAGGTTTAATAAATGGCCGGTAACTGTAAGCCAAGATAGTTCTAAATAGCCCGGTTTAATTAGCCACCATTTACACTAAGGCGTTTTATTTAACTAATTTATAAATAATTATAATGCTTTAGCAAAAAATTAGCAATTTATGTTTAATTTTCTTTATTATTATTATTTTCTATAGGTAGCGTTTATATATATCGGCCTAAGTTTAAAAAAAATAACATTATTTGCGGATTGTGCTACCGTATTAGGTTTCGAGTTAGCAGCGGGACAGGTTCGACCTTTTTAAAAGCACTAAAATTAGTTTAAAATTTAAGCGCTAAAAAAAAATCAGCTTACCAGCACCGAAAAATTAATAAAGTTTTTATATTTAACTTTATATTTTAAACAGTATATTTTAGGTCGGACGGACTTAAAAAAGGTATTATAAAATATAATCTCGAAATAAGTATATAAAATAATTTTAAAAAGCAAAAAGTTAATATAAATAAAAAAAGTATCAAAACTATTTAGCTAGAGATTAAAATAAAATAAAGCTTTTTATTATATTTATAAAGCAATATAAACCCGAGCTATTAAAAACTTAGACTTTAAAATGCAGTATTATTTGGTAATAAATATATTAAAGTTAGAGACTAAAAAAATATTATTTTAGTTATACGGGCAACCAACCGGGACCGCCGCCGTTAAATTATTAATTCCTACTATGCAGATTTTAATATTTATATTATTTTAGCTAAAAAACATAAAGATACGCTATTATATAAAAGAAAAAAAAACTTTAAAAATTATAAAGGCATTAGCAAAGTGTTAATAAATAATGCTACCATTACTTTATCTAGTTATACTATATTGTGACCATAATAACTTATTAAAAACATTTAATGTAAATAATAATAATTAAGGTTGTATAGCCATTTAAGCAGAACGATTAAAAAAATATTAGTTTATAATTTAGCATCGGCTAAACATAGATAAAATTATATCTATTATTAATAGTTTATTATAAATTATTAAACTAATATATTAGTTAGCCAATAAAAAAAACTCTAAAAAACTGCTTTTTATTTTAAATTAATCGAGCTAAGCCAGTCTTAAGCCACCGAAAATGCTAACGTTAAAAAAGCCAAAGCCGGGTCGGCGTAATCTTCGTTAAAAACTAACTAAGTGTATAGTTAAAATTATAAATAAAAAATATAAAGTTTTTACTTTATTTATTTGTTTAAACGTTCAGCTAAAAGCGGCTTTAACTTTAGCTTTATATACTGCGGTAAATCCGGTAATAATTATAGACAATCCCGGATGGGCATAAATAAAAAAAACATACTTAGACACTAAATAATACGGCGAAGTGGTCGTTTTTTTAATTAATCCTAGCTTATTAAAGTTAGAAATATTAAATAACTAATAATAAATATATAAACAAGCCCTAAAGTATTAATTAGTCGATAAAATCTTTAAATATGTTAAAAAAAACGGACTATAAGCTTTTTATATACTTTTTAATAAAATTAAAACAGCCTTAGACTAGGCCTATAATAGCTATAGATATTTTTTAGTAAAAATTATTATAAAAAATCTATATAAGCACTTTTAATAGCCTAATCGGGTTCGGCATATTAAAATCTAATGCCGCACATATTTTATTTACATTAAAACTATAAAAAAGCGAGCACTAAAAAAAAAAAGTTTATTAGCTTTAAAATTAAAGCTTTAAAAATTTATTAGCATAGACTTTATAAAGCCAATCAGCTTAGTAGGCAAAAATAAAGCTAAGTATATCTTTATCGTCGTAGATTATTATTTATATTATATTATTGCTTAGGTTATAGTAAAACAGGGTTAAAAAGCTATAAATAAAATATAAAAAAATCGATTGGTTTTTATTTTTGGTTTTTTAAACGAAGTTTATTATAATAATGCATTTAAAATCTAAATAATTTTATTATTATTTAAAACTATAGAAACTTAGCTAACTTATAGACCGGTATACGCTTTGTGGTTTTATAGCATTACTAAATTATTAATTAAATTAATAATTATTTAATTATAAAAATAGGCAGTATTAGTTAAATATAAAGGCCTGGACTAATAGCTATTAAAGGTACCGCAAGCTGTTTTACGCTTTAATATAAGAATTATGCCGATATATAGCATGTCCTTAGCAGAGATTATATTAAGCTAGCAGTTATAATATATAAAAACAGTTTTAAATAAAGCAAATTTATTACGGCTAGTTATAGCTCGGACAGACGGGGCAGCTAATAATGCTATAGCCTAGCTAAATTTAACAGCTAATGCCGACATAATGCAAATGCTGTCCAAACATTAAAAATAAATTAAAATTTAAATAAATAAAGTTATAAAAAATAAATATAAACTAATAATAAAAAATATATATTATATCGGCAATTAAGTTTAAAAGTATTTCGATTTTAAACGAGACACTACGGTAGGCGCCTATTAGCGGCAGGGACTAACGGTTACTAGATTAAACGTAAAGCGGTTTTTTAAACTTTAGCCGCAATAGAAAGAACCGTATAAAATATTAGCGATTTTATTAAACGTGTCGGTGCGAATTATAAACCTATTAAATAAAAAAAAGGTATAAAAAGTTTATATTTATAATTTTAAGCCGTATATTAAAAATATGCCGGAATTTAGTGTAAACTAAAAAAGACCCTCGACAAAAAAGAGTATAAAGGTATAAAAATAAATATTTAAAACAAAAAATAGCTTAATAAAAAAAGACATTGTTAATATAGACTTTTATTATTTAGATTTGCGACTACAGATTTTAAACCTATTTAGGCCTATTTTTGCTAATTTATTTTAATTGCACCTACCTTTATCGTGTAACTAAGTACAGCTAATATTTTAACTTTTTAAATCTTTTTTTACTTATTTTATTTACTTATTTTTTTTATATATTTATTTTTTTTATTAGCTATTAACTTTTAATTACTCGATTTATTGCTACTTTTTTATTTAAGCTATGCGCTTTTTAATTATTTGCTATTATTAGCTTACTGGCATACCCGATTATTACTATAGTATAATAAAAAATATTTATTAAAAACTTTAAAAATTATTTTTTAAAAAAAATCTAAACTTTAGCACTAAAAGATCGCGGCCACTACTTTTATTTATAATAAATCATTTAAGCGGTCCGAGAACAGCCCCGACTAGATCCGGCCTAACAAACCACTTTATAAACGGCGCGGAATTTAAACTCGCGCATTTTTATAAAGCTAACATTTATTAGTTTAAAATATTTAATATAAAAAAAATAAAAATACAAATATAATTTAATTTTTAAAACTATATTTATATAAAAATCCGTTTAACTAGCTAAATAGCTATAGCTTTTTTTTACTATCGAACTAGCTGCAGAATTAGATTTATATTTTTTTAAATTTAAAAACTAAAAAGTTTAAATTAATTTAAATTAAAACTAGATAACGAACTATTACTGGTTTTGGCTCGGGGGTAACAAAATTTACAATATAAAATATATAATAAAAAAACTTTTAAGCGCATTAACAATATATTTAAGGTTATCGCCCGATATTATAAAAGCAGTGCAATAAAAGATCGTATAGTATAACCTTTGCCGGTAAATTAGCAAAAGCCGACCGTATAAATAGATGTATAAGCGACGGGCCGCTTTATACTTTTATAATTTAATAGCATTATATATTTTTTAATTTAAAATAATTAAACCGCTAGTATGTACACTTATATAAATATATAACTAAACATAGATAATCGCGGCTATGCGTTTAATAATATTTATAACCGATTATAATAAAAGCTTAATAAAGCAGGACCTACCTTTAAACCTATTTAGTAAAATAATTTTAAATAAGCCTGGACAACCGCTAACTAACCAGCTAAAGATCGTTAATTAACTATTTTTTTAAAATATATATAAGCGTTAGCCTTAGCTAACTTAAAATAATAATTAAATAAACTATAAAAACTTAATGTAAATAAACCGAGATTTGGCCATTTAAATAAAAGTTTTAAATTAGATAGTATAACTAAAACCAGCCGATTATAAACTAGCATTTAAAAATATAAAAAGCAATCGACTTTATTGCCAGCAAACTTAAATAAAAAAATAGTTATAGCTGCTAGTTATAATTTTTATAGCTGTAATTGCTTAAGTTTTTTTTTAAATTTAAAAAAAATAAACTAAAATCTATATGCTTTTAACCATTATAATGCACTATATTACTATATGTATAAAAAACGTGGTGTAAAACGCGATTTTTCGATTTTAACGTTAATAGCATAAGTTATTTTTTATAAAAAAATTAATTATTAATTTCTTTTTTTACTTTATTCGATTTATTAGCCAACCGATTTATTAATTTTTCTAAGTTTATAAACCTTAAAGACTTAATTAATTAAACGGTTAATAACTCGACGAAAAAATAAAAAAATTAGTTATAGTTAGTAGGCCGTAAAAACTATAACCATTTAGCTACTAAAAACAGGTAATAACGCTTCTAGTGTTTATTTTTATAATTATTTATATATAAATAATTTAAAATAGGCTAAAATAAACCGTACCTTGCTTTTATGCTTTTTTTTTTTTTAAGTTGTTTATTTTCCGGTTTTTTTTTTATTTTTTTTTTTAAACTTTTTTTTAGCTTAGTATTATAAAATGCTTAAAACAAAAATCGTCGCTAAAAAGATATAATATATTTATGCATATATACTATTGCTTAAAACATTTAATTACTAGCTGCTAATTATTATTTATAATTAGGACTTTTAATTAAAATGCGTAGTTTAAACCAGACTGGGTTAGTTTATAATTAATGCATATAATTAAAGACGATCCGAAAATAAAAATCGGGATAAGCTAAATTATTTTAAAATTAAAGTTTATTATTAGGCACAGTTTAAAATAACTTAAAATAAGTTAATAATAGCATATATTAATTATTATAAAATTATTTTATTATAAGCTAGCATTAAAAGTTTACTTTAGGCCTCCTAAGGTAGGCAAAATGCCGTATAAGGCGGTGCACGCCGCCTGTAGCTTTTTTGGTAGCTTAGTCACTATTACTACTACCTATCTCCCACACCCCACTTAGCTAAAAAAAAGTAGACCAATACAACGTTTTTCCGGCTTCTTTTGTTTCGGTTGTTATATGGTCGGCCGACTATACTTTATATAGTCGACTGAGGTTAAGTTTTTTATAGTCTATGCCTAATTAGGCCGGTCCCCAGTTTTAACTGGTCGGTTGATCTACATACTCCTATTGGCCAGGTACTTTCTTTCTGGTGGAGAGCGTGCCTGTACACTAGACCAATCAACCTCATGGGATACCCAGCGTAGGGCGTTAGTATCTAGAAAATCCCTGTCATCGCGTCGTGGTGACCATCTCGGTTACATAATAGTAACGCTAACTCTCCGGTAATCTGCAACAGCACTTAAAATCTGTAAATACCTCTTGCAACATAGGTCCGTATATTTTTATCATTCAGGCGACGACCTAGAGAGAAAACCAGAGTGTGAGAGAGTCTGGAGAACCTTATATAATCTACCTCTGAAAATATGAAAATAGTCAAAATTACAGCTAAACCAAGAATTATTTTGAGATAGAACCTGAATCGACTGCCTATTTATCTTTAAGGTCATCGCTTTGATGATAGAATAAAGACCTATTACTTATGTTTTAGTTAGACATTTCTCCCCTTAGGATTCTTTCCACCGCAGAAACATTCGGCACTTACACGCCGTAAGCATCGACACTTAGGTACACTTTCAGCCGCAAGGTAGTTTGAAATCCTTGCACGATACGATGGTTGAGAAAACTTCCATATAATTTATATACAAGCAGGCTATCTCCGAAAGATTGTAGGGTTGAGTAAGGTATCAAGTAAACGACTCAAGTACCGCGTACCTACAAGCTACAAGCAGGTTAAGGTGGTAAAGATCCCGTGCCCTCCCCCCTAACCCCAGGGCTCGGCCACTAAGAGTCGCTAAAACCCAAGAGGCCGGGTCCGTTAAGGCGCCGGTTCCTGCCATAGGCTACCACTGTATGCTCTATCTCGACGGCCCCATACCACTACCTACCATCTGACCCCGCCAATATCTTGAGATTCACATGTCACCCAACCATCAGTGATCACCAATCACCTCCAAGTGTAGTTGCATGCTAAGAGTACGATAGGTTTACCAAAGTCAGTTGATCAAAAGCTTCTAGCCTTTTTCAAGGCCAACTGGCGCATCATGCACCCAGAGTCATCGAGACTCCTTCCGCGACTCATACTGTACTACCAGACAACCCACGCTCCCGATGGGACGCCGTGCTCCATCCTCCCGCTCATCACGCAGCCTGGCATCTCCCTGACACATCTCATCATCGCGGCGATACATATTAACGAGGACCCGGATGCCCTGACCTTGAACGACCATCCGCCTTCAGACCCCCGGTTCGTCACGACATGGGCTGAGCTGCGGATTGCGCAGGCCAGCGGGATCACCGTCATGGGCATGTTGGGCGGCGCCGCGAAGGGCTCGTACGCGCGGCTGGACCAGGACCAGTCCACGTTCGAGCGCTACTACGCCCCCCTTTCCGAACTCATCCGCGAAAGGGGGTTGGGTGGCCTGGACCTCGACGTCGAGGAACACATGTCGCTGGCCGGCATCGTTCGGCTGATCGACCGTCTGCGAGCCGACTTCGGGCCCGGCTTCATCATCACCTTGGCCCCCGTGGCGACCGCCCTGCTGGACGCGCGGAGGAATCTCAGCGGGTTCGACTACGAGGCCCTCGAGGTCATGAGAGGCGACCAAATCGCGTGGTACAACGCACAGTTCTACTGCGGCTGGGGAGACGCCAGCAACCCGGTCATGTACAACATGTGCGTCGCGCGGGGCTGGGCGCCGGAGAAGGTCGTTGTCGGTCTCGTCACGACACCCGACAACGGCGCTGGGTACGTGCCTTTCGAGGTCCTGGGTCCGAACCTCCAGCTGCTGCAGCGGCAGTACGGTAAATTCGGCGGTGTTATGGGCTGGGAGTACTTCAACGCGCGACCCGGGGGAAAGGAGCGCCCGTGGGAATGGGCCCAGGAGATAACAAAATCACTGAGGGCGCCTCACACGGGAGCCCAGGCGGCGGCGGCACAGGAGCCAGTGCAAAAAACGCCCTTGGTAAATGAGATCGACCCCGACGACGCCGTCGATGACGACAGTGGTGACAATGAAGCGCGGCAGCCACCACTTCCGGGAAGCTTCGATTATGACTCAGACGGTTTCGGTGCAGGATCATAGGGGTACATCCCAAACCGTACTTAGCTATCGAACAAAGTAAAGCGTATGGAAATTTTCTCATGAGACCTGTCTAATTATAGGGCCAGAAAATTTTTCGTAAGACATTGTCAAGGGAGGCGCAGGCGCCTTAACCCGTGCCCACCCAATTGTTTTTGTTTGCGATTAGAGAATTTGATACAAGTACAACTGTCAGTCAGCACGAAGGAGGAAAGTAGGAAATAAGAGGTAGTGAATGAATGACTTGACCGCGTGGTTGCTCAACCAATTGTTAAACAATCATTCCCAACTCGGCGGCGCGTGACCTTTTGATTGATTGACTCAACGAAAGCCCGCGCGACCTACCTACCTACCTACTTACTTACATACAAGCCACAACATTATTAGTCTGGGTTACTTCTTTCTCCGTACTTTGTCGTACCTACCTTACCAAGGCAGTTTCATTGATTACCTACTTACCCTGATAACTCGGGCACGGCACGGCACGGCACGCATCCCAGTTCTCGAGAGTCCAACACATATATCAGAATATTAGAGCCAACGAGCGCCGAAAAGCAGCCATCTTTGACCTCGCCCTCGCCCTCGCCCTCACCATCATGGACGCAGACCGGCAAGACGCTCCTTTCCGAAGCTGGCTCGGATCCGAGACGAGCATAGTATCGCAGTCCTCCTCCGACGACTCTCAAACCGAAGGCGCCTCGCTAGCAGAGGAGCCGGACCACCACGCGGAAGCAAATGCAAATGGGAGGGATACAAAAGACGCCAAAGGGAGGGAGGAGAGAGGTAGTAGCGAGACAGAGACAGAGGTGTCTAATAAAGAGGTACGTTATGAATTGGCGCCCGGCCAATTAGATACTTTACACGGCATGCATGCATGCGATGTCAATCAATCAATCAATCAATGTTACACCTGCATATATATACATCCCCCCGTCTCGATCCAGATCCCGAACGGCACGGCTGAACATCCCAGAAGCAGCCACCACCACCAACAACAACAAGCCCCCCGACACAGCAACAGAGCCCTCTGAAGAAGCGACCGACCTCGTCCCGCCCGTCGGGGGAGACCTTCCGCAGCCTGGCCACCACCACCACCACCACGAGCACCACCACCGACGCCTTCGACGACGACAAGCTGAGCAAGAAGAGCAGCCTATCCATCTCGGTAGGCGGCAGCGGCGGGGGCGGCGACAGCGGCAGCAGCATCTACACCATAGACAGCAGCGACGAGCGCCGGCTGTCCGACAAGATGAAGAAGGCGTGGCGGGGGGTCACGGGCCAGAGGCAGCAGGCCGCCGACCCCCTCGAGCGGTGGATGGTCACGCACTCCGGCGGCACCTTCAGGGAGGTCCCCGTGGGACGGCCGGGCGCGGGGGAGTCATCCTCGTCTGATAGACGGTGAGCTTACGCCGCGCTCTCGTGGCGCGAGCGAGGGCGATGGGCGATGGGCGATAGGTGATTGGAAGAGAGAGAGAGAGAGAGAGAGAGAAATAATACCCCCTGCCACGGCCGCTTAGGTAGATGCAACGCTCCGCAGCAGATATAATAGAACACACACACCGCTTTCAGATTTCCAATCCTGGCTATTATTATTGTTGTTTTTATTTTTGATATCCGATGCTCATGGGTAGTGTATTGTCCAGGCGTTGGTCGGTCACATTGCGTTACATCGTTCGTCTTGCATGCGCGCATGCATGTTGGATGGAAAAGGGGCAACTCGACAATAAATAAGCCG
Source organism: Nemania sp. NC0429 (assembly GCA_022578495.1). NCBI lineage: Eukaryota > Fungi > Ascomycota > Sordariomycetes > Xylariales > Xylariaceae > Nemania > Nemania sp. NC0429. The sequence continues at coordinate 117,417 of MU392188.1, read as the reverse complement.
GGATGACCAGCCGCCGATCGATTGTCACGAGTCACGAGCTCGTCGTCATGTCCTAGTGATTGATTAAAGTACTCACAATGCGCGAGCAAGCCTGTGAAACTGAGACTCGCATCGCATCAGTCCAGTTGGTGTAACTCTCGGCAACAAACGCACAGCGGCTGGCTGGGTATCTGATAATTAGAGCGGAGAGAAGCGCCGTACTGATGACGGGTGTGCGACAAATCTACCACGCCCTGAAAGCCGCAGTACAAACTCAGCTTATGCGCTCTGTCTGGCCAACACATGTAAGTTAGGCATTTATCACCGTAAACTATAGGCCATATACACAGCGAGGGCCCGACTGATCATCGCAATTTATCCGCCTCGTCGTCAGACGCCTTACTCAAAGGGTCCTCAACGGGGCATTATTGCGTGCTTATAAGCCCTGCGCCGCAGATGAATAGATGAAAGCCCTCGTCAAGAGAAGGTTGAGAAGTGAGCCCCTCCTCTCGGCTAAACTGCGACGACAATAATCCGATGCAAGGCGCTTCATGGTAGCGTTCTAGAGTCTTACGTAACTCTAGATTTGACGGGATAGCCATCCCAAGATATAGTACCTACCTACTTACTTCAGGTTCTATGTATTGCGCTAATCTTGATCTTCACACTTCACCCCTTGTTCGTACTACTATTTATCCAAGAATAGAGGAATAGTGTCAAGTATATGCCAAATAGATTGCGTGGGTTCCAGACTGTTAGTTAATTAATTCGTCTTATGTATTATCCTTGAGAGATCCTCCCGTGTCTCGCCCATCTTCGCAACCGAGCCAGCAGCCCACGCGAGCAACCGAGTAGCAGGAAGTCACTCATTCGGTGCTGTTCGAGAGAGCATCAACATTCCAAGATATGAGATACATGAGAACCGTCTCTCTATGCAAATACCCGTGACAGAGATCCGCGCTCATGAAATCCTCCGACTGAGGGTGGTGGTGCAAAAGTCGTTTGGAGACAGGACGTTTATTGAAAGCGGGCAGATACATGGAGAGCTAGCTTAGGTACTCTTCACTCGCTCACTCACTCTTGCTTTCAATGGTAGAAGCAGCAACAGCAACAATAGCATTGGCTGAGCCAGTCACTATGTAGAAAGAATAGAACCAGATGAGATGAGCAGCAGCAGCCGCCTAGCACATGAAAACGAAACGATAGGGAGAAGCCACAAGTAAATATGTGTCGTATCATACATTTATTTATTCATTTGTTTCTACTCTTGTGTTCATACAGCTTTTTCTTATAAAAAAAGCAGTTTGTGTCCAGTAACTAAAATAAAGCTACGTTGACCGTCCGACACGTCCATCCATACCTATCCATGATCATCATCACTCGTCACACGTGAGCCGTCTAGGCGCGGTACCGGAAGGGCACGGCGGCCTTGAGCAGCTTGGGGAAGTTGGGCGTGCCGAGGCCGGAGACGGGGTCCCAGCCGGCGGTGGCGTTCCAGCTGGCGTAGGGGATGACGGGGCTGCCGTTGGGGGCGCCGTGGAAGCGGCCGTTGCCGTCGCACCCGGTGCTGCCGCCGAGGGTGATGTCGTTGAGGGCGTGCGGGTTGCTATACAACAAGGGGTTCAGGAAGCCGAGGGTGGGCTTGTGGGCGCGCAGGCGGGCGTCGTTGAGCAGGCCGACGATTCCCGCGAAGGCGGGCGCCGAGCACGACGTGCCCTGGTAGCCCTTGAGCACGCCCTTGTCGTAGACGCGGTAGCCGTAGCCCTGGGCCGACACGTCGGGGAAGCCGCGGCCCTTGGTGTTGTAGAAGGGCTTGTTCTTGTTGCCGATCTTGTGCAGGTACTCGCGCACCGCGACCTCCTGCCACAGGGGGCGGGGCCAGTAGTCGGAGAAGCCGCCCGAGGAGAAGAAGGTCGCCGTCTCGTTGAGGTAGCGCGTCGAGCCCACCGACGTCACCCACGGGCAGGCGGCCGGGTACTGCGCCTGGAACTTGGTCGTCTTCTTGCCGTCGTTGGACTGGCAGGCCGAGCCGGTGCCCGAGTCGCCCGACGAGAAGATGACGGTCACGCCGCGCGAGCCGAGCTGCGCGATCAGGTTGCACACCGAGTACGCGTACGACTTGGGCACGCTCTGCTCGTTCTCGCCGTACGACGTCGAGATGACCTGGGGGAGCTTGTTCTTCGGCAGCTTGACCACGCTGCGCAGGAAGTCGAGGTACGGCTCGTTGAAGTTGTCGTCCTGCGTGGGCTGGTCCAGGTCGGGCACGAGGGGACCCCGGCCGCCGGTGGAGAACTCGGTGATGGGTAAGGGGTGACCCGTGCCGAGGATGTACTGCAGATCCAGGTTCGCCTCGCCGCTGTCCTCCTCGGACGTCTGGTTGTTGAGGCCGCCGTGGTACTGGATGACGGTGAAGTTCTGCCCAGCCGTCTCCGGCAGGTAGGCCTGCTCGAAGAGGGCGAGGTCGCTGTAGCGGGCGTACTGCTCGAGGTAGCTGGCGAAGGCCACCTTGCTGCCGCTCTTGGGATCGGCCTTGTAGTTGATGCCGTAGAACTGCTTCAGGCACGCCGGGGTGATGAGCGCGTCGCAGTTGTCGGCTGCGGCCGCATCGGCCGCGACTTCGATCTCGAAGATCTGGCTGCCGGTCTCGTGGTTGGGGCGGATGCCACCGAAGCGCGTCGTCGGCTGAACCAGGTTGATGTGTCCGGCGACCTCGTCGGGGACTGAGTACTCGAGAGTACGCAGGACCCGCCGGGGCTTGGGCTCCTCGCTGACGTACCAGGCGAACTTGGTGTCGAGCATCTTGTTGGCAACGCCGACCGTGGTCTTGAAGGTCACCCAGTCGGCGTCCTCCTCGACGCTCTCGACGCCCGTGGTCTTGAGCCAGGTGTGGACGGACGAGAGCGACTCCTGGCTGGGGAGGAGCATTCTCTTCATCTCATCGTGGTCCTGGACTGTAGGTTTCGGGTTTAGTAGGGGTACTCTCGGGTCGAGGTTTCTCTCTCATTGCTTACAGTGCTGCCCGTAGTTGGGGTGAGAAGGAGTCGACATGTCCAAGACAGCCTGCTCGAAGCCCTCGACATCGTTCTGTAGGAGGGCAACCTGGAGCTTGATCACCTGGCTATCTTTGGCCACGCCCTCAAGCTTCCATCCTAGTCCGACTGTTAGCCCTCTTGCCCATCATCTTCATCTTCATCTTCTCCATCAGTTCGACCGCTACTGACCTTCCGGGACTTCGTACAGCTGCTCAAAGGGCTTGGCGAGGCCCTGAGCAGCCAGCAGCGAGCTGACGAGGAGTGCGAGGAAACGAGCCATGTTTACCGCTCTCGAAGGGGTTGACTGCGAGCGAGGGAGAGACGGGAGACGGGAAGAGCAAACCCTCGCCGGGTCGACGGCGGCGGGCTTTTTATATCTGCATCGCCCCGTAAGCAGACATGGCTGGTTCGGCGAAACGCGATTCCTAACTGCCCGGTTCAGTTAGATTGAGCTCGAACGAGAAGCGCTTTCACAACAAACCACCAGGGTAGGTAGGTAGTGTATTTGTGATCTATTACCTTGCACCAGGCCTCAGACCTGCACCAACCGCGCGGGTTGACGATGTTCTAGTCCTTGCTTGGCCTTCTTGGAACTGGCCGTCTCCTGCCTAACTCGGCTTTAGCCGACGATAACAGTTTGGTTCGCTCCCCGCATCCTCGTCCATGCGAGCGAAGAGCTGGCGCCAGGTACGCCCCAGACTTTTTTGTCCGAGCATGCTTGCATCATGCATGCATTGATTTCATTTCGTCTCCAGGGGTAACGCCCAATTCGCCGCCGCCATTGGCCAATTGGCCGTATACAGCACGCTGCAACCGCTCACAGGCTGGCTCCAGGCTCTCGCGAGAAGCGTCGACAGCATGCGGCTGAGCTGCCATTTGGTAATACCTCGGCGCATGGCGCTCTACCGGAATCTACCGCAGCAGATGTGAAAACTGGAATGTCTCTCATTGTCTCTGGAAGTCGATATATCTACCCGCCATCGGGCTATCCAGTGTAAGGTACACAGTACACATTGAAGAACAAGTTGTCGCGGTGCCAGTCCAGTAGGCTCCAGATACTTCGTGTTCGTGGTGTTTGAGACATTTTCGATGAGATGTTTCGATTACGACGCTGAAGTGTGTGCCCAGCCAATTAATTATTTTCCTTCCTTGGTATTTACTTCGTCCCTCACACTCAAGCCCAACAACTATGAGCAGTTAAATCCTCAGTTCAGAGCTCGGTTTATCAGTATGTCTCCACATATTAGATCCTCGCGGTTATGGCCTCAGGTAGACATATAAAGATAGTATGATAGATACTCCTAAGTAGTCTACTTTTTAGGTAGTTCTTGGCTTGTATTTGTCTCTCGAGGATGATAACTTGATAACTACACTGCAATTAGTGTACCTACCGAGGTAGATAACTTCATGTTGTACAGTTATCATTTGCCACCCTAGAGAGACTCGCTCGCCGCAAAGGACGAGCTATTGCTAGCGATCCTTGGCGATCACGCAAGGGTCCCGACTGGCCCGGAAGGCCGGCCTCTCCCCTCTTCGCTTCGTGTCTTCACTACCAGCTACTAGCTAAATAAGTACGGTACTCATAAATGAGCGGTAAGGCGTACCGTGTACTAATTATCATCTAGGCAGTTGGTAGATCTAGGCAATAAAGTGAGGTCCTGTCCTGAGTCACGCGCCTCGACTTTCAAGCGTCCCGAGCAGCAGAAACAGGCTATTATTCCCCGCATCTGTCGTGTATGGTGTAAATATCCATGGACCCATGCCTTGCGGTTGCCTACAGGCTACAGCTTAGAACAGAGCCTCGCCACGGCCAGGTCGAGTTATGCAATCTAGATACTTCCTACATGCAGTACCTAGTGTACCATAGCCAGATAGGTGTTGTGAAGGACACATGGTGGCGATCAAAGGAAGAAGAAAAGACATGATTTGTTATCTGGTCCCGTTAGTTTGCCTATTCAGGGTAACATTTGGGTCGATCTATCGCTCCACATAAGTATCTTAGATTAATATCTTCCTGACTTCGTACACTAACATGCAGAGTCTTCCTACCTACCTACTCACTTGTTCTACTGTAGTAGGTACCTAACCTAGGTGGTTCACCTCTGATAGGGAGTAGGCATATTTCTTGTTGTGTCTCTAGACCACATCGCCAACCGTAATTCTATATATCTCCGTCGTCCCCTCCCCTCTCTCCGGTCTCTCACATTTCGTTCAGTTTAAATAAAACAAACTAGACAAGCCTTAACAAGCTTTTCACAAGCAAACCGATACCATCTTGGCAGGCACAAGCTTTTCTGTGTTCACGAGAAGTGCCGCATACGGTATACCTATGCTACCTAAGTACCTACTGTATGAGACCAGGACCGAGACAAATGATGTGCTTGCTTGGGAGAGCTACCTAGGTTAAGTAGGTATTCCGCTCTAGACTGGAAATTGGAATGGAAGAAGAAAAGTCCTAGATACCTAAGTAGAAATCGCGCCTATTCGTAAACGGAAAAAGAAAAAGAGTACCTACCTTAGTGTACGAAGTACTTCGTCTAGATGTACTACCTTAGCTTCACGGATGCCCGCAGGTGGCGTTTGTTTTATAGGCTTGGCCCCGACTTGTTGCGAGCGAATACTTGGCGACCAACTTACATAACACATCGTGTTGATGCTGGATGCTATTCCGGTATTATTTTGTGAAGATGGTGATCTATGTAGGTGCGCAGGCAGACAGAGGTAGGTGGTACAGTAGAAGTAATGCATTGTAGGTAGTACTCTATGTCAAATACCTATGAAGCGACATCCCAGCCCTGGTACACCCACCGAACCCACTAGAATGCGACGCTATCTGCGCGTTTATAGGCCTTGCGCGATATTAATCGGTGACCTCTCTGTCTACAATGTTCAGCGTCAACAAGGAGGACGACGGAAGGTGCGAGAATGACTCTCATCACGCGCAAGGACGACGAGGAGCAGCAATCCATCCCAGACGACAACTACAATGACAAAGACAACGACATCCTGTCCCGCCTCCGCGGCTTCGAGGCCAGCCTGGACGCCAGGTTCGGCGTCGAGTCCGAGGCCATCAACCGGAAGCTGCCCGAGGACAGGCGCCCGGTGAAGTGGCACGAGGAGCTGAGCATGGCGCTGCTGTGGGCCTCGGCCACCATGAATACGTCCTGCTTCGCCACGGGCTTCCTCGGCTGGGAGCTCGGCCTGTCGCTGCGGCTGACCATCGTCATCAGCATCCTCGGCTCCGTTCTCGGGGCCGCACTGCCGGGGTTCGCCGCCACCTTCGGCGCCGCCACGGGGCTGCGCCAGATCTCCGTCTCCCGTTACAGCTTCGGGTGGTGGCCCAACAAGCTCATCGCCGTCCTCAACGTGATCGTGCAGATCGGCTGGGCCGCCGTGGCCTGCATCACGGGTGGCCTGGCGCTCGCCGCGGTCGCGGACGGACACCTCTCTCTCATCGTCGGCATCGTCATCCTCGCCATCGTCGCCGTGCTCATCTCCATCGTCGGGCTGAAGGCCATCCTGGTCTACGAGCGGTACGCCTGGATCGTCTTCTTCACCATCTTCCTGATCTTCTTCGGGGAGGTGGGCCGCTACGCGGATAATACGACCCCAAGTTCTCTCAAGGGAGCCGATCTCGCGGGCGCTGTCCTCAGCCTCATCGCCATCGTCTACGGCAGCTCCGCGTCCTGGGTCTCCATCGCCTCGGACTACTACGTGCACTACCCCGCCGACGTCTCGCGCGTCAAGGTCTTCCTCATGACGACCTTCGGCATCGCCATCCCCACGTCCGTCGGCATGGTGGCGGGCTGCGTCGTCGCGTCGGCGCTCAACAACAGGCCCGACTGGGCGGACACGTACGAGGGCGACGGCATAGGCTTCCTGATCCAGACCATGCTGTACCCGCGGGGCTTCGCCAAGCTCGTCCTCACGCTGCTCGTGCTGTCCGGCATCAACGTGAACGTCGTCAGCATCTACAGCGCCGCCATCGCGTGCCAGCAGACCGCGCACGCCTTCGCCCGCGTGCCCCGCTTCGTCTGGACGCTGATGTGCTTCGCCCTCATCCTCGGGCTGGCGCTGGGCGGCCGCGAGCAGCTCAATACGTACCTGCAGAACTTCTTGTCGCTGCTGGGCTACTGGTCCACGTCGTACTTCGCGATCATGCTCATCGAGCACTACGTCTTCCGCAGGGGGAACTTCGAGAACTACGACCTCGACGCGTGGAACGACCCCGCCCGGCTGCCCATCGGGCTGGGCGCGCTGGCCGCGTTCCTCGTCGGCGTGGCGGGCTGGATTCTCGGCATGGTGGAGACTTGGTACGCTGGCCCGATCGGGAGGTTGATTGGCAGTGGTGGCGGTGATGTAGCAAATGAGCTCACGTTTGTTCTCACGGTTGCAACCTTTCTCCCCGCTCGATATTTCGAGCTCAAGATGTTTGGAAGATAGCTCGAAGGCACGTTTTGGATGAGCATGAGGCGCGGCGAGTGCGCTGCCAGCCGCACATTTTTAGATTGGCCAGTTCTAGAGCTAGAGGTAGTTTTTCCCATACATTTCGTCCTACAGTCCTGTTACAGTGACTTTGTATAGCGTCTACATTAGCCGTAGTAGTGTAGTGATTCGCCCGGCTTTTGTCGTTGGGCTGGGAGACGATCAGTACTAGGTATGAATGTGGTGGGTTTGCGAGGTTGTGGCTGTCGCCAACTTAACACGTACCATGTTGTCTGAGTGTGGTATCTTGTGGGCATATAGAGTATTTACCTGTTGGAAACCCTGACACCACATGCGAAGTGATACGGCGCTCGTCTACGGAGCCCAGCCAATTTCCTCGAGTGGCCACCGAATCCAGAGACGGTATCTCTCATCTAGTGTTGAGTATATCCGCTCAATCAAGTGGAATGCCCACCCTTCAATCCACCAAAGGTGCTCTAGGCGATTGAGAAGCACACAGAAGAACGCCAGCACACACAACGCACCGCTGTCGTGACTCTTCAGTAGCTCTACGAACGGATCGGGGATTTTCACCAACCACATTAGTGCACTTCTCATCCGTTCCTCCTCACAAGACCCGCTCGTGTAGAAGAGATTGAAGCTCCGCTTCAAAGTCACTATCCCTTCGCAGAGCTCTTCGACCTTATGCTGCGGCGCATGGCTTCGGATGTTGCTCTCCAGGTCTTTGAGGCCCTCGTGGTCTTCGTTTGCATGTTCCCACTGCATGGATAGTTTCAGGCCCGAATAGAAGAGCGCGTCCAAGCTGGATATGGAAAGGACGGCTTCTCCTTCGGATTCGAGCAACGTCCGGACGCCGCGAATGATGAGAAGCCAGTCTGGGACGATTCCATCTGAAATAAGGAGAAAATTATCGGGCGCTCGGGGTCTCGCGAAAGTGATGATGGTCGTTAACATGCTAAAATGGAATATTGGGGGAAAGTTTTCGCCCTTGGCACTTGTTATCAAGGGGAGCGCCATGGAACATGCCGAAGTCTGATGCAGCATGGCTTGTTCAACAAGCATATCTTTTTGCTGCGGTCGCAGTCGGGCGAGATGCAACGCGGCTATCGAGAGGACTGCCTTAAGGAGATACGGCTGGGAAAACCCTAACTGAGGTACATTAACCCGCCACTACGAACTGTTGTCAGTCATGTCTTACGTCTTGGAATCAGTGAAAGCTGGAGAAGACTCGAGACAAGCCCAGATTGTATTATCGACATGGGTGCCGAGGCATGCCTTTCTGCTGTGTACGACAAGTAAGATACGAAGAGGATAATATGCAATTCTACCTACAAAGGTACGTGCCACCGGGTCGGTAGCGAGGGTTAGGCTCGTTGAAGTAATGAAGTGGTGAAATAGCTCGAGTTCAAAAACACTAAACCACGTTGAAGGATATCCGGCAACATCCGTCGGCGAGGCTACCGAGGGAGAGGTTAACTGGGGTATTGAAAGAGCATCCCGACTCCCGGGACCCAAGTGTCCTCGAGGCGTGGTGGCGTCCGTCTCGAAGATAAAGTCACATTGTGCTCCATGACTATGTTGCGAATGCCAAGACCAGTTAGTTGATGAGACCTTGAGATGAGTGGCGAAAACAGCGTAGCAGGTAGACTGAATGGGCCATGATAGGGTCGAACACATACATCTGACATCTCTGACATGACGGCCTCGTCTCATCACACTGGTAGCAACGAATAATTAGCATCTGAGTGCCGGAGACGGAACGGAGAATGCAGCGATGGCACCATATCGAACATATCGAATAGGTGTTGATCCGGGCTCTTGGCTCACTTTGACTCTCCTGGCCTTGCAGACACGGCAGCCAGTCCGCGACTTAGAGTGTGGTCTGCGGACAGGGTTGGGACGTTGTGGCGGCATGATAACACCTTGTGTACGCGCGAAGAACGAGATCGGGGCCTCGAAAGTACGAGCTTCTCGTATACTGCCGTCTGCCGTGCGCTGGTGCTGTTCCGGGATGAAGATGATTCGTCACAATTGGAGGCCATCAAGGACAAGTGGAGAGGCTCCGCGTTCCCCTGAATACTTAAAGTACGTACACTACTTCGTACTTCGTACCCGTATCGTGAGACTAAATCCGGGGCCAAGCCCCCTTTGTTCGCATTAGGCAACACTACTATCTAGTTGCCGTCGCATATCGTATAGCGCCGTGGACTAGTTAATGCCTACTTGGGTAAGCGTCGATGTTCCCGCCTCTGTCTAGAATTCCGAATTCTCAAGAAGGTACCGTATCTGTGACCATACTGGGCGCACATTAACTAGGTACTTAGTATGTGGTTGACTTGAGGTTTTATTCTATGATCGATAGGGAACGATTTAGACAGGCAAACAAGTGCGAATAGATGAATAACATCATCCCGTGTCGTAAAGCAAAAGAGAGAGACACAGTCATTATAAGTACTTGGCTGCCACGGTGCCATTCTCAAATACCTACAAAAGCGAATGCTCGAGAAATTGTATGAGGGAGCTTACGGCCTAAGCGTATGACGAGTCCATTCAGCACGAGTCACGATGTCATGAATGTTGTCTTGCGAACTTTCGCTCGTGGTGATGGCGACCGTCCACTATTTTAAGAACTTGCTCTGGGAGGGAGGGGCATTTAAAATCTTACGTATGGATCTCGACGACATTCGTCATAAATTTGAATAGTTATCAATGTTGAAGATGACTTGCAACTCCTCTACATGGTAAGGAAGCAAATACTATTCATGTGTCATCATGCCATGATAGATGATATTCTCTATGCAGTTGAGAAGAGGAGTTAGTACACTTATAGGACAATTAACCTACCTAGGTGGCCCCTCCTTAATCAGTCTACTCTTCCTGGGACAACTGTTCATAATACAATTTCTGTTTTGATCGATATCACACTGCAGTACGAATTGATAATAGCAGAAAATAAACACTAGTTAGCTGGGTCCGGAGGCTGCACATACTGAGTACCCTAAGAACCTGAGCTGTCTAGTATGGGTGTTTTATTGAACTTGCCAACGGTTTTATCCATATTATAGCGATCACCCAAAATTCTTATTAAGTATAACCCTCATAGATTAGGACTAGGTTCTTCTAAATCCTCTTGCGCGATGTATACTCTGGATGAGTTACCACCCGTTTCTCGGGAGCCGTGTTAATAGAAGCGGCCGCGATACCTCTCCAGACTCAGTAGTAACATTGTTTTTTATTATTATCAAATAGCAAGTCGAACGTCACATTCAAGAAACATCTCCTCCCAAGACTCCTAGCATAAACAATCATTAAACGACTATGCAATGACCAAGCTTCACAGTTTCGATGATAAGGTGAAATGGAGCAGTTGCTATCTGCGACCAAGATGTCCTGGACCGTCTCGTAGATCGTGAACACAATATGGCGTGTTTAATGCCCGGAAGATGTCTCCCTTCACATGTCCTGTGCACATCATCCACATAGATAGTTGGCTCGTTTATAGAATTAGTGCAAGACTTACTCAGAGTTCAGCGACGGAACGGAATGTCACCAAATTAAAATATTTTTAGCCCGGAAGTCAATGTTCGACACTACACTTGATCACGGTCTCGTTGCGTGACTTATAGACGATGCTTATACGTTGGAGTTGTGACATAGCACCCGCGAGCACAGCTGCTTTCAATCATGAGATTTGGATATTTTCATGAGCCAGTTCGATAAATACGAGTTACGGCTCACGCAAGCTAATATGTGACTATCTCACTAATCGTCTATAAACGCCCAATCTACACCCGTCATGGAAATATTCAAAACAAAACCCACAATGTCCGAGAGCCTCAGTGGGAGCTGTTACAAGTAAAGATAGCTCGTCCAGTAACGCCAAAGGCGGCGATATATGTAGTATTAGGGCCAGCAATAGTGGCAGTGGCAGCAGTGGCAGTGGACGCATCAGGAGGCCAGCCCCCGTTAAAGGCGACCGCAGTAGTAACAGTTCTGACAATATCTCGGACGATGCCCCTACTCGCCAAGGTAAGATTTTCGAGCATTTTATCTCTTTTTGATATGTCTTGAGGTTGAGAGCTGTGAGCTCCGGAGTTTGTTTAACCCACTCGCTTCTAGAAATCTATTACGACTCATACATATGACGACTGGAAATAATTAACAAGATGAGGTGCTAGGACGAGCCTTTCAAGCTTCGGTGCGAACTCACGAGCTAATGGATGCAAGGAGAAATGAATGCCGAGTACACGGATGGCTAAAAATTGTTACGTTTTTGGCACGCACAAGCAACGCTCCAGCATACGTTGAGCGAGAATCACAAAGATCATGATCTGAACATAGATGAATCCTGCTCATGGCGCAAATGAAACCCGATGATGCGCATAATATTCAAGCGATCCCGGTTCGGGATCGGGGGGAAATGATGTTATTCAGCTAGCCGCGCAATGCCTAAGCGTATGATACGTCCGCCCGAGATAGTTCGTTTGATTACCATCCCCAGCCGTGGCGTCGAATGCTCTCTGCTCCCTGCCACCCAGAAACCTTTGCAAGGCATGCCTGAAAAAGAAAACGTCACACATCGTATAAAACTCCCTGGACGCCGCCGATGCAAATGACACCTCGAAACGCCGTAAAATGACAACACTCACGCACAAACGCGGCAAAGCCAAGAGAAACCACTCAACAACAACATTTCTCACGTCAGGCCGCCAAACGCACGATCCAGCTCCTCGCCCTGATCGACGGCCATCTCGCTGACGCCGTCCTGTTGCGCGATGCTCATCCCCGCCAACTGGCCAGCGAGAGAGGAGTCCGCAGCAGACGTGCCGGCGGTAGCGGCAGCAGGCCCGGCCCCGGGCTTCCGTTCGGGCTCCAGCAAGCGCGCCTGGCTGTCCAGCCAGCCGGGGGCGACGCGGCGTTTCTCGGCGAGCTCGCGGTCGCGGATGCGCTCTTCCAGTGCGAGCAGGTCAGACTTGGCCTTCTCCTGCAGCCTGTCGATGTAGGCGTGCAGCTGCTTGCACGAGGCGACGATGTCGTCGGGGTGGGCGGCGTGGCCGGACGACGACACGACGTACTTGGGCTTCTCGCCCGTCGCGGCGCCGCCTCCTATCCCCGTCGACGACGACGGCAGCGTGGACGGCATGTTCTTGTACGTGTACGGCAGCGTCGCTGCTGTGGGTAGCGTGACGAAGGGCGATACTGTCAGCGGCACCTGCGCTAATAGAGGGTGTGTGCCTTTGAGAGGAGAGTCAGCGGATGATGCATATAGCATAGGACCACGTGTGTTTCTGCGAGCTGGTTATCCTTACGGTCGTCGCGCATTGTAACCATTTTATTCCCGAGGTCTTTTGACAACTCTTTTGTTGTTGTTTTTGGTGTCTTTGCTCCTATTTGTGTGTACTAGGTATGACCTGTCCCGCTGTGATATAATATGAGCCAGTGATAGATGTCGGGAATGATGTGATGTATGACTGTGCGGGACAAAGCAACTAAAGCAGTTCATTTAGAAACCAACAGCTGGGCCTAGCAGATATAGTAGTAAGTAGGTAAGTAATTAGACTTAGAATACATCAACTTATTTCACCATTTAGACTTTGCTTTTAAAAAAACCATGGCTCATGTGAGATATAAGTTGAGGTAGGTATGTACGACGTGCTGAGGTAGCTGGCTACACTCACTCGCTATCGGCAAGTGTACACACCCACATAAGGGCTACTATCGATAAGCCCCGCTACCTCTCAGTAGGTACCTAAAGTACCTATATTCTACCTAGACCACCACCTTCAGCTCAGCAGCCATTCACAAGATCGCCCCATCAACCTGAGAAGACTAACATAACATCACACACACAATGCTGCCCGTAGTGATCAGGAGCCGTCCCTCGGCAGAGAACGACTACTTACCCCTAAGCGAGTATCAATCTCAAACCCCCGAGACCTTCTTCGAGGGGAAGCCTGTTCTATACTTCCACGACGAGAACATCAAGGCTTGGGTCTCGAGGGAACAATACGAAAAGCTATTCTTCTTCTCGAGAATAACTGCCGACAACCCTACGTCGCTAAGCCCTACCCCGCCCGAGTCTCGCGCCCTCGATAGCCAGGACAATGTCACACGCGAGGAGAAGAAGGTTGAGGTTTTCGTCTCTTCTAGGTAGCTAGAGAACACCTCCCTCCCCCCGAGGCGCGTAACGGATACTGACGACAAGGCTAGAACCCTGACGCTGTTCTCCCATAACAGCGGGAATGGTGTCGAGATCCCGTATCCCGCCATCACACTGCACGCAATCAAGAACTTCAGGTCATTCGACACGCCCGGCGATGACGGATTCAAGTTTTCCGGCGTGTACATGCAGCTCGAATTCTCCGATTCCAGCCCCGACGATGACGAGAGCTTCGAACCCATCGAGCTCACCCTCATCCCCTACAAAGCGGCCTCCGACGAGTCAGCCATAGATCCCCTGAATGCTGAACGAACGAACGCTCTATTCAACCAGATCTCAGCTTGCTCAAACCTGAATCCCGACCCCCAAAACGACGAGGAAGACGGTGAAGGCGAAGACGAATTCGACGCAGATCACATCATATTTGAGAGTAGTGTCGACCCAGACGACGCCATCGAGGGCCTGCCGGGTGTATTCCAAGGCAATATCAGTGGAGGACTACCACCCCCTATGCCAGGAAGTTCGGGATGGATAACAGCGGATAATGTCAACGAATTTTTCGACGAAGACGGAAATTGGATCGGCAGTACTGGCACCAGTGGTGAGCTTGGCGATGGTGCGGGTCGTGTTCGTGGTCGGGACGAGGTTGAACAAGATGGCATGAATGGTTATGAAGAGGTGGAAGACGGCGACGCGAAGCGACCTCGAACCGAATAATTACTTAATGTGGCCCCCGGATAGAGTAGGCGATTTAACCTGTCATAATCTGTCTATTCGTCTACAGACTCCTACGACGAAGTGATATCATGCATGCCGAGGCGATGTCAGGTCTGATGTCCCAAGTTTCGGAGAATTGAGCCTTGGTATGAACCCCTTTCGTTAGTCTATGAGAATATTGTCTTATATTGTCTTATATTGTCTTCGTTCTAACTTGCTTCAGTTGGCAGTCGGCAGACTTTGACCTAATTCTCACTACATTCATATGAGCATACTCACCCAGATCACGAGCGGAAACACTCTTGTGTCAACAACACACTAGGCCGACAAAAAATGAACAATGCCCTAAAAACCATATACATGAACCAAGAACAATATCTCTTATTCAGACATGTTTCACTCAATCTTTCCTCGCCATCCTCCTGCCGCTATATAAAAAAAGATATAAAAAAATTGAGCCCTCGGGACCCAGGCATCCTGGGCCCTGTTACATTAACTCGACTGCCCGTATCATTACGCCACCATCTTAGAGTTGGAGACTTCCGCGATGGCTTGGAAGTTATAACCCCGACTTTCCCGGAGGATTTGCCGAGCACGGTCAAGGTCCTGTTCGAAGCTCTCCGCCACCGTGCTGCCCCGCGATCTTTTCGCGCTGCGCTTCGGGATTGTAATAATCTCATCCCTTGTGCTCGCATTCCCACTCTTGACGGAACCGTCCCCCGTGATTCTAAACGCCACCGTGTTCGTCGCACCCTCACTACCATTTTCCAGACTTCCAGCATCGCGTTTTCTGCTCTCAGGAGAACTACCCTGGCCCCCACCGTTTCGATGACCCGAACGAGCTCCAAGCGCGAGATAATTTCTCGTACCACCACCGGCCCCCTTCTTGCCGGGACTGAACCCTCCGCCTCGGAGTGCCGGGAGGGTGGGACTCGTGACCTCCATTTCACCACCGACGTTCGTCGTAGCCGTGCTGTATCCGCTGACGCAGCTGACCTGGCTATTCATGCGGCGGAGCTCTGCCACAGCGCTCGTGACCCGCATTGCGTGCCTGCCCGACGCCGTCAGGGCTGAATGAAAGGGTATCAGCGGCGCCAACCGATCTTGTCCATCCTCATCCTGCGAGTACGCCGACTCGGAGAAGGTGCTGACACCGCCGAGACTGATGTCGCGGATCGGCTGAGCGCGTCGAACCGCGTCTTCCACGGTTTGGTCCATACTCACCGAGCTATTCTCCACACCAGGGGGTGCTAAGGCCAAAGGACTGAAGGCCTGGGGATTCATCGAAGCCCGGGACACCGCATTATTCAAGCGCTCATGCGCAGACCGGAATGCACATGGTTTGCCATCCATCTCGCATTCGTCCTCGCGGCTCTCGGTTGACGTGGCGGGACTGATCTCCTCGTCCCATGTACGATTCGTGGGCGACGCCTCGGTGGGCGGGACCGTGAGCATCGTAGTGCTACTCAGCCGCGCCAGCGCCTGTGACCCCTCGGCGCTTCGGCTGTATCGGCCGTACCCGTAATTATCATACATGGACGATTGCCCGCTGTCCGATGTCGTCGGGCTCGCCTCCTGACTGGGGGGCTGGACGTGGAACCGTGCACCATAGCCAGGCTCGCGCGTCGGCGAATTCGTGCCGGGCTGGAGGCGCTGCGGCGGGGGAAGAACGCGTCTGCGTGACCGCGTTGGCGTTGGGCTGCCGGAAGCCCGCTCTGCCGTATCTGCGGAACAGCTCACGGCGTCGCCGGGTAGCTCGGCTGGCAGCGGGGAGAAGACTTGCGATAGACGCTGCGGCGACGATCGTGTGGGCGTCTTACATGTGGTGAAGGGGTCTTCGGATGTGGCTTGGTGAGCTTTCAGCATGAATGTCGAGGCAGCCGTGGGCGAGCTTCTAGTCACTCGTTCTTCCATGCCACCTTCGCGTGCCGGGGAAAATTCGACTTGGCTCTGGGTACCATTCGGTGACGCCTGGCTTCGTGTACCTTTTCGCACATGGTAAGCCCTAGAACCCCGGTTGATCTGAACGTGTCCTTCGGGATTCCAGTTTCGTTCATTATCTCCAACATCAGCGTCGCCGTGCGTCGGCACGCTGTAAATGGGCTCACCCGCCTGTAAGGCCCCGGACATGGCCGCTCGCCCCACTCGATCCTCCGCCTTGGGGTAGTCGTCGAGTTTCAAGATCGACGGCGTGCCTTCTTCTTCGCTATAGAGGGTTGAGAGCGCCGACGACTGGTCGCTCATGAAGGAGTACGACCGCTGGAGCGACGTCTGCTGTGGGTAGGATGGGGTTTTCTGGCCCGTCCGACTCGGGCTGGAGAGCGCCGTGTGCAATCCATCGGCTTGGGAGCCGCGCCTGGAAGGTGTGGGCGCCGGATTTTCAGGCTCGGAAAGCATTGATACTCGCGACACTCGCGACACCTGCGACATGTGCGACAGATGCGAGACCAGGGAGACGTGAGATATCTGTCGTGAATGAGTCCGCCTGTGCGTCTGCCACGGGGCGGCGCTGCTCGCCGGTGCCTCGTGATGGACCGTGGGACTGCAGCCTTCGAGTTCCGCGGGAGCACTCTTCTGGCTTTTGGCCGGACTCGGCGGCATATCATCCGAATGCGTGCGGCCTTGCTCTTGATTTGGGAGCTGCCTGCTCTGCTGCCCTGGCAGCCCAAAAGATGAGGACGAAGCGGGCATCATCATCGTCTGCCTCCTCGTGCTCGGGTTTCCGTCTTGCAACCTCTCCGCCGTCCGACGCAAGATGGCCTGTAGCTCTGCATCTGTGTTACTATGCTGTAGCCCTGGACGTCTTTGTCCACTGGCCCCAACATCCAAATACGGGACTCGTGCTCGACCTGCCAACTGTTGTGCTGCGTTCATGGCCGCGTCGTTATGGAACTGGGGGTTTGGAAGGGCTGCCATGGAGACCGGCGCTCGCTGCGGCCGCGGGCCAATAATCTGAGTGTTCGACGGTGGTTGGCGGACAGGGAATCGTGGTACGGTTTCCATCTCAGCCCTAGACTCGCGCATTCCGTGCGTGTTCTCGATGCCGATTGGCCTCTGGCCCTCGGGCGACTTTGCTAGCGATCCGTCCGCGAGCTCGCTCCTCCGGCTGGTCTCTGTATAAGGCAGCGTGGGGCTCCGCGCAAGCTCCGGCGCGCGATGTCCACGAAACGAGAGATGTCGACTGAGTGTCCTGGTAAGCCGGTTGCCCGAGAACCACCTCGACTTCTTCGCCGTGTTCTTCTTCGGCGAGACGCGCGGGCCGTGGAGCGCGTCCTCATCGATCCAGGACGTCTTCCGCCGGTTCTGGTATATGGCCCGTCCGCGGTGCTTCTCCGGGGATCGATGCCTCCGCTCCCCTCCCGTGCTCGAACTTGCCTGAGATCGACCGTCACTCATACTTCCATCGTTCCCTGCATTCCCCAGTACGCCCCCCGGGAAGGAACTCCTGATGCCGAAACCCCGCGGGTGGGAGGCGGCCGGCGGGAAATTCGGCAGGCTCAGATGATGTCTCGCTGCCGCTCTCCTACCACCGTCGTAACCCCCATCATCGCTCCCTTCGGAGCCAGCATCGTCGCTGACCGTGCCCTTCTTCTGCAGCCTCCGGGGCAGGTTGAGGTTGATGTCCACCACCTCCTGCGCGAGCTGCCCGTGCTCCGCGAACGAGAGGCTGGACAGCGGGCACTCGGCCGCGTGGCGGCGCTCCTGGCGGTTCGCGAGAAACACCATGAGTGGGCCGACGAGGACGAGGAAGAGAACCATCGACGCCGCCGTCGCGATGCCGGCTATCGCACCCGCCGAGAGCGCACCTGCCCCGCCGGACGCCGAGCGGGCGGCCAGCCCGTAGATGCGTACGCCCGTCCCGTAGGCTTGCGCCAGTGTAGGATCCCACATGGTTGGTTTCTTAATAACGGGTGCTCGTGCGCGAGCTGTCGGGAGATGCTCTCACAATCGAGAGAGAGCGTGAAAAGTCGTCCTACGTCGTCGAGGTGTCGTCTGTTTCTTTTCCTTCCAAACTGTACTGATCTGTCGTTTCCCTTCCCGAGACGCTCGCTTTATTTCCCATCCAGTGTCGAGTTTCGCCTATATCCTAACCTCTGCTGGACATCCGGTATGACCAGCTCCCTTCTAAACAGGCTGGCAAATAACAAAACAAAGACACTCACATGAAAGACTGGAGAAAAGAGTGAGAAGGAAGTTGGAAGAGGGAAGGGGAAAGGAAGGAAGGAAGGCCCCAGATGACGAAACAAGCATAGCATAGCATAGCATGCAGGGAGTTAGTTGGCTAGCTAGGCTCCCAAGTCAAGGCCAGCAGCAGAGCGAGAGCCAACTGACTAACTAACTGCCTGGTGTGAAAGACGAGAGCGGGAGATTGCGTGGATTCCAGCTCTCAACCCGCAGAGCAACGATCCAAAACAAAAACAAATGGCCCAATCGGACGGGCAACGGGGTCGCAGAGGTACGGAATACAAATGGACGTTGTGGGGGAAGGCAAGGCAAAGGCAAGAGGAGGGGGAGGGGGGAATTCACCCAGAATCACTCGAGATTACTTGGGTAGGAAGAACATACATAGATAGCAAGACGAATAACATAGAGATACCTACTTTACTTACTTCTCTTCCCCTCTGCTCGCGTTGAGATGACAAGATGAATAGACCCCATGACCTACCAACATAAACATCAACATCAACACCAAAATCAACATCAAAATCCACCCATTCATCAATTTCCCACCGTAAAACCAAATTTCACTTCCATTTCTGATTCATTTTTGTTGTTGTTGTTGTTGTTGTTGTTGTTGTTGTTGTTTTCTTCGTCCGCACAACCCCTCACACCCCGCCGCAAAGTAAGTAAGACCGCCATAGCACGGCAACAGAAGAGAAGAGGACCAGGAATGCGTTGTCGTGGGTGATGGCTCGGACGAGAACACCAGACCGCGCCCCCGCATTCCATCCAGTGCTAGGGCCCCATCTGCCCTCCAGATTCATTCATTCAGCTTAACTTCTCAACTATCTTGTCCATCCGTCTTAGGTTATAGGCACTGAGAGGAGGGGGGGTCCTGAGACAAGACTTGTTGCTGTAGCAGTGGGGAAGTGAGTGAGTCATGGTCGTCATTCACGAGGCTGGCGTATACGAAGCGACGCCGAGATGCCTGTAGCATATGATAATCAAGATCGTGACATTTTTACGGAAATTACGAGACAACAATTTGGGAAGAGGTGGCATGTTCGATAGGAGGAGCCATATTCTACAGCTAGACACTTAGGACATTAAGTACGGGTCACTCGCAATAAAGACTCGAGATGGTATGGTTCATGTCTCCAGGTTTTATTTCATCGCGCAATGCGATAGGCTTTCGTTAAAGCAAGCCTAGAGAGAAGTATTTCCCAGAAGAGAACACGACCATCACTTCTTAGGATATGGGCCCGGGAACAGGGCTACCTCGCCCACGAATCCCGGTACACCACCATATGCAATACCTTTAACCCCTGAAACTCAAATGCAACCTCGCAACCCTAATCGGCAAATGTGTCATAGAAAAGCATTTCGAGCGCGAAGCTTCCTCAACTCAGGTCATATGCTTGTGCTCTTACCAAAGAGTCCAGAATCAATCAACATGTACCGAAAAATTCCCAGGCAGAATCTGGCCGGCCATGGGAGACTGTAGGTGCAATATCCGCCCTACTTTTACTTATCGCCAGGAGTATCTTCAGAAACAAATCATAAGATTCGGGTCAACGGCTGACCTAGTGGGCCCGACGACCATGGTTGTGGCGGTGTTGCACAACGTGGTCTAAGTCTCTCTTGAGTTTCTGCGGAGCAGGACCAGGGAGTGTAACAGTTGTCACACAGTCCTCTGTCACATACACAACTGGCTGCATCCAGACAATTTCTTGCACCAGCCCGTCGGTGTTGGTGATAGTCTGAGTGCTGACAACTTCATAAGACACGCCTGGCTCTGATGTAACCTGCGGTGCGGGAGTAGTGGTCGGCAAAGTGGATGTGGAAGTTGAACTGAACGAGGTGGTCGTTGACGGAAAGTTTTCAACTGCGAAATCGGGGGTGGACGGTGCGGGTAAGGTGGTTGAATTTAGACCCTCAATAAAGGCACCGCCTGACCCGATCTGCGACAAAGGGGTAACAACAGATGTGGATGTAGAAGATGAAGTAGTGGTAGATAGAACTGTTGAGGACAGAACTGTGGTAGATGGAGTGCGAGAGGGCGTAGTAGTGGCGGGTCTGTTGTTTCCAACACCGCCACCAATCAAGCCGGTAGGCTGGTCAAGAGAACCACCAGGAGGAGTGGCTGACTCAGGTCCATCTTGGATCTGAATGCCGCCTGGCAGCTCAGTCATGGTCTTCGCAATGCAATTTTCTGCAGTCAATACCGCAGGTGTATTGAATTTGCATTCTCGCTGCTGGCCTTCTGAAAGCAGCGGTCCATTGCTAGTGAAGAGTCCACAGTCTGTGAGTTCACCAGAATCGTTGGTGCAAGTGTCAATAGCCTCTTGCAGGAACGCCGGATCCCAGCCAGTCATGAAGTCACCATGGTATCCAAAGCCTTAAAAAATGTTAGAATTCATGTTGCCAATCATCCTAGGCCTTCTAAAACGCTAGGAGATGCGCAACTTACCGGTTCTGTCACCATTAGACATGACAAATGAGCCACTCTTTCCTTTGAACTGCGCAGCGTTTGTGTCCCAAATTGTCTCGAAGAACATGGTGATAAGGCGCTGGGTATGAGTCTTGGGGCAATTGCCATTCCCAACCAGATCAGGGTAGGCAACGTGTGACTTGTGATCTTCACTATCCAGTTCACCATTCCAGCATGATGGGAACATGAGTTCAAGCCTGAGACCATCGGGACAGTGGGCATCTGTGTAGGTTTTGTTTGGCATATAATGGCGGAATAGCGAAGCTTCGGCAGGTGCATGGTAGTTCAAGCAGTTGAAACCAACAGCTCGCTGTTCCAGGTCAGACTGTCCAGTTTGCTTGAGCCCGGCCCAGCTAGACTGAGGTGGGTCAGGAGAAAAGGGATCTCCGACTGTGTATTCACGGCGGTAGTTGCTTCCGGCAACCATCTGGAAGCCAGGGGGGTAGGCTGTGACATTGTCGCCGCGGATCAGGTAGTAGCTAGGGAGAGGTCAGTACATATGCTATACAACCTAAGAAATATAAGTGGAGAATAAAGACGGCAATACAAGACTGGCTGTGACCATATCCTACATGTTTGGCATAACTTCAAAAGAAAGACAACTTAGAGAGTAGGGTTATCCTTGCAAAGAAAAGAGAGAGAGAGAGAGATTAAAACATACGCAAGCATCCCACCAACCTGGGGAACAGGCGAGTACTCTCCGGTCGCAGCATCAAGGAAGTACATGGCTGGGGTCCAGTAAGCAGACTTGTCCTGCTTAACAGCGCATGAAGTGCAGTCGCCATTGATGAGGTCATCATAGGTCGCGCTAAGACCAAAGCCTATTGGAAGGTGTAAGTTGTTTCATCCTGGGAAAGCACAATGTGAGAGTGTGGGTAGAAAAGCTCACCTGAAGATCCATGGACAGCGTGGGCATGACCCGAGATCTTATTGAACTCAACAATAGGATCCATGCGAGCAACTCCAGTACTGCCACGGCATTCCATGCGCCAAAAAGCCTCAGTGATAGAGGACATGCCAAGAATGGCAACCCCAAGTAGAGCCTTTAGATTCATGGTGAAATCTAGTAATGTGGCTAATGTTTTGATATGACTGCAGTAATGAATTCTTGAAGTCTTGGCGTTGCTGTCTTTTAGACAAGACCGGGCCCAAACTGCAACGCCTGCCTTGAGTTTGGTTGCTAGATATCTAATGGAGGACTCGGATGCGCTGCTGCGATAATATCTCAATATCAGAGTAGGCGGCTCTGGTTTGCACTAGAATCTTGCCTATATCGGTGTGATGAGTTGTGTATGGGCGAGCTGTAGGGTTCTGGATGGTCTGGATGGCTGTAACAAACGTTGTCTGGCTTGCTTCCTGGTTCGGTCTGTTAGATTTTATACTCCTTTGTCTTGTCTATTGTTCTGATTTTGATATTACCATCAATGAGAGTCCTGTTGTTTGCAAAAGCCGTTGTAGGTACTCGGCCCACGTGAGTTGAATGCACAATACACTATGATATCCTTGTGCCGGACAACTGTTTGCGCACCAAGTCTATCGAGAGGTGGTCGGCGGGTATCAGGTATCAACGAGTAGGGAACGTCCACGTCGAGCGAACAAGTACGCAATTGTCTAATATCCAAGCCTGATGGATGCCAGCCCCTTCTGGAGTGGAATACCGGGTCAAGGCTTGAGATAGGGTAGGGCAGAGCCTGGTTAAACAATTGAGAATTGAAGTGAATGCGATCAACACAGACCAAAGTGAGTAGGGAACGAACTGGCCAGCAATCTTAAACCACTTGATATTGGCGCCTGGACTGATGGTCCAAGAACTGGTAAGGAGCGTGGTGACAGGAGACTGCCGAAGAGGTTTTGAGGGAACGACTGGTTGGAATGTGGAATGTGGAACGTGAACGTGGAACAAGGTGGTGAGGAGGTAGTAGACAGAAGGGAGAGGATGAAGAGGCAAGTAGGTACGAAGTAGTAGGTAGCGGGAGGTATGAGAGGTGCTGAAGAGATCGGACGCTGCAGGTACCAATACAGGAGGCAGGCGGAAGTTTTAGTGGGTATCAAGTCACGCAGGACTGTATTATAGGTAGCACTCCTGGTTCGGGTACCTGACAGTGGTTTAATTGTCAAGGTCCACATATACATGTACATGTACTATGTGCTCAAGGTACCCGGTATCACATGTACCCAAGGCAAGGCAAATTTGGGCCCCCGGGACCTGCCAAGCGACCTGCCAAGCGACCTACATGAAGTCTGTCAATGAGTGCGCTAATCTGACAAAGGTACCCAGACTTTAGCAGGTACATTCCCAGTACTTGCCAACTGCGACTTCTGACAATCTGCTCTTTCTGTCTACCTTGAGAACAAGCAAGCTGCCTGCTTTATTGTTTACGCTGTCCACCTGTGTGTGGGTAAGTAGCAAAGACCTACATCTTACACTATAATTCTGTCAATGGGAGTTATACAAAATGATAATAGAAAGTGGTGGCATTAAACCAGGGAATACTTGTCTCTGTTAAACTTGGAATAAATTACCTAGGGCCTATACTGAAGCATCCATATTGAGGAGCATTGTTAATCCTGATTGGCTCACTTAATTGCAACCTAGATGCTTGTCAGAGGTACTTCTAAAGTAGCTGCTGAATGGAGTGCTTGTGCTGTACTAGGTACGGTGGCCTGTGACACCAAGAGTTGGTAAAAAGGAAGCCACTGACAAACTATGCCCCTGAATTAGCCATCCACCACATGCTACCGTACCATGCATGTAAACCCTACTTAGGTGCATTGCGTAGGCAGGTACGGTGCTCTAATATGCAGGAGGTAGTGTGCTTAGTGCAGTCGCTAGAAAATGGTGTGCAGCAGATGTAACCGTACCTACAATGTTGTAGTTGTAGACCTTCACACATGAACACACCATGGCTCACTCTTATCTTTCAATTGCCAGCAAATTGCTTGATTGTCATATATTAAGGAATGTTTATTTCTAAACACCTAATTTATGTTTCCAGCTTTCCTTACTTATCACCTACCTTGATGCTTAGAACAAAGCTTTCTGGGAGGATTAAATACTTGCTACCTACAGTACTAAACTACATAGGATCTTGATCTACCTACCTAGCATGGTATTTACCTTATGACGATCTACTAAGCTTAGCAATTTTTTACTACAGTACCTCAAGTACTAACTAAGGGGGAGGTATCAGGATAGGCAGGATAGTCAAGACAGTAACTAGAAAAGGAAGCCTAACCAAGCCTACTAGGTTGGCTTATGAACTAGGTATTCTATATCTGTTCTATCCTGAAAAACACCAGTAAGAGCATCTAATACGTCACAGGAGAGGAAATCTACCTAGCACAGCAAGTTTGTTTTCTCTTTTACTTACAACACTAGAGGCCCCTTTAAACCAGGTGCAAAGAGAGCCTTTGTTTTTAAAGGCCAACCTTAGAACGGCTAGTATAAGCGCTAAACCCGACCAACCGATTTTTATTAACTGTAACTTTAACACATTAAATAGACTGCACTCTATGTTAACAGGCTAAGCCTAAAGCGGCTAGCGCATAACGTACACTGCTTAGCAAAATTTTTTACCTTTTTAAATCTGCTATTATAACTATCTGTTTAAAAAGTCTACCGTATATATTAATATATTAAAGTTATAAATAATAATAATAAAGTTTTATTTTATTTAGTTAGTACTAATTTATATTATAACCGCTTTACCAGCACCCTCTGCGTATTATTTTACTGTAAAGCTAATTTTAGCTGCAATATATAATAAAGCAGTATATATAATATTTAATTAAACGGTAGTTTAATTTTAAAATAATAAATTTTATTAGTGCATATAACGTAAATATAGCCCTGCTACTCCACTATAAATATATTATAAAACCTTATTATTAAGTGCATACGCTAATACTAGTAGTGTTTTTAGTGTTAAACCAGCATTTCTTTATTATTGTCGAGCGCGTACGCCAGTACTGGTAGTGTTTCTAGCGCTGGACCAGCATTCTTTTATTTTTAATTTTTTAAGCGTTTTTTTACTGTTATTAATTAAATCTATGCAATAAAAAGGTAATAATAAATATTATAATAATAATATAAAAAAAGCGGGTATTATAGGCCGAAAGTTTATTTATTAGTCGTAATTTTTAAACGCTGTTGTTTAAACATTTTTTTATATAAAAAAAAAGCGGCTATATTTATTTTATTATTTTTGCTTTAATAAACATAAAAAAATAAAAAAAATTAATATAGCAAAAATATATTTATATTAATTAAAATTAATTATTAGTTTAAAAAAAAACTTATTTTATTTATATAAAAAATTTATATATTTTATTAAATTTTTTAAATTTTTAATTATATTAAATATATTTATTTGCTTTATTAAAGTGTAAAAGAAAATTTTTTTATAAGCTTTAGCTGCTGCTTTATTTAAATTGCAAGCAAAATTTAAATATAGTCCGGCCTAGTGCTTGCCGCATAATGCGCTTTTAGCACTATAAAATATATTGTTTGCTATATATTTTTAGTTATAGCTTTAATATATTATATCCGAATATAAACTTATAGTTAGCGCCTATTATAATATTTTTGCTTAGTTATTACTGTTTTAGTATATAATTTCGATTTAATAGATAAAATAAAATAAAAAAAATATTATAAATTGTAATTTATTTTATAACCGCTTTGCTAGCACTTTTTATATACTATCCCGCTATAAAATTAATTTTATAGCTTATCGTCGGCAACTTTAAAGTGGCTATTTATAATATTAGTTGATATAAAATGCATAATAGCACTGCTGTAAAACCTTTTTATTATTAAGCGTATAAGCTAGTACTAATAATATTTTTAGCGCTGGACTAATATTTTTTTATTTTCGATTTTTTAAACGTTTTTCTGCTGTTGCTAATTAAATTTATATAATAAAAAGGCATTATTAGTTTATATAAAAGCGCGGGTATAAATAACTTTTTATATTAAAATTTTAACTATGGCTTAGTTATTTTTAAATTTATTATCGCTTTTATTAATATTATATAAAGCATATAGTTTGTTTTTTATATATAATAGCTTTTTATGCATATATTAATATTATATTAGCTTAATGCTTTAAACTATTATATTTTTTAATTAGTAATTTATAAAAAGATTTAAAATATAAAAAAACTGCTAGCTATATTTATTACATAGCCGCTGTAAGACTTTAATAAATATATTTTATATAATAAAAATATTATTATATTTGCAAAAAAACATATATAACTATATAAAAAATAAGCGGTTATAAAAAAAAAATAATAATTAACGGCAAAATAGTTAGCGGCGGAATGTCGGGTTATTAATTATAGCTAAAATATTTATTAATTTTTAAATAATATAGCTTTTATATTTAAATACTTTTTTTTGCTTATTTTTATTTTTAGTTAAATTAATAACTAGGATGTAATAGCCTGCGCGCCGAGTTTAATAAAGTCGGCGTAGGCTTTTTTTTAAATAAAAAAGCTTTTTTTTTTTTTATTTTTAAAGCAACTGCTTTTTATTTTATAGCTTTAACTATAGCATTAAACCGTAATACTTATAATTGTTAGTTTTTTAGCCCTACGTTTAATGCGAGCGTTAAAAAAGTGCGCTCTATATTAACGGGCTAATTTTAAAGCGGTTAGCGTATAATATACAGTGCCCAGCAGAATTTCTTACCTTTTTAAATCTGCTATTATAACTTAATTAAAAAGTCTGCCGTATATATTAATATATTAAAGTTATAAATAATAATAATAAAGTTTTATTTTATTTAATTAATATTAATTTATTTTATAACCGCTTTATTAGCATCTTTCGCATATTATCCCGCCGCAAAGCTAATTTTAGCTATAATATATAATAAAACAGCATATATAATACCTAATTAAACGGTAGTTTAATTTTAAAATAATAAATTTTATTAGTGCATATAATGTAAGTATAGCCTTGCTATTTTATTATAAATATATTATAAGACCTTATTATTAAATGCGTACGCTAATACTAGTAATATTTTCAGCGCTAGACCAGCATCCCTTTATTTTCGATTTTTTAAGCGTTTTTTTACTATTGCCGATTAATTAAAAGTCGACTTTAAGAAAGTTTGCAAAAAATGCGATATTATTAGCAACTTAGAAATAGCTATTTATAATATCGGTCGATTTAAAATATATAATAGCACCGCTATAAAACCTTATTATTATCGAGCGCGTACGCTAGTACTAATAGTGTTTTTAGCGCTAAATTAGCATTTCTTTATTTTCGATTTTTTAAGCGTTTTTTTACTGTTACTAATTAACTAAAAGTCGACTTTAAAAAAGTTTATAAAAAATGCGATATTATTAGCAAGTTTAAAATAGCTGTTTATAATATCGGTCGATTTAAGATATATAATAGCACCGCTATAAGACTTTATTATTATTAAGCGCGTACGCTAGTACTAGTAGTATTTTTAGCGCTAGACTAGCATCCCTTTATTATTGTCGAGCGCGTACGCTAGTACTAATAGTGTTTCTAGCGCTGGACCAGCATCTCTTTATTATTATCAAGCGCGTACGCTAATACTAATAGTATTTCTAGCGCTAAACCAGCATCCCTTTATTATTATTAAGCGCATATACTAGTACTAATAGTATTTTCAGCGCTAAACCAGCATTTTTTTATTTTCGATTTTTTAAGCGTTTTTTTACTGTTGCCGATTAATTAAAGGTCGACTTTAAAAAAGTTCATAAAAAATGCGATATTATTAGCAAAAGCGCTATATAAGTTAGGTTATTAACTATAGCTAAAATATTTTTTAATTTTTAAATTATATAGCTTTTATATTTAAATATTTTTTTTTATTTTTTTTTTTATTTTTAAAGCAATTATTTTTTATTTTATAGCTTTAACTATAGCACTAGACCGCTATACCTATAATTGCCAGTCTTTTAACCGTATATTTAACCGTATGTTTAACGCGAGCGTTAAAAAAGTGCTCTTAGCGTTAACAGGCTAAGCCTAAAGCAGCTAGCGCATAATATAAAGCGTCTGGCAAACCTTTTTATAAATAGGTGGGTAGCTGGCGGCTAGTAAAAGCTTATTAACTATAGTTAAAATATTTTTTAATTTTTAGATTATATAGCTTTTATATTTGAATATTTTTTTTTGCTCGTTTTTATTTTCGGTTAAATCAATAACTAAAATGCGATAGCTTATACGCTAACTTTTTTTTTTTTTACCTTTAAAGCAACTGCTTTTTAATTTATTTATAGTAAGCGTTAAAAAATGCTTTTAACATTAATAAGCTAAGCTTAAAGCGGCTAGTGTAAACGCTAAAACTAACTAACCGACTATTATTTATATAACTGCAGCACCGCTTTTAGTATTAATAAGCTAAGCCTAAAGCGGCTAGCGCATAATATATAGCGTTTAAAAAACTTTTTTATTTTTAAAGCAACTGCTTTTAAACCTAGCGTCGCTTTTATCGATATTATATAAAGCATATAGTTTATAATGCCTTAAACTATTGTATTTTTTAACCAGCAATTTATATAAAGATTTAAAATATAAAAAAACTGCTAACTATACTTATTATATAGCCGCTGCAGAAACTATTGTATTTTTCGACCAGCGATTTATATAAAGATTTAAAATATAAAAAAACTGCTAACTATATTTATTATATAACCGCTGTAAAAACTGTTATATTTTTCGACCAGCGATTTATATAAAAATTTAAAATATATTAAAAAAAACTGCTAACTATACTTATTACATGGCCGCTGCAAAAACTGTTATATTTTTCGACCAGCGATTTATATAAAGATTTAAAATATAAAAAAACTGCTAACTATATTTATCGCGTAGCCGCTGTAGGATTTTAATAAATATTTTTTTAATAATTATTTTAGTTATAATATATATAATAAGGCAGCATATATAATATCTAATTAAACAGTAGTTTAATGCTTAAATAATAAATTTTATTAGTGTATATAATATAAATATAGCCCCGCTATTTTATTATAAATATATTATAGCCGAAATAGTTATTAAAAAGATATTATTATATTAGTAAAAAAATATATATAACTATATAAAAAACAGGCGGTTATAAAAAGGGAGTAATAATTAGCGGCGGGATATTAAATTAAAAAAAGCAGGCAAAACTATGCTAATATAGCTTATATTTAAAAATCGACCGATTTTAAAAAAGTTTATAAAAAATACGACATTATTAGCAAAAGCGCTATATAAATTAAATTATTAACTGTAGCTGGGGTACTTATTAATTTTTAGATAATATAGCTTTTATATTCGAATACTTTTTTTTGCTCGTTTTTATTTTCGGTTAAATTAATAATTAGGATATAATAGCCTGCGCGCCGAGTTTAATAAAGTTTGCATAAGCTTTTTTTTTTAAAATTAGCATTGGCGTACTATATAGTAAAAAAAGCTTTTTTTTTTTTTATTTTTAAAGCAACTGTTTTTTATTTTATAGCGAGCGTTAAAAAAGTGCTTTTAGTATTAATAAGCTAAGCTTAAACCGACTAATGCGGACTTATACCGCCCGGTAAAATTTTTTATTTTTAAAAGAACTGCTTTTTATTTTATAGCTTTAACTATAGCACTAGACTATAATACCTATAATTGTTAGTTTTTTATAACCGACTTATTATTTAAGTAAAAGCAGCGAGCTTTTATAATAAAAATAAAAATAATTAAAACTATATATAAATATTAATAAAAAAATAATTTAAAGCTCTAACTAAGTACTAATTATAGCTAAATAAATCTTCGGTTTATTAAATATAATTAATATTTATTTATAGCTTTAAATTGTTTTTTTACTAATATTTAAATATAGCTTTAATTATTTTTATTTTTGTTATAAAGGCCTGCTGTTTTTGCTTAGACAATACGTTAATAATACGGTCCCGTAGGGGGTACGTACCTTGTTGAGGGTACGTACATAGTGGAAGCCTTATAGGCTTTATACCAACGTATCTATAGAGCTTTTAGCAGGTGTTACCACCTGGCACACCAAACTAGCTAAATTATTATACTTAAGTAAAATTCTCTATCTTCTTATAAAAAAAAATCCTTTTGATTTTTATTATTGTAATACTATAAAATTCTACCCCAAGGCGCACTTATTAAAGTGGTACCACCTATTAAGTTCTATTATAAAAACCAAACCAAACACTAAACCATTTTCTCTCTTCTTAAAGACAAAAAGTCTTTTTTTAATCTCCGGCACCGCATACGCTCGCGTACCCGCAGCGTTGCAGCTAAGCCGACAATTAGCATCTCATCGGCCTAGCATAAATTATTGTGCTATAGCTCGACAAATATTTTATTTATTTAGGCAAATATTCTTTATTTAAAATTAAATTTTAAACTTATAAATTTTTAGTTTGCAGCTATAGCTAAAATATAAAAACTTAAGGCGTAAGCTTAATATATACCTTTATATTCTAGCTAAAAATAGCGCAGACGTTATAAATTTTTTAAACTAGTTTATAGCTCCGGCTAAAATATAAACCTTATTATCTACCTATTAGTTTATAGCTTTAGTTAGAATACAGATCACTTTTTTTTTTTTTTTTTTATTATATACCTTTGCCTTATTATTTATTTTATTAATTTGCTAAAATGGCCGGAAATCCTTTTCTTCTAAGTTAGCAGCTATTTAAACAAAAGCTTTTTAAGTTTAACTAAATAACCAACTTAATAGCTAATCTTTTATAGTTACCCCTGGCAATAAAAACTAAATCTCGATTTAAAGCGGGGTTACCTAAACAATAAATCGAACGTTAGCTTTTTAAAATTATAAATATTAAACTTTTAGCTTTAATTTCGGCTTTAGCTTTTATAAAAAAAATCGAAATAAATAAATATATAATTAAATAGCTATATTAAAAGTTAAAAAAGCAAAATAAAGCTTTGCACGTCTTATACAATTAAATAACTAAATATAATTCGATTTTAAACGCTATATTTTAAAAGCTATACCCGCTTAAAAAAAATAACTATAAAAAAAAGCTTTGTAAAGCTCGCTATAAAAAGGCTAAAAAAATAGATTATATTTATAAACCTGCCGATAATAACGTTCCGCCTGGCTATTTTTTAGACCTTTATTTTAAAAACAATTGCTAAAAAGACGACCGTTATAAAAACAACCGCTAAAAAGACAACTATTATAAAAACGACCGCTATAAAGACAACCGTTATAAAAATAATCGTTGTAATAATAACTGTCGTAAAAATAACTGTTATAAAAATGACCGCCATATAAAAAATCGTTATAAAAAAAATCGTTAAAAAAATGACCGTCGATAAAACAACCGCCACAGACATAATTATTAAAAAGATGTTTATTAAAGAAATAACCGTTATTAAGCAACGCTATAACTAAAAAAATAATAGAGCATAGATTTAAAACCGGACTTAAACCTATCCGATTATAACTTTTCCGGATTAAATTATGGCGATAGCTACTAGCTAAAAAGAAATCGGGGACTAAAATATCCACCCTGTGATCTCCCGCGTGATTTTCCGCGCGACCCCCCGCGCAATCCCCGAGACTCCGGACGTTATAACACTCTATTTTTGTAAAAAAGCTTTTATATATCTAATAGTATAAAGCTATAATGCGAAAAGGTTAGCACTTTCGACCCGGCCTACGATAACCCTGACGATTTAGGCGTTATTACCAAAAGAAAAAACGTTATTTTTATTAATATATATTTATTTATTAACTGTTTTAATTTTTTTTTAAAGGATAAAAAAACGTGTTATATATAAAAGCGATAAATTTTATTTTTATTTTAAACACTACTTATTAAACCTGCTATCTTATAGTAGAACAACGAAATAAACCCGACTACTTGCTTTTGCTTATATAAAAAAAAGCTAGCCGCGTTAAATAAAGCTTTACTAAAACGCTTTATAATAAATTTTAGCATAGCTATAAAAAAATTTAAAAAAAGCGAACTTATCTTATATAATATTTATAAAAATAAACATGCCTTGTTTTAATTTGTTTAAAAGAAGATCTGGTACGCCCGAGCCATAAAAATTATAAGACCAGACAACTATAACTGGCGCGGCGTTATAGCTTAAATTAAAAACAGCATGCGTTTAAAATTTAAGCAATTTTTTAAGCCTTTTTCGCATAATAGTACCTTAAAAAAATATATGCTTAAAATTAAAAAAGTTAAAAGCGATATATAAAATTTAGCTAAAAAAGTCATTAAATATAAAAGCAAATCTTTCTATTTTAATATTTTATTTATTAGCTTTGCAAACTAGCAGAATAATAAATTAAAAAGGTTTTTTTTTTAAAATAATTATAATTAAAATTCCTGCAAAAGATTTTAAAACCGTTTTTATAACCGGTATGACAACAAACGCCGGAACAGTAGCCAAAACTAAAATAGCTTATATAACCATTATTCTAACCGCAATAGTTTTTACGATCGGGAACGTTAAAATAGCAGTTATTACTTTTAGCGTAATAATAAAAACGATCGCGATTAAAAAAACAATTAAAACGATCGACGTAACAATTATAATTAAAGTAGTAATTGCCGGAGTAATAACCGACGAAATAAAGACTAAGGTTAAAATTATAGCTAAAACTAAAGCTTTAATTAAAATAAAAACGACCGTCGCAGCTAAAAAGTTTATTTCGCGACTTAATCGGACGGATATTTAACCAACTGTTATTTATTAAGTAATAAACGTAATACCTTTTTAAAGACTTTGCATTAGCTCGATTTAAAACTTATCTGCTACCGATGCCATGTCGAGTTTTTTTTTTTTGGAAAAAAAAAAAAACACTTATAAAAGTGCTAGCTAACAGTTAGGTTAAAAAAAATTAAAAACATTTTTTTTTTTAATCTAAAAAAGAAAACGTGCGGCTATTATAATACTATTTTTATTTTTTATAACTTTTTTTTTAAATATCTCGAATACTGTAAAAATGTTAAGCAAAGAACGGTTTAGCTTTTTTATACTAAGCCTAAAGCTAAGCCTATTTAAAGTTAACTTTTTTAATTAAAAAATAATAGTGCTAAAAATAAAATTAAAATTATAGATGCACCCGTTTATAACCCCGTTAAACCTTTTCGATATTTGCGCATTACCTATTTTTATTTTTTAGCTTGCGCTACTAAAAATAGCGAAAATGTCGAAGTATACGCCGATCTAGGTATAAAAAAGATTTATATTAAACGCTTTTTATTTAATACTTTAAAATATATAATCGAAAAAAAAACTAATAAAGCTAAAAGCTTTAAACCTAATAATATAAAGCTTACCAAGTACGCTACCTTTATTTTTTACTGCTATAGCATAAATAATAAAAATAATATAAAAATATAACGATTTAAAAAAAAAAGTTAGGTAATAAATAACCTAGCTTTAAACTTTCTTTTTAAAAACGACTTTTTTTTATCTTATTAAGCTAACATTTATTATTTAGCTTATATAATTAATTTTTTATTAATAAATAACTTTAGCTTAGGCTTTAAAATTATCGCTAAAGCGTATAAATATATAAAAAAAGTTATTAGCTAAAAAACAATTAATTTAAAAAAAAAAAAGTCAGCTTATATAGCCGTAAAATACAAAGCACTACCTATTAACCGTAATTTTTACTTTTTTGCTATAAACAAAGTCCTAGCCACTTTAAACACTTTGGTTAACGCCTGTACACCTCGCGTTATCCTTATGGTCAACACTTTTAATAAGCGTTTTATTATTTTTAAAAAAACCAAGCTAAAATATATTTGCAAAAATAAAACAGCTAATTATTATACTGTCTTTCTTAAAAAAGCGCTTAGCGCTCTGGCTTTTGCAGCCGCTACGGC
This sequence comes from Nemania sp. NC0429, assembly GCA_022578495.1. Taxonomy (NCBI): domain Eukaryota; kingdom Fungi; phylum Ascomycota; class Sordariomycetes; order Xylariales; family Xylariaceae; genus Nemania; species Nemania sp. NC0429. The sequence continues at coordinate 83,555 of MU392188.1, read as the reverse complement.
CAGTGGTATAATAAACACAGAAGGTACTTTTTCCGCTTATACCCCTACAGAAGTAGAGGTAAGTTTAAAAATATCCTCCTATAAGGCATCTATCTATTTAGGCACAAAATTCGACCTAAATTCTGTTACTACAGCCATTGCCACCAAAAGCGCTCCACTTAAAAGCATAATAACTTTTAATAAAATCGCCGATTTTACAATCTTTTAGCTAGCAATGTTTATATTTAAAACTTTTTTTATAAACACGATTAGCTCGATAGTTAAAGCATTTAAAAACGGCAATTTAAAACCAGCGCTTACCATTATAACTTTTCGATTTAAAATTCTTAAAGTACATTTAAATATAGAAATTAAACAGCCTACCGATTTGCCGAAAATTGTAACTAATACCGGTATTTATATTTATGCTAAAAAAACGTTTTTTGCTAACGAATTCTAAAAGATTATAAAAACTTTCGACATTTAAAAAAATAAAAATATTATAAACATTTTTTTAAATAAATAACTCAAAATCTCTTTTATTAAAAAATAGTAAAACTAAAACGTTAAAATAAGTAATCGCGCTTATTTTTTAAATCGTAAAAATATAAACGTGTTTAACAAATATTATAACAGGCTCTACTCTTAGGGACGCATAAACTAAGTAAACGAACCCACTTTTTTTACACACTTTGTTTTTATTGCTTAGCATATAGTGCCTAATAAAAGCGGAAAACCCGGCAAAACTGTTTAAAAAAAACAAATGGTCGTCGACTTATAAAAACTTAATAAAGTAGCCGTTTCTAACTACTACTTTTTGCCTTTTTAGGCTAAAATGATATCCTTTTTATAAAAAAAACATTATATTATTATTATAAACGCTACGGCCTTTTTTTATTAATTTTTTGTTTACCTTAATTATTAAAACAGGTTTGCTATAATTAGCTTATAAAAAATAAAATATTACCGCGTAATAATAATAGGCTTTTATAACAGTCTGGCGTACGTTTAAAAATATATAAATAACCTTTTTTGTAATTACTAATAATATTATAAAGCCTTTATTGATAATATTATAATTTTTTTTAAAACAGCCGATTAATATAAAAAACATTTAAAAACAGTATTTAAACTGTTTTAAAAAAAAAATATAACTATGTTTTTAATTAAATCGTTTATTAGCTACCTTTTAATAGATTTTCTAAGATTCTATGTCGACGCATTCGGACTAGCTAATACTGCTAGCTATATTATAGCATTTTATAACTTAGCATTTTTTTAATAATTAAAAGCTTTCGAATAGTATATTAGCGCCTTTAGCTAGCTTTAAAACCTAATTCTATACTATGTTAAAATTTCGAAGCTTTTATAAAAGTGCAAAGCTGCCTTACTGGCCAAAAGATAAAAAGACAGACGTATAAAGACTAAAAAGCTTAATAAGCGTAAAGCGTATGTTTAATTTACTTACTATAAACCTACGCACGCCGAGAAAGCCTTATTTGCCGCTATTTAAAACGCTATATGCAAAAAAACTAATTTGTACTATTATAACCTTTTTTAAAAACTCTTTCTTTAAATCGATAGCTTTTTTTAACGAGGATTTAAAATAATAGTATTTTATACCAAGCCTGAATATAAATAGACACTAAGTAAGATAATCTTTTATATTTAGGTATAGCTTATTATATATTTTAGCAAATCTTTATTAAGCGCAAAGACCCGGTATAGCTTTTTTAAGTTAAAAGTGGCGTGCTTGGTATAGGCTTTAAAAAAATTATACACTGTACTCTAGTCCAACGAAAAGCTAGTTATTGTTCTAACCGACCACTTCGCCATAAAGAGGATAATCGATTAAATAATTTTAAAAACGTTAGCCACCGACTAAGCTAATTAAAAACTAATTAATTTTTTTATTTATTTTTTATAGTACGGATTGCATATTTATTACCTTTCCGGCCGCTTAAATTATATATTAAACGCTTTTAATTAATTTTAAAGCGTTTTAAACATAATAAACCCTGACGGAAAACTAAAACGGTCCGAAAAAGCCGCTATATTTAACACCGTCTGGAAAAAAGGCAACACAGTGTGGCACGTCTTTCTTTTAAAAGCAGTAATAAAGGACTCGATGCTTTAAGACTTTTGTCGAGCATATAAAAAAAATATTAAATACTCCCAGATCCTTAATAACATAAAAAACGCAACACGCATAAATATTAACAAGAACGTCGGCTTTTTTTTTAAGCCCGGCCATCCATTTGATTTAGCTAAAAATAGCTTAATCTACAATATATATAATAATGTGCAACGCCTTTATATACTTTACGGTATAATTAAAAAAATATTTAAAATAGCATACGATAAAAAGCATTATTAAAAAATCTAAAAAATAATAGAAATTTTAAAGCTATATACTATTAAAAATAAAATTTAGCTTGTAAAAAAGTATATTAAGCACTGCAGTGCCTGTAGACTAAACTAAATAAACCGATAAAAACTTATTAAAAGCCTACGCCTTATTTGACCCGAAAGGGAATATTTTTTATTAATGTATATAATTGCTATCGATTTTATATTCGCCTTGCCGAAAGTTAACGCTAAAAAAACACTATAATATTTTAGAAAAGGTAAAGAATATTATAAGATTTATAACGTAATAATAATAGCTTTTTGCCCTGCTTTAAAACGTTTACTTTTTATACCTAAAAATAAAAAGTATATAGCTAAGGACTAGGCCACTGCTTTAATAAAGCAATTATTATTAAGCGATTAAAGGATATTTAAAGAAATTATCTCCGATAAAAATTAAAAGTTTACTTTTTTTTTTTAGTAAAAAATATAAAAATCGTTTAGCACTAAACTATTAATAACTATAGCCTATTATTTTTAGATAAACAGTTTGTTAGAACAGAAAAATTAAACCATAAAAATAGCTTTATAATATTATAACTTTATAAACCTAAAGTTTAACTAGGTAGACATTATACTTTTTTTATAATAAAACCTAAATATAGCTTTATTAAGCGCTATTAAATCTATGCTATACGAATAACTGTTCGAATTTAAATTATAAAGCGCTTTTAAAGTCTTAACCAATATAAAAAAGCTTAAAAAGTTTAAAAACATCCGGTTTTTCCGCAAATATTTATAAAAAGACGCACAGCTTGCTATAGATTTTATATAAGCTAGTAATAAAAAATAATATAATGCTAAACATTGTGCAATAAAGTTTAGCCCGGGAGAAAAAGTATATTTACGACTATATAAGGGATACCACCTCCCCGGCAAGCCGTTATGTAAGTACAGCTAACAACGTTCTAGCTTTTAGACTATAAAAAAAAAAGTAAATAACTTATTATACGAACTCGATCTTTCCGCCGACTCTGTTATACACCCTGTTATATCTATCGAGCACCTATATGTTACCTTTAAAAAAGAAAATCTATTTAAAAAATAAGTGCCTTTTTTGGGACCAGTAGAAGCAGAATAAAAAGACTCCGACGTAGAAAAAAAAAAAGTTTATAAAATTAAAATCCTTTTTAATTACCGATTAAATTGCTGTAAAACGGGATTTAACTATTTAATTAAATAAAAAAGCTGGAAATACGAGTTTAATAAATAAAAGTCCGAGTAATAATTTTATTATAGCGGAGAATTAATTAAAAAGTATTAAGACCGCTACAGACCGCATTCCGACCTTTCCGCCCTAAAGGAGAAAAATACTAAAAAAGGTTTAAAAAAAAAAAAAGGTAGGCCTAAAAAGAAAAACACTAATTAGTTATTAAGGATAGCAATCGTTTTTTTTATAGCCGGCATTATAATATAGTCCCGTAGAAAGTACATACTTTATTAAAGGTACGTACATAGTGGAAGCCTTATAAGCTTTATACCAACGTATTTATAAAGCCTTTAGCAGGTATTACCACCTGGCACACTAAACTAGCTAGATTATTATACTTAGATAAAATTCTCTGTTTTTTTATAAAGAGAGATCCCTCTGATCTCTATTATTGTAATACTATAAAATTCTACCCCAAGGCGCACTTATTAGTTAATTATAAAAAACTAGTAATTATAAGTATTAATAGATATTTTTAGCTTTAACTATAGCATTAAATTATAATATGTGTAATTATTAGTTTTTTAGCTTTATACTTAATGCGAGCGTTAAAAAAGTGCTTTTAATATTAATAAGCTAAGCATAAAACGGCTAGCATAAGCGGTAGCTTATAAATTAGCGCTATATATGCTATATTAAAATGTTTTATATATTTTTTAAAATAATAAAAGTTAATACTGTTAAAGCTTAAAAGTTATTTATTAAAGCTTTAAAAATAATGTTTATATTATAGCGACTTTGCTATTTAAAATGCTTTTATTATAAAATAAGTTTAAAAAATGCTATATTAACAAAAGAGTTTTATAAGGCGGGTAGTCCGCTTTTAAAAGATGTTAATAACGTTTTAATTAAACGTTAATAATTTAATAACTTTTATAGTGTTCGCTAATATTTTATTATATAAAAAAAGTTTAAACTAAAAAACTATACTTAAATAGCTTTATATTTAAGTACTTTTATATATAGGTAAATTAGCGGTTAAAAAAATAAAATCTTTTATTATATAATTTATTAGTTAATTTAGTAGCTTTATACCTAAATACTTTTATATTTAAATAGATCAGCGGTTAAAAAAATAAAATCTTTTATTATATAATTTATTAGTTAATTTAGTTAGTTAGTTTATTATTTAATAACTAATCTAACTATTAATTTAATATATAGCAGTTAATTTAATATATTATATAAAATTTAGCATATGGCATTAAATTTAATATAGCGCGGTAAAGTAGGTATATTATAATAAAATAAAAAGGTATATTATAGATATATTGCTGTAAAATAGGTATATTATAATAAAATAAGTAGGTATATTACGGTAAAATAAATATATTATAGTTTATTTAATATATTATAGCGGCGGTTTATAGCAGTTATAATTAAACAGTTAAAAAGCTATATTTTTTTATTTTTTATTTTTTATACCTACGTTTTTTTATTTTTTATTTTTTATTTTTTTTTATTTATTATACACTTTATTTTTACGTTTTTTTATTTTTTATTTTTTATGCCTACGTTTTTTCGTTTTTTATTTTTTTAAAATAGTTTTTTTTTTATTATCTTTAGCACTTCGCGCTTTAAAAGTGGCTAGCTAAAAAAGGCCAGCGTTTTTAATATTTTAAACAAGCTAAAGCCGGCTATTTTTAAAGCTAAAAAAATTTTTAATAAAAAATAAGCTTTTATAGCCGCTAAATATTATGCTTTTAAAAAAACCTACACGGTTGGTTTTATAATTAATATTTAATTATTATATTAACTTATGCTTTTAAATGCTAGCATAAAAAAAGTTAGTATAAAATAGACTTATATATTTAATATATTAGCTAATTCGCCCTAAGGCCGACCAAAGTGTAATAATTAACCAGGCGCTAAGGCTGGCATTGCCGGCAGCATAGCTACCGGCGCCTGGTTAATCGTTATAGCTAAAACATATAAAGACCTCGATATTAATAACGGCGACATTTTTTATTATTTAGGTTTTAATAGCTATAAAAATAAAAATAAAAAGCGAACAGCACTTGCTAGCCAGGGCACTAAGGCTTTATATACTTTATTTATAACTAAAAACTTTATTTAAATTTTTAAATTAAAAGGTATATTTAGCACTTAAAATAGCAACAGTTATACTTAAAATAGCAATAATTATTTGCCATTATATAGTTTATAATATAATAGTTTTTATACCGCTTAAGCTTATTATTAGCATAAAATTAAAACGGCGGACTTTATAACTAATTTAAGCTGGTATAGCTTTTAGCTTTAAAACGTTTTTTAAAACATGCTAATATAGCTTTTAACTTTAAAGCATTTTTTAAAACATATTAAAATATTTTATATATTTTTTAAAATAATAAAAGTTAGCACTATTAAAGCTTAAAAGTTATTTATTAAAGCTTTAAAAATAATGTTTATATTATAACGACTTTATTATATAAAGTGCTTTTATTATAAAGTAGGTTTAAAAAATATTATATTAATAGAAAAGTTTTATAAAGCAGATAGTCCGGCTAAACGCTAATAATTTAATAACTTTTATAATATTTGCTAATATTTTATTATATAAAAAAAGTTTAAATTAAAAAACTATATTTAAATAGCTTTATATTTAAATACCTTTATATATAAATAGATTAGCGGTTAAAAAAATAAAATCTTTTATTATATAATTTATTAGTTAATTTAGTAATTTTATACCTAAGTACTTTTATATTTAGGTAGATTAGCAGTTAAAAAAATAAAATCTTTTACTATATAATCTATTAGTTAATTTAATAGCTTTATATCTAAATATCTTTATACCTAGATAAACCAGCAGTTAAACAAATAAAATTTTTTATTATATAATCTATTAATTAATTTAATTAGTTAATTTATTATTTAATAATTAATTTAACTATTAATTTAATATATAGCAGTTAATTTAATATATTATATAAAATCTAACATATAGCATTAAATCTAATATATTATAACAAAACAAGTATATTATAATTAATTAAATATATTATAATTAATTAAGTATATTATAGTTAATTAAATATATTATAGTTAACCTAATATATTATAAAAAAAGCAGCAAAAAACTGCTTTTACTTTAGCTATGCTGCTATAACTATAATAATAAAAAAAAAAGCTAAATATAATTTAGCTAATTAAAAGCTCTAAATAGCCAAATAAAGTAAGGCAAAAAGTATTAATATATTAATACTTATATACTGTTATACCTAAATACTTATAATATTTACCTTTTTAATATAAATTTTTTTTTTTTAAATAAATAATAATAACTAGGCCTAAATAAAAAATTTTTCCTACCATAAAATCTACAGCAAAAAGAATTTTTTAAAATAAAAAAAACCTTTGTTTTACTCCAGTCATACCTCCTTACGTTAAAAACAAAGGCATTAGTGCTTGTCAAATTGTCAGACCTTGCGCATTGCTCTTTTGGTTGTCACCTTGATGCGCACTTTTTCAACCCAGAGCTGTGCCACTAGACAAACGTCATGATGCCCCGCCTCTAGTTTTCCTACCTAATATCTCCTAATATCTGCCAGGACAACACCAAGACGGTTGATCACATAGCTCACATTATCAGTGCAATAGGTAGGTACCCACATGTACCCAAGGTACGTAATCCTACGTACCTGTTAGGTGTGGAAGGTTCGCTGTACCTAAGTGTTACCTAGATGGTGATATCTAGGTAGCTGTGATTGCAAGGCGGCAAGCGCAGTCCAGGAATAAGTAAGGAGTTGACCTAAGTACAGACGGGAGCCGACCCCTGGGCCTGAAAGCTGTTTCGGAAATTTTTAGCTCATCAATCCAAGCTCTATTTGGCCAATCAGATACGCTTACAGAGCTAGATGATTGCTATGTTCGGAAACTTGCCCCGTGATAAGCTTTGGACCAAGATCTACCCAACCTGGTAAGGACACTAAGGCAGGTACCTGTCCAAGTACTTCGGTACTAACTGCCTGCCTACCAGGTAGATACCTGTCTCCAGCAATGCAAGGTGGTTTGCAAAAAGGCTTAACTGTGATAGAGGATTTCAAACATTATCTATCAGAGGAGTCAAATACCTAGGTAATCCACTGCCTTAATAGGTATCATGCTTGCCTAAATCAAGTATCTAAGGTACTTATATAAGATACTCTCTCAGTTCAGGCTACCTAGGTGACGAAGACATCTACACATAATTCTAGCCATTCTCGCCACCTGATGGGCATAAGTTGTCTTCAACTACACAGGGCCTAGGAGATTGCAGGTTTCCATTGTGCCACAACATTCACCGCTCGATCTCGGTCAATTGTGCTACCACAATCGTGTGGCCGAACCTGTAGACTGCTGGTGATATGCCCAATAATTGGGTGCAAGACACGATGTTCTTCACCTGCTGTGATACTCTCGCTCTAGCCAGTCGGATTGAACATGATGAGTGATCATAATTTAGATATGGTAACTCATGCCACCGGAGGTGCTCTACATAAGTTTACAACCTGTAGCTAAGTGGCCACTTGCTCAGCAGAACTTTCGCCATTGGTTGAGAAAACGAGCTCAGTGCAGTGTAGAAACTCTACTCCGATATTGCTCCAGGTCAGAATCCAAGTTGAAGAGTGAACAGCAATTCCTATTCTGCCAGCTGCAAGTCTATCAAGCATATAAATCAGACCAACCTAACCCAAGAACCCAGGACCAGGCCAGAACAGAAGCAGTACAACTGTAGGTAGGTAGTACCACACAATCTAGTATCACCAATGGAGATAGATAATGCCAACGGAATTTGTAAGATTAGAGAGAAACTTTTTAGCGAGGGGAGTTATACTTGTACACCTGTTCATCGGCAAATTACCTAGATCCCGAGATTGATCGTCCAACCGGATGAAGCCTGTAGATGTTCTCCTACCTGGACCTGCGGGACCTATCTACTTCTTAGGTACCTATCTCATTAAGTGCCGTTTCAACTCCGTGACTTCGAGACCCGCTTTTAGGCCCAGAATACTGGTTGTGACGGTATTTTCATTGGTTAGAATGCCCTTTACCCATGCTCTTCAAAGTCGCGGAGTTGAAACGGCACTTGATGAGATGTACATTGCAGGTGCAATACCAGAACAGCCACACCGATGAGCCTACCAGCCACAAATTGTATGATTACTTAATCGGCATTGGCCACACTGGAGTGGACCTTGAATGAGATGCCAAGACCCATCGGGCAGCATAGGCGACGCCTAGGCCAGGGTCTGATTGTCGACCCCCTCCGTGCGTGCGCCGCCGCCGCACCGACACCACCAAACGAGTCCCACGTGGGCAGGCCAACATGCCTGTATTATCTCCCCAATATCACAATACCCCTTGATACGACGGCGCGAATAAAGGCACGGGGAACTGCATGTGAGGTGTGAGCATGGACGACCTTTCTGCCTTGGACTGGTCTTCGGCCAGCTCTGCGAACGGGAATGGCAACAAGCCGCCGCCCTTGAACCCGATGAGCCCGCCTGGCCTCTACCCGACCCTACGCCCGACCCCTTCGCCCCAGCCCTCGGGCAGGCCGACGCCCCTGTCTACGCAGATATCACCAGGCCTGACCTCCAAGCCCACCGCCTCGAACACGACAGCCGACAGCTTCAGCAACCTGGTCAACTTCGGCACCGCAAAGAACAACGCCAACCTCAGCCTCCGGGAACGACAGGAGCAGCTCGTTGCAGAGAGGCGTCAAAAGGAAGAGGAGCAAAAGCAGCGGCTACAGTCGCAGTATGGGGGTGGCCAGTTCTGGGATACCATAGGCCAGGGGTCGGGTCCCGTCTCACGAACCGTGTCTCCAGCTGTCCCGCCCCCAAGTGCCGCAGTGGGGAGCACGAACGGACGGGGGAAAGACGACGACGATGCCGATTTATTTGCGGCCTTCTCAAAAGACACGAAGGTCGACAACTCGAGCCACTATCCGCCACCAGCTCAGCCACTCTCCCGGACAGGCACGCCTGCGACTACCGCCAAACTTGACCTATCGAGCGCCAGCGCTTGGACTAGCCCCCCCGCATCCGGTGGGGGCGAGTTGTACGATGACGATGACGATCCGTTCGGTCTCGGCCAGCTGAAGCCCAAGCCTCAACCGACATCAGACGTGGGCGATAATGGTGACGATGATGATTTCCTTGGAGACTTGGGCAAGCCCGTAGAGGAGGTTCGGCGGAAGGTGCAGGCAGCCGAGTCGACACGACAACCTGGGAAGCCAATCGATGACTCCGATTCCGAGTCCGAGTCTGAAGCAGCGTCCGGGCGTCCCGACTCTGACCCGTTCGACAAGGCTGTCGCCGAATTAGTTGATATGGGGTTCACGGTCGCAAATGCAAGACGCGGCCTGACAGAGAGCGGCGCTGGGCTCAACGTGCAAGCCGCCGTTGGCTGGTTACTTGATGATGCCCATAGACAGGCTCGTCATAAACAAAGCGCGCAAGACAGTCCTTCTGGGTCCACGAGTAGGGAGGACAGTCGCCCCAGGGGCAATCGTGGAGCTGCATGGGCAAGAAATGACGACGTGGGAGCAGCACCTCCACGTGGAGGCACGCAATCGCCGGCCCAGATCGACGATATCTCCAAGAAAGCCGCGGCTGTGGGTTCAAGTCTGTTCAAGACGGCAAATTCTCTATGGAAAACGGGGCAGAAACAAGTGCAAAAGGCGGTGGCCGACTTTCAGCAGGATGGTGGTGACCCAAGTCAGCCAAAATGGATGCGCAGCGCACAGCAAGATCGAGTACCGCCTAGGAGAGAGGCACCTCAGACTGCTACCGATGAGGCTCTAATGCTCGAGTCCGGAAGACGGCCCGAAAAGCAAACTTCTCAGAACCCCTCGAACGGACATAACAGTCCCCGTGAGCACACCCCTGCTCTGCCATCTCGGCCGTCTGTCCAGCCAAATGCGCCTAGATGGCAACAGTCTGCCTCGCCGGGTCCTATAGATCCCCGAGCGAGATTAAAGAAACAGGCAATAGAAGACGAAAGTGCCCATGCATACGTCAGTCCAGCGAGAAGGAAGAAAGCTACACCACAGCCCCCAGCAGCACAAAAGATTGAGCCCGATACCGATCTTCTCTTCGGCTCTTCAACTCCTCCACCTATCCAGGCGGGGCCTCAGCGCTCTGTACAGCCTTCTCCAGCACCCAGATCATCGTCACAAATTCATTCGAGGCCGATAAGTCCTCGACCCCAAGCGCCAACGAGAGTAGTGCCGGCGCTCTCTTCGTCGGTCTTACAAGCGTCTAACCGCAACCGTTTAGATGGGACAGCACATTTCAAACGCGGCGACTATGATGCTGCACACACTGCATATACAAATTCACTATCCGGCATACCACAAAACCACCCAATTTGCATTGTCATTCTCACCAACCGGGCGCTGACCTCTTTAAAGACTGGCAGCCCAAAGCAGGCCGTTAGCGACGCTGATAGCGCCATCAACATTATTGGTCCTTCGCTGGGCGAGGGCGAGAATGTGATGCTGGGTGATGGTGAATCCCGTGACATGAAAGAATTATATGGGAAAGCTCTCAGCCGAAAAGCGGAAGCCCTCGAGCAGATGGAGAAGTGGGCGGATGCTGGAGATGTATGGCAGCAATGCGTTAAAGCCGGGGTAGGTGGTTCCAACGCAATTGCTGGCCGGCAGCGATGTCAGAAAGCCATCGCACCGAAGCCGAGCCCAACGCCACGATCCACCCAAGCACCAAAACCTCGTCCGCGGCCCTCTCCTATGTCCGATCTTGGACCTCAAAAGAGCTCAGAAGCCGTTCAACGACTGCGAGAGGCCAACAAAGCCGCCGAAGCTGCTGATGATGAGAAGTTTGCACTTGGGGACAAGGTCGATGCTCGAATCAGTGCATGGCGAGACGGGAAGAGAGACAATCTACGAGCACTCATCGGGAGCCTCGACCAGGTCTTGTGGGAGAACAGTGGCTGGAAGAAGGTGGGCTTACACGAGCTAGTGATCGCCAATAAGGTCAAGATCCACTATATGAAGGCCATCGCAAAATGCCATCCCGACAAGGTGAGTATTTACTGGGCCAAGTGCATTAACAACTACGATTCTGACCACAATGCTCAGCTTCCTCAAGATGCCAGCACCGAGACACAACTGATTGCTGCCACCGTATTCGCAACCCTCAACGAGAGCTGGGACAAGTTCAAGACCGATAACGGATTATAAGGGCAGCTTCAGGATGTATGGTTATTGAAACGAACTTTGCTGATATGATGATAAAATGAAGCGTTGACGACAAGAGATACCAGGCCTCAATAGGCTCATGCTTAGTAGGTACTTACATATATGCAGATGAGATATCCCCACGGGGGCTCCAACAATCTATACCCCATCAGACCTTGAGACGGTGTGGTATATAGACTTCATCCCTACCTAAGGTATTCACTGCCATAACCAGTTTGTTGAAGGCATGACCAATATGATGTCCTTATATGTATAAGGTGCCGTGGGTATGTATACTGTAGCGAGTACACTGTCACGGTACGTACATAGTACCTTACGGTAGCGGAACGGGTGGGTACGCGGACATACTTACTTTTGTTCATTCCTGCCGCCAAATTGATGGTGGGCGGAAGTTGTGGCCATTCGGGTAGTTGTACCGCATCTAATATGAGTGCAGCTGCCGCGGTACTGTTGCATCTCAGCCAGCCTGCAGACTGTCCGCCTCTGTACGGTCGTTTCTCGGAGGCGTATGTGGTGCGACGCTTTTGGGGATGAGTGGAGTTAATAGCCGCCGGGCCTCCGTTTTGCCATCGGCATGTCGACTCCACCGGTGCACCGTATTAAAGGAAACGGAATCGTGGAGCCGCCGGGTTATGCTGCTTTTCCTGCCCCGAACGATGCCGCTTTTATTTAGATTTAGGCCACCCTATCCTACCCCCGTTTTACCTCTTCTATATCTACAAATCCCCGCCAAGGTACCTTACACTTTAAGCAGTCGGCTGCCCAAGATTGACCTGATTTCCACTCTTATCGATGGTCCTCGCCGTATTGCCATACATACCAAACGTGCCTCCCGGCCTCGGCAATCTCGGATTATTACACCACCCACCAGGTCCAAACGCCGCAGTCGCCCAAATCTGGTTGTTGGCAGTGCCATACTTGGGGTTTGGATTTGACTGAGTAGTCAAGAACAACTTGCCAGCGGCGGTGCAGTAGCTCTGTCCATTCCTTTCCACCGTGTTCAGCGACGCGTCGATGAACGCCTTCCACAGCCAGCGCATCTTGCCCTGGCGGACATTACCATTGCCATCTGTGTAGGTCGGCTCGCCAGCTACTGCTGTATTGCCGCGTTCCGTGGCATATTCATCGTCGAAGATGCTGCACACGAGATCGATCCAGTTACTCGGACGCTGCATCTTATTCCAAGTGGCTTCCCCGTTGCCTCCCGTGGGAACCCACTGGAGGTAAGTAAAGACGGCCGCGACATATTTGACGTAGACCATGGTGGTATCTCCGTCACCCTGATCCACGCTCGGATTCTTCTGCTGGAAAAGCGTCGTCTTCTGCCCATTCATCTTGCCATCCGCGAGGATCAGCTCATTGACATTCGTGCCGTCGCCGAGTCCGTGCATACAATGCCGCCAGAAGAAGTCGTCCCCCGCCGCCACGTTGCCGAGTCTGGCGTTCGACAAGCTGAAATACGCATTTCCCGCTGGGTCGGAGCCGAGGAGATACTCCTCGACCCACGCTTTGCTCGGCTTCGTGTAGCCAGCAGGCAGCGCCGAGGACGGCGCGGTTCCAATACCGCCGAGCCACTGCATGAAGGAGAGGATTGTCTGAAACTCGAAGACGTGTTCGGTTACGTAGTCGGCTTGGTCGAAGTGAGGCTCGGTGCCGTCGTTGAGTATCATGTCTGGAACACACGGGGCGGTAGCTGGGACTTGACTGGCATCGTAGCCCAAGTATTTCTCAATCGCCGAATATTTGGTGTTTTGGACGGCTTCGCCGCAGGTAGGGAACGTGTCTATATTTTTATCCATTGGTAAGCATTTCAACTTGAAAAACTCACGCAGGGTTTGCCACCGCCAAACCTGTGGGGGGAAGGGGGAAAAAGAGACAGAAAAAAACAGGGTGACTTACCGGATTTAAGGTCTATCGTGAGCCCACCGACTGTGGTCCAGCTGTATGTTTTCCGATCCCTCTTCCATAACTCACCTCGGGCGAGCAACTCCGCGTACATAGTGTCGTTTACAAGATCGCGTGTGCTCAGGCCAGAAGGGCAAGCCTCCTCGGCGTACGGCAGGTAGGCGCAGGAACCTGCTCGTGGTTGGATAGTCGCCGCATAGGAGTAGTTCGCCTGCCCTTCAAATTGAATGTCTTGTCGTCTCTCCAAAGAGCTGTCACCGCACAGAGGGCAGGGCGGTACATCTCCTGGTTCCGTACCGTCGTCCGTCGGACATGCGAGTCCAAATGGTAAGTGCAGCAGTGGCCCGATGACGGTGGTGTCCCGCTTGCTCAGTCCCAAGCTTCGTTCTCCCAAGGAAGCTATAGAGAGAGTGTTTCCTAGACTCCGAGTTCTCCTCGGCGCGTCGAGAAGATCTCTCTTGGAGGAGATAGGGCACGTCTCCTCGATAGCCGGCACAGGGCCCCATTCGCCGAGGAACCAGGGGCTGTGAGGCAAGACCCAGCTCAACTGTTTTGGCGCGTCCAGTTGAGCGTAGAGACTGGCACCCACGTTGGCTCCGTAACATACGCTGCCTCCTGACTTGCCAGCATTGGCACGGAGGTAGGCGGTCGCATAACCGTCAACGACCAGGTCGACCTCGCAGTTGGGCACCTTGTTGAAGATGGAGCCCCAGGTGATGCCGAAGCTCACCTGCGGCTTGACGTGCGCTGTGATCTGCCCACTGGCCTCGACCGACCAGTCGAAATCAGTCTTGCCTGCTTGCGTGTCCGGGTCGGTGTCAGCGTTGAGGCTCTTCGGGTCGTAGTCACTCCCCTGGTCTGGAAATGTGATGCGCGTATCCCATTTGGCGAGTTTGACCGAAGCTTCTAGGTGACCAGACACGCTGAGTTCCACGTTGATGGAGCCGAAGAGCTTGAAGTTGGGCCCGACGGTGATGATTCCGGGCACGCTGAACAGAGCGTTGAAGTTCTGCAAGCCAAACAGCTCAATGTCGCCTGTGTCGTACGCTGCTCTGACAATTGCATCGATGGTAAATATAGCATCGATGTCGCCACGGTTGCGCAAATACATGAAAGACTGACTCAGATCTGGCAGAATAGACCCTTCAGTGAGTGTCGCAATGATAGTGAGACCGAATTGCGTGTCAATCTTGGCTGTCAAGTCTGCAATCACGTCCAAGTTTGCCTGGATATCGATTCCGTTCAAGTTGCATTGGAACTGCTCCTGCAAGAGGATGGCCTTGACGGTTTGCGAGACGGAGTGGTCAATTAGCGGCGCTTTATCAGCCACGCTGAAGAGTCCCTTGAGCCAGGAGACGATATCACTGCCAAACCAGCGTTCGTGGAGCTCAGCCCGGGACATGAGACCGCTCTTGTGATCTTGGCGCCATGCATCTTCGAGCCAACGTCTATGATTGCCTCCGAAGTCCTAGAAGGGAGGCACTCGTTAGTACAAGGTAGACTCGGCATGCACAAGAGGACCTCAAGGCGGACAAGTTCCACCATACTCACTTCCAGGGAACGTTTGGCCTTTCTCTTTTCACCTGCCTTATTCACAATCTCGTTCCAGTAGCCTTCCTCATTGCTGTAGTCAATGCGGATCTGCGTGTCACCGAGATCTCGCGGCACCCTCGTGAAGTCATAGTCAAAGGTAAGATCGAACACGAGCGGATTAGCGATCTTGGATCGCTTCGCCACATGCGCTGGCACGGTCTGGTTCTCCGATGGCTTCATGTCTTTGGCAACAGCGTAGCGCCCCGGACCACAGCCCTCGGGCATCTCGAGAATCGTTCCCGGCACGCCTCTTCCGAGGCCGATCTTGTAGCAATTGCTCATCTCCGAGTCATCTGTGCAGACCATCTGCACCGTGTGCTCGCCCTCAGTGACCGCGTCGTTGCACCCAAAGACGTCCCAGTGCGAGCCATCGCGCTTGTCAACTGACACCTGGATCGCCTCGGGAGACGCCAGAACGACAAAGCCGAATGACGCATCATTAGGGTCATCTTGAGTTCCCTGGGTGACGCGCCCACCATAGGTGTCGTCGACGTCCAGCTTGAACTTGACACCTACTTCATCGCCCGTGGGCGGATTCTTGAACAAATAGTCCAGCGGAACGGGCAAGAATAGCGAGTTTCCATCGACAGGTTCACAGCAAAAGACGCGCTGGCGTGAGAGTTGCCAGCCGCAGTCGTCGCCGCCACCGTCATACGACTCAGCAAGTTGTACCTCGGTGCCGAATTTACAATTGTTGTCGTAGCAGCTGCCTCCTTTACCCTGCCAGTAGCAACTGTCTTCCTTGAAATTGAGTGGCTTCTCACAGCAAAGCTGCTTCGGGTCCAACCAGCAGTCGTCGTAGAAATAGCCCGCCATCGAGACCTCGTTACTGTTGCATGAGCCACCGCAGCCCGTTGTGCGGCAGCCTGTTTCTTTGGAAGGCTTGCAGCAGTACACTTTGTTGCCATCTTTACACTTTTTACCGGAATCGCCCCATTTGTTTTGCATCATGGGCACCTCGTCGGGCTGACAGTGGCCATTGCAATAGGGGTCTCCTCCACGCCACAAGCAGTCCGCCGGGTCGGGTGCCGACGCAACCGGACAGCAGAGGTGGTTGACCGAGTCGGCATCGTAGGAGCCATCGCAGGTCTGGGTTGAGATGGTAAGCTCGCCCGCTTTGCATGTCTCGCCGCAGTTAGACAGTCGGCACACGCCCGGGTTGGCCTCGTCCCAGTACGCCACGTCAACGATCTCGTTGGCAAATGCGTTGAGTGTTTTGGGGTACAGAAGTCCCTGCATGGCATCCAGGTCCGAAGTGTCCTGGTCTATGGCCCAGATCAGCAGACCACCGAGCCCCTGGCCATTGGCGTACTCTATCTTCTGTTGGAATGTGTCTCTGTCGTCGTAGCTGACCCACTGGTCCTTGCCCCAAGTCAAGTATTTGACCGCATTGTCTTTATCCCAATACGGATCAATGTCGTTTTGCTTGATGATTTGGGTAATCTCGTCATACGACAGAATGCCGGATTGGCCGGAGCACTTTCCAGCTTCGGCACCACCCTTGAATGGGCAGCCGGGCTTCCAACAGCCTGGATCTGTCAGCTGAAAGCTGCGCCCATAGAACCCGATACCCAAGTTGATCTTGGAAGGCTCAATATCGTTGCGCCAGAACAGCGACAAGGCTGTGTTGATCTCGGTCAAATTCGTGTGGGCGAGTACAATCTGGCCAACTTGATCCTTGTCGCTGTCCCAAGTCCCATGCAGATCATAGGCCATGAGATTGGTCCAGTCAACCCATTCCATGCTCGCGGCCAGATCAAAGTGCTGCAGGTACCAGAACGAGGTGGGGGCGGTGAAAGATACGAGGTAATGCTTGGGCTGCAACAAGTTGACGACCCAGAGCGTGAACAGAAACTCGGTGAAGTTTTTGCCGTCATCTTCATTGCCACCACGGTCTCCAGCTCCGGGATCTGTCAATGAAAAAGTCAGCACGGCCAAGGAAGACTGGACGGTATGAGAAGACAGTGGCATAGTCAGACTTACACTCCCAATCAAAGTCGACACCGTCGAATCCATGCTGTGGTCGTCTTGTTAGTGTTGAGTCTCGGGCTGGTCCGACAGAGTGATACCTACCTGGTTCATGAAAGCAAGCAAATTTGTGATGAACTTCAACCGGTTACCCTCGTTGGCCACGACATCGCCGAAAACAGGCTGCGTATCGGTCCCATTGTCGCTAAATGTCCATCCACCGAGAGAGATGATGATCTTGACGCCCGGGTTGACATACTTGAGCTCCATGATCTGGTCGATCACGTCGTCGGGAACTCCAGGCATCATGACGATGTCGAAATCCCCGGGTGTGATGTAGCCAAAAGAAAGGTGCAGATGTGTGAGACTGCCGACGGGCAGGTTGCGTAGAGACACGCCCGAGCAGTCGGAGTTGTACTTCCAACCCTCATAGTAGCCGATTATGCGGCTCTGTACATCACCACCCGACTTGCCCGATCCGCTGGGCTGCTCGCAGTTGCTCTGGCAGCCATCCTGACAGAACTCGTCTGTCACGCCGCAGAAGCCGAACTTGGAGCAACACACATTCAGCGGGCACGTGGCATTGGCCGTTTCGGCGTACTGTCCACACGGCGCGTGGGCATCACAGTTGCTCCAACATTTATCGTTGGGTGACTCGCCATTGGTGCCACAGTAGTCTGGGCCATAACCGCAAACTCCGTTCTTCCCGCAGCATGCTCCTGGAATAAAGAGTTAGGCAGATATTTCCAAATCCTCGCTTGATGCGAGTGCCTGAATAGAATACAAACATGTTGAACTTACCATTGCTGCAGGGCTTGTTCTCATCGCAGCTGTACGGATCATCGGGGTTCACAGTCTGGCGCTTCACCCGGTCCTGACTGTCTTCTTTCCTTAATTTGGCAGCGGTGCTGAGATAGATCTCAACCGGTGAGGGCGGATTTCCACACGTGTTGTCAAGATGAGGCTCATGTGTAGGGTGAGAATGGCGAGGATGTATTTTGGGAAGGGCAGCAGCTTGGAAAAGAATGCCACTGCACAAGTAAATGAGTGTAACGAAGGAGAGTTTCGCCATGATGGCTATCGTAACGAGAGACAAGCGAGCAAATTGCTCTTTGATTCTTGAGGCCTCGACGATAAGAAACACTTATACACCTCAATCAAACGAGAGTAAAGAAACGAGGATGCAGTTCTTCCTGTGGCCTCCTTGCCGGGCATATTCAAGTACCGGTCTTTCCTGAGGCCCTCGTGCCCCTAAATGCCTGTATGTGAACATATCACCCCAGCCCAATTCAAAAAGGCGCGTTCTCGACCTCGCGAGCCCTGTCGTGCGCAATGCGGCGCGACAAAACTCATCTCCGAGAGCCTCGCTGACTGCATCAATGGATTCAATGTTGAAGTTCTGTAAGCAGAGCAATTTCCACCAAGGCTTGCAATTGGCGGGTTTGGGGCCAACCCCAGCCAGATCCCACGTCGTGCTGACCACCCACGGAGCGAATTCACGGCCTTATGTCTCAATCCAGACCAGCTGACCTGTTGAAAATGGACGTGCCTGAGAAAGGGGGTATATGTTCCTGAATCCTGCAGGAATGGTGGCGTGAGCCGTGAGATAGGCCATTGCTGAGCCGCATCTCAAGGCTAAATACTGAAGTGCATTACATCGCTGGCGGCCACATTCGCACGATAGCATTGCAGCTTGCTCTCCGGAACACCAAATTCCCCCGTGTTCACGACGAAGCCATGTGGAAAACACTCGTTCTTCTTCTCCATTGCCTCGTCGGCACCCAGGCTGTCGTCTGGGTCACCACCACGGACGACCTTTACTCCAACACCACCACCAGCTGCATCGCGAGTCTTGGGACTGACTTGGCCTGCGATAGCTCTCTCGCCAAACTCCGCCCGTCTATTTACCCGCCTGAAGAGATCCTGAGCAGTGTATGTACATCTGCATGTGCCGCATCTCTTGGGCGCTATGAGGCCGCTGTGTCATCGGCCTGCGGCGATCAGACTTATGACAGCGTTTCGTCGACTGGACAAGTCCCCATACTGACTATTCCTCAACTGCTGCGCTACACGTACAACTTCAGTTGCTTGACTGATTCGTCCAGCGGGCAGTACTGCAAAGTACTGTCGGCGGAGGCCGCTGGCATCAATGCGGATCAGAGCAACCTCGGTGATCCTGATGTCAGCGGAGGAGGGACCGCGGATGGCTGCACAGACTGCGACTTGAAGATTCTTCAATACCAAGCCAGCTCTCCATTTTATTCGAATGCTGAAGTCTCGGCCCAGTACAGCTCGGCTACGTCGAGCTGTCAGAAGACTGGATATCCCCTGACGACCGTGACGCCCGTCTTCACGGCCCCAACGCCATCTCCCACCAGTAGTACGTGCACAGGACGCACGTACAAGGTCCAGTCGGGAGACACGTGCAAGTCCATCTCCAAGGCTCAGAAAATTGGCACCAACTGGCTGCTCATGGACAACAACCTGCCTGCCTACTGCGCGGACTTTCCGACGAATGGCACCCTCTGCCTGGGACACTCATGTCCGACAATCACGCTCGAAGCCAACTCCACGTGCAATGGTCTCGCGAAAGCGAACAACATGACATATGCCCAGCTCCTTGCGTGGAATCCGTCCATTGATCTGGCTTGTAGCAACCTAGACAAGCAGGCTGGTTATGAGCTGTGTGTTGGAAATCCTGATCCCGGGTACGTGGCGCCGACCAGCACATCGCTCTCCGTATCGCCGACCACGGCCACATCACCAGTCGCTATTCCGACGGACATCGCCAACGGGACAACCACCAACTGCGGAAGTTACTATCAGGCGGTGCCCGGCGACTATTGCAATCTGTTGCTGGTCCGGTATGGCCTTTCGCTTGGTGATTTCCTCGTGCTGAACCCAGAGGTGAACGAGAACTGCACAAACTTGTTCGCCTACGAGTCCTATTGCATTCTTCCCGTGGGGGATATCGGTAATTACCCCGGAGCGCCTGGCAGTGGCTCAGCCAGCCTCACGGGGACGCCCACGGCTTTCGCATCACTGCCCACGGCAACCTATATGCCCCCGTTGTTTGGCGGATATAACAGGACGTATGCCAAGCAGACTCGACAGGACTGTCAGTACTATGCGGATGGTGCTGACCTCACAGTCGAGGTCAACGGTACCTTCTATGACAACACCTGCCAGCTTGCTGCTGTCACATACGGTATCTCGCTAGAGAACTTGGCCATGTGGAATCCAAGTCTAGGTGACACATCCGCTGTCGATTGTGCCTTTGACACAAGCCTCTGGTACTGTCTGGGCTTCGGTGGGAACGATGAAGATTCGGATGGAGGAACGACGGAAACGACACCGATTGCCGTAAGTTTCCCCCGTTGATCTGCTTGCATGACACTCGCCTGACGATAGATCAAAGGATGGCACAACCTCAGAGTGCGACGAATATATCGAGGCAACATCTTGGGATAATTGTACGACACTCCTGACGGGGACAGATGTTACCCTTGCTGAGTTCTATGCACTGAACCCTGAGGTCGGCGCCGACTGCAGCAAATTTGTTGGAAGTGAGTATTATCCCATCGACTGACTGCTCCCAGTGAAAGAAGGAAAGAAAGAAAGAAAGAAGAAGAAGAAACGAGCACGACTAACGTAGAACCACGGTGCAGACTATCGCTACTGCCTTGTCGGAACTCCTGCACCTCCCAGCACCACTACCTCGGCCGTACCACCAGGCCCTACACAGTCCGGCCAGCCAGCCGACTGCAACGCCTGGTACATCGCCAAGGAGGGCGACTCGTGCACCGTCGTCGAAGACCTCTTCGGCATCTCGAGCGCCCAGTTCCACGCCTGGAACCCGGCTGTCTCTGATGATTGCTCGAGTGGGTTTTGGGCTGATGAAGCCTATTGCGTTGGTACAGGCAGTCCGATTTCGGTGACAACGACCTCGACACCAACAACCACAACCACAACCACAGCAACAACTACTACTTCTTCCTCATCAGCCCCGACACCCCCGGCGCCTACACAAGACGGACAACCAAGCGACTGCAACAAGTGGTTCGTCGCCAAGGCAGGCACATCATGCGCCGACGCCGAAGCGGCGGGCGGCATCACGGCCGCTCAATTCTTCGAGTGGAATCCCGCCGTCTCCTCTGATTGTGTGAACGGATTCTGGGCTGACGAGGCTTACTGTATCGGGAGGGCTTCGGTCCCAGGTGGAACGACGACGACGACGACGACGAAGGCCACAACCACAACGTCGTCGTCGCCGACCTCTCCTACGCCGCCGGCGCCGACACAAGATGGTCAGCCATCGAACTGCAATGCATGGTATGTACCCGTGTCTGGCGATGACTGCGGCGTCGTCGAGGCCAGGTATCAGATTACGGATGCGCAGTTCCATGCGTGGAACCCGGCTGTGTCGTCGGATTGTGTGAGTGGCTTCTGGGCGGGAGAGGCGTATTGTGTTGGGCTCGCGTCCTAATATCAGTGGTTTCTTTTTATTACGATACAAAATTGTTGTTACCATCCATTAGTTAGTTATTATCTCATAGCCACGTCCATCGCCCGAATGAGATCCAACTGAGAGGGTGCATGCAGTCTTTGACACCTAATTACTGAGTCTGAGGGGGCAACATAACATCTCGAGACCCTCAACCAGATACTACCGAGGATTTTGTAGCAATACACTATGCCCAAGAATTAGTCTCTATGTAAACATCAGGCACAGCATAGTAATCAGTTACCCCGGGAACGTCGATTTTTACAAAACGTGCCGAGATACCGCGAGCTCAAATCATGTGTTGGGAACATTCTTTGTTTCCTAAGTAACGTGCTGTTAAAGGGTGTGAAATGAAAGTGTTGCAATGATGAGGGTAATTACTTACTTAACCATAGTCCATCAGATTTCAATATTGTGGAAGTACCCCGCTTCGCTCGTGATCACCACTCCAGTCTCACCTCTGTCTTACCTCTCTGTCTCACCTCTGACTTTAAAACAGCTGATCTCCCGCAATTCGGGCTGCCCATTCTGGTCTTGCGGTGACTTCTTCGGCCTACCTACTACAAAAGTCATGGGACGTACCCCTCAGCACCTACGACGGGGCATGCTCCCAGCAGAAGCCAGCGGAATCACCGTGACGCGGCGCGTCTCAGACAGCGACCCATCAGTCTCTCTCGTCAGCACATTCCGCAACGCCTGGCTCTACCGCACCTACCACAACAACTCCGACCCGCAGACCGGCATCACACGCGCCCACCCAAGTGGGATTCCGCGCCCGCGCGTCTCCCTCCAGATCTACTACACGGGCGCGCAGGCTTCCGACCCAGACCATCTCGAGCGCGTGGCACGTGCTCTGGAGTCGGTGGTCCTGCACGACAGGAACGACACGCGTGACGAGTACGAGAGGGACAGACTCGACGTATACGGGCTGCCGGGCGCCTCCGTCGAACGCTGCATCTCGCACCAGGGCAGCGAGATCGCCGCGCGCGAGGCACAGGCCTCCAAGGAATGGCATATCCAGCGGTACGACATCGGCGGGTCGAGCTGGCGCAGCGCGCTGGTCGTTGTCCGAGATGTGGATCTCGAGAACACGGAGAACCACGTGGTTGGGCTGTCGACCGTCTGCTTCGACCGTGTGAGGGAGGATGGGGGGGAGCGTCCTGGTGAGCCGTACTGGGAACGACGGGCGGAGAATCTCAATGATCAGTGGGTGCTGATTCATGAGCTCAAGCATATGCTTAACTGGCAGCATAGTGCTTCGCAGTTTGATGGTGGTGATGGTGAGCGGTATTGTGATCAGGGAGAGGGTTAGCGGTAGATAGATACCCGAGTAGACTCATGGCGACTTTGCTCATAGTGACTGAAATGAAATGATGAACATGGCTCATGATTGTTAACCACGACCCTGAGTAATTATTATACAGTGCCACTAGTATGCCATGTGTTCCGCGAAGTCACATATTTGAGTAGGAGGGAGGGCAGTAGTGAAGAATGACAGGAGTCAAAATATTTGCATCTCTCGAAGGGGAAGCTCCAAGTTGACGCGGGAGTGCTGATGAGCATGGTTTGTGGTGCCCTAGGCCCGCATGTTGGTAAACTTGTTAGAGGTCAAGTCTAAATTTATCAACCTCATGTCTACAGACAGTACGTACTAGCAACTTGATACATCTTTCATCAGTTGTAACTATATTCGAAGTTGAAAGTAAGGTTTACAGTAATCCCAGCCCTCTACAAGAGCCCTTGCCACAAGCACGCCAGTTGTCCATCTAATTAGATCTCTGCTGCAAAACCCGGCTTTCGTACAGACTTCGTACATTGACCGTGAAAAAGTATCTGAGCGTCAGATTGAGCAGGCAATCCAAGAACGCCTCAGAGGTGGCCAGATCTTAATACAAGCCGTCATCTAAAAGGAGATTGGCGGCCAGTCCAAGATCCCTGCACTTTGAAGTCTCAGTGTACTTCGCCATCGGTCGAGATGTGGTTGACTCTTGTGTGGGCAACGGCTCTTCGTCTTCTTCCAGTCCTCTTTATCGCCCTCCCTTCTTGGGTCCGTCGCGGGAGTTCATCGCCGTCGGTCAAATCGTAGTCAATGTGTCCTCGCGGTCGTTGTTTTGGTGCGCCTTAGAATCTAGAAGGCTCCCCGGCGACTGTAATCTGCATTTGGGTTATCTTTGCAGTTGTAGATATTTTGCAAAGAGATAAGAGACAATATTTTCTCCTCTCTCTCTCCCTTCCATTCTTTCTTTCATTTCTTTCTACAGGCCTTAGAGTACCTAATTCATCTCTGCCTCATGCAACGGGGGTATCTATGTCGAAGTAATACACCGATATATATATGTCCCTCTCTCCATCTCTCTCTCTCTCTCTCTCTCTCTCTCTCTCTCTCTCTCTCTCTCTCTCTCTCTCTCTCTCTCTCTCTCATTCTCTCTCTCTCTCTCTCTATATATATATCCAGACAGGAACGCGCCAGCGGAATAGGCCTGCCTTAACGGTCCCGCAAACGGAACAACTCCCGGCGCTCTAAAAAACGTGACAAACTGGAAAGGGACGGAAGGCAAGGGAGAAAGTAGGCCACCGCGCTTTCCAAATCCCCATCTCTCAAGACACGACGACGCCCCCCTTCTCGGCACCAGCGCTGTCGGAGCCCCGTTCCGAGGCCGCCGCCCCGGCCCCGGCCCCGGGCAGGTGCAGGTGAGCGCGGTGCTCGGCGGTCTCGTCGTAGGCGATGAGCAGCTCGCCGTTGGGGCCGTAGCGGCGTGGCTCGTCGCGGGCGGCCTGCACGACTTCGACTATAACCAGAAACAGTCAAGAGTCAGTAATTACTCTCTTTTTCCAAAAAAAAAAAAAAGAACTCTGGTAGGTGCGCTCTCGAAATAATTACTCTCGAGGCAGATTTCGGGAAGCTCTCACTCTCCATAGCTACTAGAACTAGAACGGGGAAGAGGAAGAATGACTCGGAAAGGAAAGTTAAGGTTACTCACGGTAGCCGCGGTAGCCGCGGACGCGGTGGAAGATGGCGTCCATCTCCTCGAGCGACCGGTACGCCGTCTCCGGGTAGAAGAAGTAGACGGCGGGCACGATGGCGGCGTTGATGACGGCGAAGACGATGTATGTCTTGTACGTGATGTTGTTGAAAGCGATGGGCGTGACGACTGTTTTATTCCAGGTTAGTTCAAACAGTATAGTTCAGAATAGCGCAGATAATTCAGCGGCTGGTATTCGTTGAGCGGTAGAGTAGAGTAGAGTAGAGCGTTCTTTTGTTCCCGTCCCCTCGTTTCCCGTTCGTTCCACTTTCACAAGCGGTTTCGTTTGGTCTGCGCACTTCACTTGCCGTGGCTGAGGGGCTGGTTCTCTCCTCTCTTCTCCTATTTCGCTTAATCGGATCATGTCTACTTACTGACAACGAGAAAATTAAAGATCCAGTTCGCCGAGGTGGACAGCGCGTTGGCGGGGGCGCGGATCTTGAGCGGCACGATCTCGGACGGCAGCAGCCAGGTCATGCCGAGCCAGCCGACGGCGAAGAAGGTATTGAAGACGAACAGCAGCGCGATGACGGCGATGGCGGCGCCCTTGGGCGGGTCGTCGCCGCCCGTCAGCGAGGCGGCGCCCGCGAGGGCCGCCATCGTCGCGGCCTGGCCCGCGGCGCCGAAGATCATCAGCTTCCGCCGGCCCACGCGGTCGACGAGGTAGACGGCCGGCCACGAGGCGATGAAGTACTCGGTGCCGTTCAGCGCCGCGAGCAGCCGCGACAGGAACCCGCTCAGGTTCAGCCCGGAGTAGATCACCGCGGCGTAGTAGGTGATGAGGTTGATGCCTGAGGTGGGATTAGTTAGCAGTACGCCCATAGCTGTTTGCGTTTGTTTGTACTTACCGGATATCTGCTGGAAAACCTGGTTGACGTAAGCGAGCAAAGTGCGGTGAAATTCTCTGTCGTATTCATCATCACGTTAGCCAAGCTCTATTCTAGTCACAGCAGCAGACGCGGCACGGCAGCAGCAAGCAAGAGTCAAGGCAGCGACTAACCTGTCCTTGGTCATCCTGAACAGGTCGGAGAACCTGCCCTTCTGCATCTCCAAGACGGTGTCCTTGATGGCCAGGAACTCGTCCCGGACGTACTTGTCGTCGACGGTGCTGTCGGCCAGCGCGGCGAGGACCTCGCGGGCCTCGTCCTCGCGCTTCTTGAGGATGAGCCAGCGCGGCGACTCGGGGAGGCCCCAGACGAAGGACAGGATGAAGACGCAGAAGGCGACCTGGAAGGCGAGCGGGAAGCGCCAGGCGACGGTTCCGGGGGCGAAGCTGAAGCCGAGGTCGATCCAGTACGACAGCGCGATGCCGCCCGTGATCAGGGCGCCCTCGATCATGACCAGCTTGCCGCGCTTGTGCGAGCGCGACGTCTCGGACTGCCACGTGGGCACCGTCGACGTGTTGCCGCCGTTGCCCAGCCCCGTGACGATGCGGCCGACGATGAGGTGCGGGAGCGTGGTCGCCGAGGCCTGCAGGATGGCCCCCACGATCATGATGCTAGTCCCCAGCATGATCATCCTCTTCCGGCCGAGGCGGTCGGCGATGAAGATGGTGATGACGGCGCCGAGGAAGCAGCCCAGGTTGTAGCTGGCGACGGCGATGCCCTGCGTCTCGGA
Source organism: Nemania sp. NC0429 (assembly GCA_022578495.1). Taxonomy (NCBI): domain Eukaryota; kingdom Fungi; phylum Ascomycota; class Sordariomycetes; order Xylariales; family Xylariaceae; genus Nemania; species Nemania sp. NC0429. The sequence goes on along the minus strand of MU392188.1, from coordinate 57,138 downwards.
CCGCTTCGCCTTGAGCGGCTCGTCGTGGGCGATGGCCGGGTCCGAGGGGTTGATGGAGGGGAAGACGTTGAGGAACTGAGGCATCGTCAGGATGCCGCCCATGACGCCCTGGTCTGCGATGTGCGTGTTTCTCAGTCTCGGATGTTGCTATGCACTTTATAATACACGGAAGGGGAATTGGCAGCTTACCGTAGCCGAAGAGCAAGAAATCGCACCCGGCGACGAAACCCACGGCATAGTTGAGGGCCTGGCCCCGGAGGCCAAAGAAAGGCTTATTGTTGCCCATCGTCTGTCTCTCCGTGCGGACGTGAATCAACTAACCCCCCACCCCAGGACTTCCTTCTATCTATGCGTCGGGGGCTTCTGGCTTCTAATTGAGAGGAGCAAATGGATGGATGAGGGTCTATCTACTTGGTACTGTATTTTTGGTATGAGAAGTAACACACGATCTCGCGTTTGTAGATCGACGACTGGCGACGACTGCTCTTCTTATTATATACGTTAATTGACCCGAACCCCCAGGCAAGGCAGGTCCCCTTTCTTGGCGCCGCAGTGCCAATCTCTTCTCGTAACGGAATTGCCCTCATGGCCGGACGCGGGCCATGGTGGAGATGGGAGGTGCGTGAGGCAGGACGAACGGTTGGGCCGTAGTTTGACCGCCGTTCCCAAACATCCCCACCGGCACGCGCATGATCCTGGAAAGGTTACATGACTCCAAGCAAGCCTACGAAGCACTGTAAGCCACGCTACCCGGGTAGCCTCTGGTAGGCTGGGAAACTTAGGTAGAGAACCTAAGCATGTCTGTCATGGAGGGTGGGAATAAATAATAAGCTTATCGTCCCTGTTCAACGTTGCTGTGAGACCCGAGAGGAGCACGGCCACATTATAAAGCAGAAGACCCATCATGTATTCGTGGAAGCTAAGCTATGATAAGCTTCGGTAAAGAGGATGTAGATATAGGTTAGGTAGACAAAATACGAAGTATGATAAGTAGATAGGGATCCAACCAATTGGTATAGGCACATGGCAAGGACATTGATCCTGCCTATCTCCTTGTTCCATGATAATTAATACTGGTAAGTGTAGCTCCGACGATCGCTCCGACGATCGGAAAATGAAAAGCCCTGCCAATTGTGCCGTTCAAAATATCACAACAGAACACACTGACCGTAGTAATTACCTCGTATGATTGATTACCTCCTGGTAGTGAATGAGCAACCAATGCCGAGGGGCAAGTAAGATAAAAGCCGACTGCATAAGAACGAGGCGTCCGGGATGATGTCAGTCGACTCCTGACCTGCATGGAGCTAACTCCCATTAACAAAACGCTCGGCTTGATCTTTCTTGTTATGCTAGTCGTGTCTAACCCCGGATTCTGCCATTTCCCCCGCAAGCCTAGTGTAGCCGGATGCCGAACGAGTGAACGATGGGTGAGCGAGGTGACCCCAAATCTGCCCAAGGAATTAAACTTGGGGCGTTTCTGACAAGATGGAAAATTGTAGCCTCTCGGGTTGCCCGATTAGGAAACCCGTAGACGAGGCGGCGCCTTTGGAAGAATATCAGATAGCCACCGGCTTGGATTCTAACAGTTAGAGGGAAGATCTTAGGTCATGGAGTTAAGACCCGGACTGCATTCAATGGAATCCGGTATACAGCCCTTACCCTAATAGGTATTCGGTGGTATTATAGATCCTGGAGACATTAAGATATTGCTTTCATCTCTAGCGAGGAAGACATGTTCAGTACGATTAATCATCTAAATAGTCCAAAACCTAACTTCACGGTCTGAGTGGTTGGTTTCTCAGCCCAAGTTTCCTCCTTCTAGACTAAGTAAATTCGAGATGCCGGCGGGTGTACGCAAGGCAGCCGTTAGTAACAGTTCATGGCCATACTGCCTAGAATGGCTGCTGATGGACTGCAAATCATCTTTGAGTTTTCGCTAGAGGTGGTCACATTTTCAGCGAAACTTAAAAGAATTCCCCAAAGCTTTTCAGCATTACTTCAATATCACAGCACAGTTCGAAATGATCGCATATGCCATATAGTTAGAAGCGTTTATATTCAGTTAATCATGAAGAGAAAGGCATGTGAACCAGGCCTCGGGTATCAATCATCTTAGCGTGCCGACTACCGAACCATCCAACGCAATACAACAACAACAACAACAACCAATGCCATCTAGGCCCCGCCGCCAGTGCTCCGCCAGAAAGAAGGGATCAGAAAGGTGCAAACGTGGAACACATCCACCACTGTGTATTCGAGATATTCTGCGAATATTGCCCTGGGAGGCGAAAAAGGCGCTGAAAGATTCCCGCCTCTTTGCGTCTAGTTTTGGAAACGTGTCATTTGATTTAACGCGTAAAGAAAGAGCGAGTATTTCACTCCAAGTCTAAGGCAGTGAACTCGGAGAGCGCAGCGGGATTAAATTAACAAAGTTTTCTTGATCGGCTCTGGTATCACATGCCCATTCAGGTGGACCTCGTCGCGTCGGTTCGATTTTTCACCTATGTTGCGTATCTTTTCGAGAAGGTGACTGAGATGACCTGTTAGACCTCGTTCATTTTCATAGGCAGATCCTGAACTGCTAGGAGAGACGGGGGGTGATTATAGCCAGGATGGGCAACAAACACTTGGTCGGGCATCAAACCTTGTGTACGGGACCATATTTAATCTCTCCATTATGAAGTGTGATGAAGACGAGAGGAAGGGAAATAGTATGCATGTATAGAGCCATGCTGAATGAACAACTCAGACGTATGCATAAGAGTTGCCGAAACCACTAGGCTAGGCTAGATGCAACAGTGTATGTGCTACATCTTATTCATTATACTCGACGAGAATAAGAAAAGGGGGGAAGTAAGCGTACTTAATTGGCATGCGTCCTCTAGTGCCTTCCTGGACAGCTAGATTGACTCTGTTCAAAGCCACCTCTTGTGCCACATCTTGAGCTTCTTTGTCGTGCTCTTCATAATGGCTACTAATAAGTTTCTGGCCCCTTGCTTCGTCGGCGGCTCGTACGACATACCCACAATCGGGTTCATCGCAGACCCAAGTCTGGTTGGGCCCCTGTGGTTGGGCTGACGGTAGCTTTTCGGCACGAATGACGAGCTGGGCCATCGGTATACCATCGTTTTTTGCGAAAAGGTTAATTCCGCGGGATGAGTCTATGCCATCCTCGGAAATGCTACCACTATCTTCGTCTTCGTCATCGTCTTCCATCAAGGAACGCGTTCTTTTGTATTTCTTCTTCAGTAATCCGTCCTCGTCGATGTCCATGCTATCTTCAAAATCTGCTTCATATCGCAAGCGTTTCTTGCCTCCCGTAGATGGCCGGAGCCCGGCGGCCTTACCGCTCTGGCGGTTTCTAGGGGTTTGCTTAGCAGCGTACTCTCTGACTTCTGGCTGTGAGGCTTCGTTGACTATCTTCTCTGCGTGGGAACCTCGTGCCGCCTTTTTGACCCTCCTGACAATTTGGTTGACCTCCGTTTCCGTGATATTAGTGAGTGTGAATGGCTTGGTGGCATTCTCCTGGGCCCACTGGTAGATCATCGTATCATGCCATTCGGGGCCGAGATGCTGCGCCAAGTACTGGGCGTGATAATGGAAAACTTCTGGCACTGAATCGTAGCGCTTGATATTGCATTCCAAATAAGCCTTGGTCTGCCAGCTCTTGGCGGATATTAGATGTAATGGCTTTTTCTGGCCTCCTTTATCTTGGACAATGGACTGAAGCAGCTGTCTCCTGACATCTTCCAATGCGTCAACAATCACTTGCCCCGAGGAATTTGTTGCTTTTGTCGCAATAGGTTCCACGGCTGCGCTGTCTCTACTGTGTTCTCCTCTGGATTCGCGTGGTTTTCTTGAGATGGTGTTGTTATTAGGTGGGTCAGTCATGATAACGTCATCGTCTTTAACAGGTGTATCGGCGGAAGATCTCTTCTCCGCCCTCGCGGACCTAGATGAGTGGTGAGTTTCACGGCCTTTATTAGATTGCACCGTAGTCTCCACTTCGGACAGTCCGGTTCGTGATGTTTTGGGGACACTGCTCTTAGGGCGCCCCCTGCCCTTCTTGCTTCCGTCAACGACGTCTAGCGAGGAAGATTTCTCACGGTGGGGATAGTCGTAGGCCAGCAGAGGAACACTTCTAATAGGGAGGGGGAATGGTTTTGCCTCTCCGGCCCTCCTTTTCTCCATATTCTGTACAACACTCTGAAAATATGTCAACACAGAATATATGGTTTAGAAAAGGGGGGGAGAACTAACGGAATACTCCTTTGCCAGATATTTGTATAGATCGGTGTCTTTCGGGAAGTGTGACAAGAGGAAAAAGGAATGTTCAGCGAGCCGCTTACGAGCTTCCGGAAGTGTGACACCGTCTCCGGCACGTAAAGCGTACTGGAAAAGAGTTAAAAAGAATACAGTTAGACCCGATACTTCCTATACATATGGATATTAGAGCAGGATGGGATAATGTTGCGACTAACGTGAAAGAGAAGTTCATCTCTATCCAGTTGAACATCCGCCAAAGTCGGCTTCTTCTTCTTTTTAGCCTTTTGCGTCCGCTCGAGCTGCTCGAGCGCTTCTTCATACCGCTCTAGAAAGGCGTAGTGGAGGCAAACACCCTGGAACATCTCATCGCATATGCGTCGGTAGGTCTGCGATGGAACAATCTCAAACCAGCCTGCTTCGCCACTGGCCCAAACGACAGGAACGGATAAGGTGTCATCCTTGGAACCGACGGAGAAAGCGTGTGAGCTATCAATCTGAATGCGAAGGTCGCTCGTCTTGATGTGGCGATTGACGACTAACAAGGGCGACATGTCAGCGACTGCTACTGCAAGCAAGCAAGGGACAAGAGGGGACCGTACGGTATCGCTCGTTGTCCTTCTCGAGCTCAAGCTTCCCACGAATAGTGAAGGGACCCTCTATATCAACGTGAAGCTGGCTGGCTAGGCTGCCGTCACGGCGATGGACGGTGGCATCGGAGAGGAGGAAGCAGGGCCAGTCGTCGGAGTGGATGGAGGGGCTGACTGGTTTGAGGATGGACGACTCTTTGTAGTGGTGTCGGGTGAGTGCCGGATCCTCGGTATTAGTTGGTTTAGGAGGGGCGCGCCTCTTCCGTCTAGCCATGACGCAAGATATGGGCGTATTCGAATGGGATCGTGTGCTGTGTCGCGTGTTCGTGTTGTAATTGGGACGAGTCGGCACGGGGTCGCAGCTGGGCGGAAGCGGGTGCGGGATGCCGAGGGACGTACGGAGTGAGAGAGACCTGTGCCGAGGTAATAGATAGCTAGGTGTATTGAGGGCACGGCTACAGTTTCTGAAGGTCGGTTTGAAGCTGTAGGTCGGTGATGATCAGAGCTCGTGGAATGAAAGGGATAATGTGGTTTGGAGATGGAGAGAGACAGATACCAGGAAGGTAAGCACCTCTCCGCTAGGGTTTGGTTAGCGTAGGTACAGATCAATTAAACTTCAGGTCATCGACACAACGCGATGGCGATGTGTACGAAGTACTTAGTGTTACTTGCTGACGGGCGCGACAATGACGCTAGAAACGCGCCTTATTTTTTATCTATTGGCTGATAAGGGTGGGTTGGTGGGGTTTGTAAGTAGAAGTACCTATCACTTCAGCGGGTAGGTACATGTAGGTATTGTATACTATCCACTCGGTACTCCGTACTCTCTCCAAGCATACCTATATGATGTACCTACGAAGTAAAGAGGTACCTAATGTACCTAGTGGTATATACCATGATAGAGGAGGCGAGGCGGTAGCCAAAAAAAACGTCAGACTTTACTTACAAAGGTGGAGGTGGGGTCTGCCATTTTTTTTTGGTCACCACCTCGAGAGGTAGCAGGATAGGCTATGTAGATTGCAAAGTACCTAGAAGGTACCGTAGCGGGAGGTGCCTAAGCCAGAGAACGGTTCTCGCTATAACTACCGTTGTATCAAAAAGAAGCGTTGTAAGCCAAAGAAGCGTTGCCTGCCAAAGAAGCGTTGCCCGGAAAAGAAGCGTTGCCGAAAAGAAGGGCTCTGATTGGCCGAAAAAATCAAGGTGGGGCCAGCTCAAGAAAAAGTTCAAAAGGTCTGCCCACTCCGCAGCGAGACTCTACAGGGTTTCGAACTGTAGACTCTCGCTGCAAAGTGGAAGGCCAGACCACTCTACTACAAACCTTGTATACCAAGCTTATTATTCCACCTTATATTGACCAAGTCTGGTACAATGGGAGTACAATGGCCCCACTCGCTTTTTGGTGGGCAACGTTTCTTTTTGGGCAACGCTTCTTTTACGGGCAACGCTTCTTTTACGGGCAACGCTTCTTTTACGGGCAACGCTTCTTTTACGGGCAACGCTTCTTTTACGGGCAACGCTTCTTTTCGAGGAGAACGGTTGTTCAGATCCACATTTTCCCGCTATGGTACATATGTACAGTTAAAGCGCATGTACCACTGCTGGTTCAGATACATGTATGATGTAGGTACGGGTTGGTCATAGATACTACATGTACTTGTAGATTTTAGTGCTATTGTCTTTTTTCGGAGCCGCATCCACCCAACTTTTTTTCGGACAGAGTAAGGTAGGTGAGTATCTAGATCTACACTACTTCTTAATCTAGGCTGTTCTGATTTTTCCTTTCCTTTCCTGCGATCAGATGCGCATCCCAAGTCTTAACTCTTTTTCTGTCCATTCCTTATTTTATCAGTTTGGCTTGCGTTTAATTTGATTCATGACTGCCTAGTAGAGAGCAATTGGGTCCCTGCTTATTTCTCGGCCCACGCCGCCCTTCTCCCCACCACATCGTAACGTCTCTCGGATGAAAACTGCCAGACTCTTCAGAATGGCGGCATCAGGCTCTGCCTCCTCTCCCCTCTTAGACGGTGTCTTCGGTATGGCTCTCTCTCAGCCGCCATCGGCAACCTTGCCAAACATGTCTTGCAAGACCTGGCTGACCTCAAGAGTGTCGGATAGGCATCAATAAGCCCGTAGGCATGAGCTCAGCGCAAGTCATCAGAGATTGCCAGCACCACTTCAACCCCTCCGCCCTTTTCAAGCCCATGATTGACCAGGAAGCCGCCACCAGGGCGCGAGAGTCCAATAACAGGAGGAAGCGGCGCAGGTTTGGCAAAGATGACATCCGGGTCAAGATGGGTCATGGCGGCACCCTGGACCCTCTCGCCACAGGTGTGCTGATTCTTGGTGTTGGAAAGGGGACCAAGTCCCTGCAATCCTTCATTGACTGTACTAAGACGTACGAGACGGTGGTGTTGTTTGGCGCGAGCACCGACACGTACGACCGGGTCGGCAAGATCTTGAAGAAGACGGAATACGATCATATCACACGTACCCTGGTCGAGGAGGCCCTCAAATCCTTCCGTGGCAAATATCAACAGATGCCGCCCCTCTACTCTGCTCTTAAGATGGAAGGGAAGCCTCTTTACGAGTATGCGCGCGAGGGCAAACCTATACCGCGAGAAATCGCCACCAGGGAGGTCGAGGTCTCAGAACTAGAACTCCTGGAATGGTACGAACCCGGCACGCACTCCCACTACTGGCCAGCGGAGGAGGCTACAAATTTCGAGCGAAGTTTTGCCGAGAAAGTTTGGAAGGTTGAGAAGGATCAGATGTCGTCGAAAAAACTTACTCCCGAAGAGGAGGAGGCGGACACAAAAGCCCGGGATGAACATGAGAACTTCAAGAGGAAAGCCGATGAGAGCGTTGATGCTCTGGTATATGACCGGCTTAATAAACGGAAAAGGACGAACCAGCAGAAGGAGGTTCCTCTGATGTCCGGGGCTTTGGGTGAGATGCCGCCTGCTGCTCCTAAGCCCGGTAGAGGGTCAAACCTCATCCCCACGACCTCGGATACGAGCACACCTCCTTGGGAAGGCAAGGGACCTCCTGCGGCAAGGATACGAATGACAGTGACATCCGGGTTTTATGTGCGGAGCTTCTGTCACGATCTGGGGGCCAAGGTTTCCTCCTCAGCTATGATGGCAGAGCTTTGTAGGAGTCGACAAGGAGACTTTGTCCTCGGAGAGTCTAATTGCATGGAATTCTCTGATCTGGCCAAGGGCGAAGACGTTTGGGCTCCACAAGTGAAAGAGATGCTAGACAGATGGAACCAGAAACGAGATAGCAAAGCCACACCGCAATCACCTCTACGAGCAAAACAGGCCAAGTCACCTCATGCAGCTCAAGGCTCAACATCGGAGCAACATGGAAGTGCAGATGGGCCCAGTCCTGAACGAAGCTAGTCGCTACGATTACGATCCGCCTCTCTACGAAAAAGGAAGAGTTCTTCAGCAGGGCCAGGTAATAGAGAGTTAGGCGAGGACGGAGACTCCACAGCGACTCGAGGCACTAAGTATGACGGCCTCGCAATTATGACTTAAAAGCCAAAGCGCTCGGTTATCGCAATATATATGAGCGCAGTCATGAGAATGGCGTTCCGCGCCGGCGAGCGCAGCTCTATATCAAAACTGTGACCCGTCTTGGAAGAGCTCCGAAGATTTGCATTTGATATCATTAGCACGGCGTTAAGGGAACCTTATAGGTAGATCAGAAGTAAGTTATTTTGTGATGGACAGCTCGCGTGTAAGGATAGCTCTCACTCCTTGCACGTAGGTGGGTGGTTGTTGTCCATGAAACCAGGAGTCAATTCATTGCTACACACACACACACACACATATATATATATATATGCATATATCATATATCGACTGATCGCATGTTCCCATCTCCGTCAAATAGTCCCTGCCTGTCTATTATAACTTGCGTATTGCATGTGTTCATTCTACTAGATAGTAATCATGATGTCGCGTGGCGTGTCACACAACATCTGGCTTGTATTTATATACACGGTAATTCCCTCTTCACAGATGTATTCCCGCTGTAGTTATTAGTTGACCAACTGGTCCCTCTTACGTCCATTTATTCGTCGTTTGTCGCCTGTCGCCTCTCTCTCTCTCTCTCTCTCTCTCTCTCTCTATCTGTGTGTGTCTCCCCTATGGTCCTGTCTTGATAAAGTAGGTAGGTACTGTGAATATCTCATCAAGCAACCAACATCAAGCCCGGCACCGCCTCCCCCGGCCTTCGCCAATAAAAGACATACAACACAACACAACACAACACATATTTCGATCCCGCTCGCTCCGGAAATGAGGCTCCGGGAAAAGAGCACAACAGAACGGAGCAGAAAAGAGCAGAGCAGAGCAGACAACCCTCTAATCTACAGGCGGCAGCATCTGAAGCATATCCTCCAGGGTCCTGGGCAGCTCCATCGTCCGCGCGCCGGCGACCCGCTCTTCGCTGGGAATCCACGCCCTCGGCACCCGCACCGCGTCGTCGTCGTCCTCCCCTTCTTTCCCGAGCATCATCTGCGCGACGACGATGCCGCAGCGCGGCGCCACGGGCATGCCGTGGCCCGTGAAGGCGGCGCACATCCACAGCCCGTCGACCGGATCGTGATCGTGACTTGAATCGGAATCGGTACTGAGGAACGACCCCGGCACACGCCCGACCCACGGCTGCCCGTCGCGCGAGTACCCCATGATACCCGTCCACTCGTGCGTGGCGCGCAGGGCGTCCCTCTCGGGCTCGGCGGGGGGCAGCAGCTTGACGGCGTGGCTAAGGCCGCGGTGCAGCGCGCGGCTGACGAGCGGGTTGATGGTGTCGTCGCGCGAGACGCCCTCCTCGCCCTCCGGCACGGCGAAGCGCTCGCCGCCTAGTATCAGGCTCCTATCCCCCTCTCTATCCCCTTCTATAGCCCCTTCCCCCTCCCCTTCCTCGTCCGCGTCCGCCCGTACCTGCGTGTCGTCGAGCCCGCGGTGGATCAGGTACTGGTCGCTCGCGTCCCTGGTCCACACGTAGCTGTGCGGGAGCTGCACGGCGCCGGGCGGCGGCTCGAGGGCGCAGATCTGTCCCCGCACCGGCACGATGACGTCCGTCAGGCCCGGCAGCAGGTACGACGTGTACGCGTTCGTCGCGAGGAGGACCTCTTTCGCCTGTACCGTGCCTCGCGGCGTGTGCAGGACCCAGGGGTAGGAAGAAGACGAAGAGGAGGAAGAGGAGGAGGGCCCGCGTCGCTCGAGGCGCGTCACGGGCGTGTTGGTCTGCAGGTTGAAGACGTCCGCTTCATGATCGGCGAGCAGCGTCTCCAGGACCCACGCGACGAGCTTGTACGGCCACAGCTTGGCGGCGTTGGGCTGGAAGATGGCGCCCAAGGCGTCAGGGATGAGAACGCGGCGCGCCGCGAGCTCCGCCGGGTCCCGGATGAGCCGCGCCTTGCCCCGGAGGTCCGGGCTCCGCCGCAGCCGGCGCATCTGCGCCTCGGCCGCCTCCAGCACCGCCGGCGAGTAGATGGCGTGGACGCCGCCGACGACGCGCCAGTCGCACGGGACGGCGTGCTCGGCGACTAAGGTCCGGAGCATCTCGAACGTCGCGAGCTCGAACCGCGCCACCTCCTCCGTGCTGTCCCACACCGTGGGCTGGCAGTGGCCCCCGTTGCGCCCCGTCGCGCCCCAGCACGCCTCCCGCGCCTCGAGCATCACCACGCGCCGCCGCCCGCCCGCCACCAGCTCCCGCGCTGCGAATGCCCCGCTTATGCCGCTGCCCACGACGACCACGTCGGCCGTTGCCGGGAGGTCCTGCGTCGTGCGGTGGCCGAGGAGCGTCGCGGAGGGTTCGCGGTGCCAGTACGAGTGCGTGCTCTCCGGCGTTGGCAGCTCGGCCCGTCTGGCCTGGGCCTTGGGGGGAAGCGCGACTAGGACCATGGCGTTGGTTTTTTGTTGAACCTATAGAATACTGAAGTATGGAGTAGGTGTGGAAAATGTGGAAATGTGGGTGGATGAGGTGGAGAGGAAGCGCCCCTGGCGATACAGCCCCGAAACTGTAATACCTACTTAACAAATGTATTGCATGTTAAATAATGGAAAGTAAATAAAGTAAGCAGGTAGTCGGGTGGGAAGGTCTCATGCTCCAACTTATCCCACCCAGATACAAACTTACCGTACTTATAGATAGTGGTTCAACTATCGAGTCACTCGTCATTCCCCGCACATCGCATCACGTTCTGTCAAGTTCACCAGACCACCTCATGCGTCTTCTTGCGTCAAATGAAATGTATACAGACCCGACAACGCAAAACGATCATGTTTCGCTGTTACATTATCGTCTATCGTCAGTATCATTAATCATACAAATTTATATGTAACCTTCCATCCCAACTCCTGCCGACAAAAATACGAGATCCTGCTCTTCAAACAAGTGCCAACAGGATACCAGCCTCGAATGATGGGCCATCTTCCCATCGCACACAGGCGTGACCCCAAATTCTTCAAACCCCGTCCTTCAGCCAGAAAGGCGCTGAGGCCTAGAGATTTCAAGCTTTTCAGCCGTTTCCCGAGAATTGAAAAGACTACCATTCCATCGTCCCGAGGGATGGGATTGTCTTATAATGTGACAGAAAAGTATTTCATCATGTATTTCTACCGGGGCCTTGCATTCCTATACCAAACGAAGCTGTCTGGGGACGCGGTGACAAGCTCTTTTCCCACTCCCTCATGAAGTTTGAAGTTGTGTTTTTGAAACTGGTAGTGGCGAGTCGGTTGAAGATAGCTTGAGGAATGTTTTCAAGCCCGCTAGGGGTCTCTGGGGACGATGGTTGAAGCTCGCTTCCCGAAAGTTTGTGTCTTCTATTGTCAACTTGCATTAGAAAGCTAGAGCTCATCGCTACTGTTTCGGTGCATCTTGTTCCTTGTCTGTGCGGTTGGGTAGCTTGGTCTTACAGTGCCACTTCGGTTTCATCAGCCGTCTCGGGAATGGCTGGGACGATATCTCCGTTTACGGTGCTTCCACTCCATCGCGAAGTCTTCGCATTTGGCGACTCCCAGTTTGACCAATCGGCATCATCCAGGTTGTCAAAGGTCAGGGGTGTCCATGAGAAGTGTTTTCGTGCTCGGGGCTCCGGCCTAGATGCCGTTCGCCTGTGCTGAAAACGATCGCTAGAGCTGCTCATGGACGATGCGCCTGGGCTATGGGATGGGGAGTCTGTTTCAGTAGACATTGTGACGCGGCCACGATTCGTCGTGGATGTGCGCATCGTGTCTTGATCGCCATCTACCTTGGCCGACCTTGAGCCCATCTCCGTGGTTCTGTTCGTCGTTCCGATTACGGCCTCATCGCCGACCGTTGCTTGTCTCAGATCTTCAACAAACGTCCAAAGGCCTTGTTTAAAGTCGCTGGCAAGCTGTTTGACACCAGTGGATTGCTGAGTACTTTGATATGGCGCCCACGTCGCACGTTTGTTTAATGGTTGGCTAATGTACGAATGCGATGACTGCACACTATCCTGGTCCTCGCGGATCGGCGCATCCCCAACCGATTTGGTGGGCGATAGAAGGGACAAAGTACGCGTGTGGCTTCCACGAATCACAGTCCTCTTGTGTTGCCGAGGTGTCGCTTGGCTTTGCGCGAGAAGAATGGCCTTTCTCCTCTCAAGTTCGCTGCTACGCCTCGCCGTCGTGGTATCCTCGTAGCTATCACGAAGTTTTGCAGCAGGCGCTAATGTTCGCGTTGGCTCAGCCGCTGTGTTTGGCGGTCTCTTTTTGCAGCCCTCTGATACGGTCCATTGCCTCTTTAGCCTCTTTAGCTCTATCTCGGCTCGTGCTAACTCTTCCCGCAACTCCAACACACGGCGTTCTTGTGCCGCGATTGCAACGATAAAATCGTCCGAGTCGATCGGCGAATTCAAGGTCAGGGTGTCGATGGGAGTTGGCGGCATCGACGACGTTGGTGTAGGTCTTGAAGAAAAACTACCAGGGAGTGCAATTGGTAGCGTTAAAGAGAGTCGGTTCGCATTTCGAGAGGCGGATGACGCAGAACGAGTTGATCGTGTCTCTGATGTCTCGCTTGTTGCGCGCGGAGGCTGTGACGGAGACATGTAAGCGGACGTTGTTTCCGTAGCATCTGAACCATTCTCTATGACCTGGTCGCCGTCGCTGGTCTTGGACGGAGGCGTGGGACAGGTCGCAGGCATGGCGTCTTCCGACCCGAGGTCAATGCTCGAGGCATTCAAGACGGCGTCAAGAGACATGGCTGTGTTGGGCGAAGCACGTGAAAGGCGACGCTCCAAGCCCATGTCTGCCCAAAGCGATGGCCTGAGCAGTCTTTCGATAGAACGGCAGTTGGATGGTTGGCCAATGAGACGTCGGCGCCGTCTTTGGCTGAGTTGATTATGTGAAGGAGTGGACGGAGCACTCAGGGCACGCCGATGCCTTTGTCTCCCCGCGGCGGAATTCGATGTTCTTCTAGAGTAGAGAGCAGTGGCGATGTTGTTTAGACGACTGTAGTGGAAAAGAGTGGACGAAGATGACGTGGCCAGGCAGATTTGCAAAAGCTGCGTTGGTTTCATGGAAAGGCGAGAATATGAAGGAAATATATTGGAGTGGCTGCCACGTAGTCCACCATCGGCGCCTCCGGGCAGATAGTGGCAATCCGTTGCGTAAAGACTGAAGTGTAAGTGATAGTGTAGACCGCAATGACAGCGCCGAAAGGAGAGTGAAGCTGTTCGAGAACAAGTTCAAGAACAGCGTTGAGAAGAAATTGAAGGAGCACCTAGTTAGGAGGTTAGGAGGTCGAGGATCTAAGATCCCCGTAGATGCACTGCTATAGGTACTTAGGTACACTACTAAACTGGATGCCTTAGGTACCTAGACCGAGTTAGGACTCTTGCAGCCAATGAGACGATAGGGTTGTCACCTATCGCATGAGTCCCATCAGTCAGGGGCAGCTGAGATACCTACCTACATGTAGATGGATACCTCTTTAGAAGTATCTAGGTAACAACGTCACCAGCCGGAAACGACGAAGGAAGGAAGACGACAAGAAATAACTTGATTATAAAGCCTAGAAGTATCTCAACAGGGAAATCACAGCAGTCATAGTCTTTTTCAAAATATAAGATAGCAACTTTGAAGTATAATTACTACATCATAGGTAAGTATGTCAGTAGGTGTTATGTATTTAGGTGGTTTGTTTTGAATCTTTTACATCGTAGATAGGTACCTATATTTAGGCCTTTTGCTTTGATCTTGGTTCCCGGCCAACCGTTGATTGAATCGACCAGGTCCGGGTGCTCGCCTGTGTAATTCAGGGGCAGACTTTGAAGGGGGTTATCAGCACTGTACAGAGGATTATTCGTCAGCTAAATTAGTAACTTGCCTAGAACAGACATCAGTAGCGTCAACTACCCTGCAGGGGCGAAATGATGCCCTGCAGGTCCCATTTCCAAGTGGGGAGCCAAGAGTAAATACTTTCGGGTTGACCTGCTCAGGCTCGGCTTAGCCTATCGTCAATCATGTGACTTAGATTAAACATGAATAACTTACACATGCAGAGGGCAAGCGGTTCTCAAAACGGGTTAAGCTCTGTTTCAACAGTGAACTGCGGGCCTACACTAGAGATATCTATACAGTGTGAACTACAGTATAAGATAGTTAACCACTTAAGCAACTTGAAGTATTGGTGGATGGAGCAAAATAATTGCAGGCAGCTGCCATGAACAGGCAGGTCGCACAGGCAGGCACGTGAACACGGGTTATTGACGCGTCAAGCTCTCGGCCCCGCGTCAACGTACCTTACATTTTAGACTAGCAAATCAAGCAAGCTTCCTCTTTTGCTGCTTGCCTTACCTCACAGCTTACTTGGTGGCTTTCTTGCCTTTTGGCATTTGCTGCCTTCCAGCTTTTCGTGCCCATTGTCCGACCTTCATTCAAGCAAATAGAAACAACGTCTATCTAACCACCCTCAGAGTTGCCATGGCTTTGTGCTCCTGGCTGCCCACCAACATGACCCCTCCACTACTATTCAGTATAGATAAACTGCTCTCTCCCTGACTCGGTCCTTTCTTCTGTGACCATTTTCTCCTTGCGACTCACCCCTCGAACCCTTCGTATCTCCGTCGCAATCGCAATGCCGTTTCCTTATAGATATATATGTGATCTGCTTCAACAGCTTGACGATGAATTACGCAAGTCGCCTGAAAGACAAACGTCCTGCGGCGCAATTGTCCGAGAGTGGTTCCGGCAGCATCGTTCCCTCTTGGATGCGCCCGGCAACGATGCCTGCGCCATCATCTCCATGCTGCTGCCCGAGAGACGGACGGACAGGGTCTACAATATCCAGGCTCCGAAACTACAGAGCATTTTCGGCAAGGCGCTGATGCTGGGAGCCTCGCGTGTGCTGGAACTGCGAAGATGGGCCGAACCGGGTTCAGGCATAGACCTCGCCGACTGCGTGGAGAGCGCCTTACGTCGGACGGTATGTCCTTTTTGCCCTTGGCGCCGCCGTGCTTGACGCCTCCATGTATGATCTTTGTCGTGACGCTGACTGATAATCTCCAGCCTAATTCTCGCGATGACACGACAGATCTTACTGTAGAGGAGATTGACGAGACGCTGGGTCGCATAGCGGCAGCCTGCAGGTTCAGCTCGCCCACCGTCAGGAGCATGCACCAGACTGCCGGAGCGCGCGACCCAAACACACTGCTGGCCGGCATCTATATCCGTCTTGGCTCGCGGGATGCAAAATGGTTCACTAGACTGGTTCTGAAGAATTACCAACCTGTAGTTCTGAGTGCCCACACTGTCTTCCATAACTATCATCCCCTTTTGCCGCAGATAATGAAGATCAAAGACGACTTCTCTAGTGCCATCACGTGTCTACAGCAGATGGATGCGAAATCTGATACGCCGAGTGCCATCGCAGGCTTACTGAAACCAAGCCTTGGGACAAAGGTTGGGAGACAGCCCTGGTTTAAGGGAAGGAGCATAAAAAATTGCATGGATATGGCACGAGGGCGAGACATGATTTGCGAGCAAAAAATCGATGGCGAGTACTGTCAGATTCATGTCGACTTGCGTAAGCCTCGAGACTGTATTCAGATCTTTTCTAAGAGCGGTAAAGATAGCACAGCGGATCGCATCTTATTGCACAAGTTAGTTATAACGTCACGAATATTCTCCGATATTAGACTAATGGGGCAATAGGGCTATTCGCGCGTCTCTCAAGATAGGAAATGAAGCCTGCCCTATTTCAAAAAACTGCATCCTGGAGGGGGAACTCGTTGTATATAGCACTAAGGTAAGCCTCTCTAGTTCTGACTAGGGTCGAGGAACATAGATTGACGTGTGAGTGACAGGAACACAAAATCCTCCCGTTTCATAAGATTCGCAAACACGTTTCTCGATCGGGCTCATTTCTGGGCACTGCACACGATTCCCAGTTGGTTACCACTTGCCCCATTCATTGACTTCAAACTCACATGTCACTAGGCCGCATGATTATGAGCGGATAATGATCATGTATTATGATGTGCTCTTCATCGACGACGAATCTCTTCTCGGCTTGAAGAATAGTGAGCGATTTCGACGACTAAATGAGATCATTACGTGCCAAGAGGGCTTTGCGCAACTGGTGCCTCGGACAACGATCCGCACTTCTCGACCCTCAGCCGCGCTTGCTCTACGCGAGCTCTTTGCACAATGCATTTCTTCCCGTGGCGAAGGATTGGTATTGAAGCCAGACGAGCCCTACTTTGATTTTGACCCAACGGACCTGCGCTTCAGCTGTTGCAATATCAAGGTCAAGAAGGAATACTTCCAAGGATTGGGTGATGTTGGCGACTTTGCAGTCATTGGGGCGTCCTATGATGCCGCGAAGGCAAGAGAGTATAGGTTGCCCAAAGTGAAATGGACTCATTTTTATATAGGGTGTCTGGAAAATAGCCACCAAGTACGAGCGAAAACTGAGATGCCCAAGTTTCGGGTAACCAATATTGTTGAGCTTACTGGACCAATATTAACAGCATTCTGGGCCCATCAAAGACCAATATCGGTACCATACGAGGAAAACACATCCATCGAAATAAGCTACAGCGGGAGTCTCCTGGCGAAGAAACCAACAGTTATATTCCCATGCCCCTTAGTCTTTGACATGCGTTGTTTCGCCTTCGACAAAGAACCGAACACAAACTTCTGGAGTATGCGATTCCCACAAGTCAGCAAAGTACACCATGATAGATCATATCTGGACACTATCACATTTGCCGAATTGCAGAAACTAGCCGAAGCTGCCACGAATGTCCCGGAGGAAGAAGATAGCCAGGAAATGCGCCAATGGGTCAAAGAGCTCGAGAAGAGGGATGGTGGAAAGTTCCGGATCGACGACCCTAGCCAAGCAACCACCTGTTCTAATGATGTCCCCTCCTCGCCTTCATCGTCAGCATCGCACCTTTCTCCATCGCAATCCAGAGGTAATTTACCCACGCCTCCCAGATTCTCAGCTTCTGAAGCCATAACAGCTTTGGCCGGCACTGAACCCACGAATCCGACAGCGTCAGCTTCTAGCTGTCATAAACGATCAGCTACGGAGCAGTCGGGACCGAGGCAGTCTGCGAAGCGATATCGCAGACACTCTGGCGTTTCATCGATAGGTTCACCGCATGAAAGCGCCCCGAAGAACCATTCTGCTACCCGTACGGGACCTCGGGAACCTCTTAGCCAAGTAAACCCAAACGGTGAGAATAATCGTACAGAATCTCAGCGTGCTCTACCCGCCCTACCGATGTCGACCTCATCAGTAAAAGACAAAACGGGTTCCCCTGTTGAGACGGCTGTAGCCTCTTCACCCACCGCCGCCTATTATACGGCATCGGAGATGGTTTCCTCGTCCCCTTATAGAGGGACTATAACACAGCCAGGTTCGGCAACAAGTGGGAGTTCAAAGCAGGCGAACACGCCAAATGCATCATGCTGCACAATTGCTACACACGAATGCATCCTGGCCAGCTGCTCCATCCTGCTCTCCCCGTGCATATCGAGCTACGCCTGGGTGACAGACGATCTACTCACACGGCACGGCATTAGCGACCCCCTCCTCGACCCGCGCGTGTGGAACAACGCAGACGTGGGTGCAGTTGCGGATGCGCAGACGAGCACATCCGAAGGCACCGGCGGCGGCTCCGAACTCGAGCCGACGGTGACGTCGACATCTCCGGATACGGATACGGATACGGATACAGGAGTACGGAAGCGGAGACAACGGCGGCTACGCAAGATCTGTCTCGTCGAGTCGAAGCGGAAAGAGGCGACCCGGGCATTCCTGCGCAAGATCGAGGACGCCAGGCTCAAGACGAAGAGCGGCCAGCGCGAGTGGGTCACGGTCTACGACTGGCGGGTGCTGGAGTTCATCACGGAGCAGGAGGGGCGGACGGCGTCGTCGCGGGCCAGGGACCCTTGGAGACAGTTCTACCTGGGCATTATTTGAGGCGCGGTGGTTATTATGATATTATCTCATTTCTTTTCGCGCTGCGTTGATGATTGATTGATAGAATAGATACCATAGCATTGGGGGGGAGTTCGGGGGCGCTTGCCTTTTGTTTTCTTTTCCTTTTTTCTCTCTCATCTTATCTTTTCATTTTGCCTCCCCTATTTTTCGCCATAGGAGATACAAAAGCTCGGTTAGTCGGTCGGTCGGTCGATTGGGAAGGCGCTTCAATTGAATTAAAGGCAACATCTTCTTTTCTTTCTCACATAGACGAGACACGAGACGGAGTGACAAAAACGTGATTCTTGTGTTGGTTTTGGATTTGGTTTGTTTCCCAAACATTAGATTAGGGACCCATGCCGTATATCCCAACTCTAAGGTAAATTTCTATTCCATTGTTCAGTTATAACGGATCTATTGATAATCTCGCTTGTAGAATGGCGAGGTGGATTATTGATGTTGTAGTGTAGTGTAGTGTCGGAGAGAGATGAAGTCTGTCTAAGGTAGGTAGGTAGTATAAGGAATCCCACCGTGAGGTGAGGGGGGTTGGTTTATCTATGCCTTCATACACTCGCTATCCCTCGTACCACTGCCACATAACATACATCAATCATGCCTGATGCTTTCGCGTGTTCGCTCGCTCGCTGGCTCCTCAAACTCGAGAGAGCTTTGTATATATGCAGTGTTTTTCCCTCCAAGTCGTGGGTGGTATCTATCGCCGGCTCTATGCATGTGCGCATTCTTCAAAAACAAGTAATAAGGGGTATTACAGTCGTCGCGTATCGGGGTGGACGACCGCCGTGTAATGCGACGCACTCCCCTGGGTTCCAGAAAGTAGGTGGATAAGACATTGCATGCACGCACGCATGTATAAATAAATAAATGAATGAACCAATGCATGTCAGCATCCAAGACGGCCTAGTTCCCTTTTCTACAGCTTTCCCAGCAGCAGGTTTCCGACCATCTCGCGGCCGGTGATGTAGGTGGTGCGCCAGAGGGTGGGCAGGTCGAGGGTGGAGGACAGGCCGTCGGCGAAGCCGAAGAAGAGCATGGGCGGGATCCAGCCGCGGGCGTACTCGAGGGCGAAGCAGCCCTCGGGCATCTTGTACTGCTTGACGGTGCCGCGGTGCAGGTGGTGCACGGAGCCGGCCGGGAAGACCTCGGGCGCGAACTGGCCGGGCGTGTAGGCCCACTGCTCGCCGGAGAGGATGTGGAAGTAGTCGTCCGCCGTGTGCCGGCCCGTGTGGCCTTCGGTGCCGACGGCCGTGCCGAAGATGATGAGATACTCGGTTATGCCTGGGACGGGTTAATTATCTTGTTAGTCTCGTTCGTGGCCGTGTCCGTGTTAGTGATGACTTAGCATCATCACAAGTAGACAGCTGGCTAGTCTTGTGTTTGTTCAAGGCAGACGAGACGGGCAATTGGATATAGACATAACGTACTGGCATGGATGAGATACATGCCACCCATGGCACCGCCGGCATTGTTAAACATCCACTCGTCGGCATCTTGGTGGCTGTGCGCGTTGACGTGCCGCGGATGCCTCTCGGCGAGCTCCCCGATGATGTAGTTGACAATGGCGCCCGTGTCGTTGCCGTGAGTCCGCACGCCGCGCTGGGCCAGGTCGTGCAGCTCGTCCATCTTGAAGATGTAGAAGCTCTCGAGGTTGCGCTCCAGCAACATGACGACGGGCGCGAAGACGCCGAGCACGATGGCGATGACCGTCAGGAGACGGGTCAGCCCGCCGGACTGCGAGGTTGGCGCCATTGTTCGAGCTGCGGCTGGGATAGGTAGGCGAGGACGACACAGACTTGAAGAATGAGTGGACTGAGACTTGAAGAGCAAGAAACCGGGAAACAATTGTATAAATGAGTGAGGAATTCGGTGAGAATTACAGTGTACACTCCACGACAAAGTAAGGTGGATACCTACCTAGAGCCGACACTAGTGTAAACAGTAAAGCTGTCTGTCTGTCAGATCTGTACCGTATTCGTACTCGCCCTGGCTCTTGTCAAGAAGAGACAGGTCCCCAATTAGGTTAAGTCAGGAACCGGGGTTCAGGGATAGTGCGTATGCATAAGGGATATTTTTAGGCATTTTCTTATACAGAGAGCAACGGTTCTCGAAACGGTTAACCGTTAACGAAGACGTGTAAATAACCCTTGTCGCGAGGTACTTACTACACAAGTACCAAGGTTACACAATCCAGTGATATTCGAATCCGTTTTGGAATAAAACGGTTCCAGTTACTCTCGGTTAGGTTTTGTTGTTGGCAGTGTATTAGACGTTTTATGCAACTCTACCCGTTTATCTGAGGTTATGAAAAGCGGGGTTTTCTCAGGCCCAGCCTCAGGCTAGAAGCGGCATGGCTCAGGTACGAGGTAACCTCGCGGTGTAGGTACGAAGCACTTAGCAACAGGGAGATCAGTCTAGTGCCTGCACTAAGGTACCTAGGTAGTGTCAGGTAGTAGGTACATGATCCCGAAAAATACCTGCGAAGTGCCTTACAGGAAAGCATCAAGTTCGAAAACTTCCTTTCCCCGCCATCGTCGTCCATTCTTCCGACCACCCAAACACCTTAAATTGCCGTCGGAAATGGCGCTGGCACAGGCGCAGACGGTGGCCGTCCCGGGCCAGCTCCTCGGCCCCTCGAGCAAATACAGCGCCGGTCCTGGGACGCACATGCACGAATCGAACCTCTACTCCTCACTGCTCGGCAACATCAGCATCACGCAGCCGGAAAAGGCCGCGGGCCCCGCGAAGCGCATGCACCGCATCGCCGCTCTCAACAACACCGCCAACGCTCCGACAACCGGCGCAGGCCATCTGCCCACGATATCCGTCTCGCCGGCGGGCGGCAGCGCGGCCGAGGAGCAGGACAAGCGCGAGGTCCTGCCCGAGGTCGGTGACGTCGTGCTGTGCCGCGTCACACGCATCACGCCGCGCGAGGCCACCGTCGCCATCCTCGTCGTCGGCGACGCCGTGCTGTCGGCGCAGTGGCAGGGCATCGTGCGCGTGCAGGACGTGCGCGCCACCGAGAAGGACCGTGTTAAGATCTACGAGAGTTTCCGACCCGGTGATATCGTGCGGGCGCAAGTGGTGAGTCCCTTCGCTTCCTCTCCACACCCTAATCCTTCAGGATATATCTATATGCCCGCCTCTGAGGCGGATTGAGTCAATTCAATGCGCACGGCGCTGGCTGGATGGCTGGCTGACAAAGTTATTTCGGTCCCAGATCTCGCTCGGCGACCAGGCCAACTACTACCTCTCCACGGCGAACAACGAACTCGGCGTTATCATGGCGACTAGCGAGGCGGGCAATACCATGTTCCCCGTCAGCTGGAAGGAATACAAAGACCCCGAGACGGGTCTTAGTGAGCATCGAAAGGTTGCGAAACCTTTTTGAACGCTGGGCAAATTCAAACTCGGATTCGATATCATACTAATGACAAGTGTGACGCCTGGCTGCGAGGATGGGGACCATGACCGGCGCTCAAACCGTGAAGGGTACCTTATCACACCGGAATTCTAGAATGCGAAAGCTTCAGCCCAGCAGCATAGAAACATAGTCAGTCAGTCTATCGATCTCCGCACGGGCCCACGAAGAGAGTGCCCGCACTGCCACTTAGCCTAGTCACTAGAAGACGAGGTGCAATTGTGGGATTGTTGGGCACATTAACGTGGCGGTTCAGATGATGGATGATGTATCAACCTCATGACACATACACGCACACACGCACCGAGGTGGATAGTGCGGACAGGATTCAAGACGACGGTAGAGTCTACGTATGCTACCAGGTTTTCCCCTGTGAGCAATGAATGCTGCACACGTGGCTTGATGCAAGTAGGTCCTCAGCTTCACGACTGGGCGGGACGCAGAGCATGACAAAATACGGGAGAACATTCAGCAGAAATACCCGAAGTGAAATTTGCACTGCAACGCATTATGAGTGCTGGAACAAAGATTTCTATATACATAGTAGTCGAATTTGTTAATCAAATTCGCATCGTATAATTTACATGATGCCAACTTACGTACCTACATGATGCAAACCGAGGCGCAGCGCAGATCAACATGACATGTGTTCCAGGCGAGGCGAAGCGCCCCACTACCTAAAAAAAACAATTTAGGTACCGAAACCAAAAGGAACTAGGAGGTTACCATAGCGGGAAAATGTGTGGAGAAACAATGATTGTTCCACCCACAATGATTGTAGCCCCTACAATGATAGTAAATCGATACTACAATTGGAATCCTGCACAACCATTGTACTAGAGGATCCACCTGAGGTGGGGGACCCTCTCTGCAAGCAGAGAGGGCGTCAAAACCTTTAGACACTTCAATACTATGAGACACTTAGCAGAAGTACCTTTACTATGCATGTTTATACTAAAGGTACATCAATAACATTAAATATTACAGATATATTTTACGTACGGCTGCAAAACAAACCAGAATATGTTTATATTTACATAGGTAGTACTATATACACTACTATATATACAGTTAAATTTTTAATAAATTTAAAGTACTGTTGCAGGTGCTATTATTAAATATATACCTGTGCTAGCAGTATAGCCTGCGCGCGCGGAGATATAGCAGCGGCGCATATATACTACCTGTAAGCATATATTTAATAATAACATCTACAATAGTACTTTAAATCTATTAAAATTTTAACTATATATATAATAATATATATAGTACTACTTGTGTAAATATTAACATATTCTGGCTTATTTTGCGGCTGTATATATAATAAATACTTCTGCTAGCTTATTTTTTGGTGTACGTTGCATATAAATTTAAAGTGTCTTAAGGTATTGAAGTGTCTAAAGGTATTGACGCCCTCTCTGCTTGCAGAGAGGGTCCCCCACCTCAGGTGGATCCTCTAGTAGCCCCAACAATCATTGTTGCCAGCCATAGGTTCCCGCTATGGTAGGTACCTGACTAGCTCCCCGCCAGTAGCGGACGATCCCTACCTTACTTTCTGCTACACTTGGGCACGAGGGACTGTAAGTTCAAGTAAAGAACAATAACAACGACAACAATATACATTGCGTTGACAATAGTATAACAACTACTGACCCCAGGCACGCAACGACGCCGACATCTGAGAGAGCACACATGTCCACCACAATTTCTTCAACCATGACAATGTCATTAGCCCCGGCAACAACACTGTCAACAACACCGTCAACCACAACCACAACCTCAGCGTCGACATCAACATCGACACTGACATCAACAGCCCCAACAACACTGGAAGGGAATGAAAAGACGACCGACCACATCTGCCCAAGCTGCGGCCACTCCTTTCCGCCGTCATCCGCCGACCCACACACGGCAGCCCTCCTACAAGCCCAGCGCCAGATCGAGGACCTGCAGGAACAGGTCCGACTCCTCAACCAGAAAGCCACAGCGGCCGTGGACCGTTGGGCCGACTACGAAGACGAGCTCTCACGGCTGCGGGCGGCATCTATGAGCACGAGCTCGACCGCCACAAACACCACCACGGCCACCGCAGCATCGACCGGACACCATGGCGACAGCAATAACAACAACAGCAGCAGCAGCAGCAACGATAACACCACCCGCCCTCAAACTCCCGACCAGGGCCAGAACCAGGGCCAAGGCCTAAGCGCCAACACCACGACCAGCAACAGCACCGCCAGTCCCCGCACCTCATTCCTCGGCGCCAGCGCCTCACGGATAAGCCAACTGCTGTCCCCGCGGAAATCGGCACCGCCGACGACCACGACGACACCACAACAACAGCAGCAGAAGCAGAGAGGCGGGCTACTCTCCCTCTCGTCCTCCCCCCTACCCCCGCTCCCGCCCTCCTCCTCGAGCGACGAGACCCGGGCCCTCCAGGCGGCGCTGACGCACGAGCGCAGGCTGCGCGCCGAGGCCGAGGAGAGGGTGGCCGCGACGGACCGTGAGGTCGAGGACCTCAGCGCGTCGCTGTTCGAGCAGGCCAACGCGATGGTGGCCGACGAGCGGCGCGCGCGGGCGGCCCTTGAGGAGCGCGTCGGCGAGCTCGAGAGGCGCGACGAGGAGAAGAGGGCGCGGGTCGAGAGGCTGGAGGGGGCTCTTAGGCGGATCGAGAGGGTCAGGGGCGTGCTGGGGGGTGAGGGGGAAGGGGAAGAGGAGGAGAGAGAAAAGGACGAGGAAGAAGAAGAGGAGGGGTCAAGAGAGGAGACCGAAGCCGACACGGATATGGACACGGACACGGACGCGGAAGGAGAACACAGTAGCGAAGGGGAAATGGGGAGTGGGAAGGGAGATGCGGTTGAAAAGCAGAACAAGACCCATCGTCGCTCGGGCGAGACGAGGCAGCAACAAGACCGACACGTCGAAGCCGCGGGCGGGGATACGAAAGAAGGGGGGTGAGGGACAACTGATTGACTAATTGATTTGGATGCGCCGCGGGTGGTGCGATTTGATGCCCCAGCCGATTCGACCCGACCCGACGGTTCACCCCCGCCATCGTCCGCGCACGATAACGACAAAGTTACGAAACGTCAGAACACGACATAGACGGACACAGACAGGGGCGCCGGCAGAGGCAGCGAGAGGAGACCGGTCTCGAGGCCAGGGCCGGGGTCGAGGCCCTCCACGCTATGATTGGGTATATAATGATACACACGAGCACAGAGGACAGGCACCGGCCTGCCTGGGAAATTAAACCATATATCTCTTCGAAACGTCGACCGCCGGAACGTCGTCGTCCAAGCCATCACCATCACCAATACCATCACCACCTGCAAATCGATCCATATATCGCCTCCCAGAGCCCTAACCCATCCATGAGCATCTACCCTACCCTGCTCTGCTCTACGATCCGAGCCACTGCTCGTGCGCTCCCACTCGACCAAGTACCTAGCTACCTAGCTAGCTGTGGGGTGGAAGGGTAGGGGCCAGGAACAAGAAGAAGAAGAGGAATGGATCGGTGTAGGAGAATGAATCCAGGGAGCAAGCACACCGGATGGATGCAAACATGAGTCGCTCAGCAGGGTCTATTTTCCTCTCCTGAGCCGAACAGGCCAAGCCCGGTCCGGCATCAATCAACGATAAACGAATGGTCTGTGCTCGTGGTCGTCCTAAACTGGCTACCTAAGTAGTGGGTGGCCGGCGCTGCTGGGCCAAAATCCCCTCCCCGCGAAAGATCGGGTTGACGGGTTGAGACACTGAGAGAGGGAAAGGAAAAGGGGGGAGGGGACGGGAAAGGGGCCATAGAAAAAAGAAACGCATGTGAGGAGGCGTTTCATGGAAGCTTTTATGAACGCATCTAGATAGGACGGAACAGAACAAAACGGGACCGGACGGGAGAGGGGGGGGGGGGGGAGTAATAATCAAGAAACTATCTGCGTAAACAAATATAAAGGGACCAAAAAAGGATCTCGTACATAGGGGGCATAACGCAGGAAACGGAGATGGAGTCAATAAATCTACAGTCAACAATTAGGTAGAAGATAGAGAAAACTAACCATTTCGATAACGAAAACATACCTTTTCTTTACCAAGAAGGTGTGCGAGCAAAAGCAGGAGGCGAGCTAAGCCCAATTCCGTAAGCGTCACAGAATGCTGGGACAACCTAGCTGAGCCGGACCAGACAAGTCCAAGTAAGGTACCTTCCTCCTCTATGTGTAGCAGACCCCGAACCAGAGCCGAAGCTAGTGCGAGAGCACGCTGCAGCCACAGCGACGTTACTGGATGAGGCAACCGCTGGAGCTCCCAGCCAACCCCTGTCTGCCAGCCCCGTGCTAGGTAGGTACTCGTAGCTTCCGCAGCTACGAACTTGACTGCGTCTTTCAACCATCACCACCACCGCCATCATCACCATCACCCCCCGTCCCCGTCACCTGCTACCGCCCCCCCCTCGTAGCCTCACTTCACCCCGACTATTCCCTCCATCGCATCTCCAAAGCTATCGAGAACCCGAGAATAGTCATAGAAGAGGCTCTCAAAATGGCTCCGGTAAGCTTGCCCCTCGATCGTCTGCCTGTCTGCCTGTCTGTCATTTAATGCCCGCCGTGTTAAATGGCAGCCTTGCTCTGTCGCCCCCGCCATGGGCACACACAGGACATCTGTCGCTGACCCCTTCATCAGTCTGCGAAGGCCACCAACGGTGATCACGATGGCCTCAATAGCGGTATGTCTCTCTCATAATTATGATGAAACATGTGTATGCTCACGGCGTAAACACAGGCAAGGTCTATTCCGTCTCCGGGTTCGTAAACGACTCCCACCGTCCCCACGAACCATCCACATATACCATAATTCATCGATCGAAAAGCTAATACGTCCCCCAAAGGCCCGTGGTTGTCGCCGAAGACCTGCTCGGCGTTGCCATGTACGAGCTTGTATGAACCTCCCTCGACCGTCTCGTCCCGCCACGCCTACTAACGTCGAGACAAGGTCAAAGTCGGTCACGATGAACTGATCGGTGAGGTCATTCGGATCAATGCCGACCAAGCCACGATTCAGGTCTACGAGGAGACGGGTTAGTCGCATCCATCCAAGCTCACAGCTTCGTAGTCAACAATACTGACTGGTCGACACTACAGCTGGTCTAACTGTCGGCGATCCTGTCCAGCGAACCGGAAAGCCCCTGTCCGTGGAGCTCGGACCCGGTCTATTGCACAACATCTACGATGGCATCCAACGGCCGCTCGAGAAGATTCAAAAGCAGTCTCAGAGCATTTACATCCCCCGTGGCGTCGCCGCTCCCGCCCTTGATCGTGAGAAGAAGTGGGAGTTTACTCCGACGATGAAGGTCGGCGACCACATCTCTGGCGGTGATCAGTGGGGTACCGTCTTCGAAAACTCCTTCATCAAGGTCCATAAGATTCTCCTACCCCCTAGGGCAAGGGGCACCATCACCAAGATTGCTCCCAAGGGCGAGTACACGGTTGAGGAAAAGATCCTCGAGGTCGATTTCAACGGCACCAAGAGCGAGTACGGCATGATGCAAGTATGGCCGGTGCGTGTTCCTCGACCGACCACCGAGAAGCTGTCGGCCAGCAACCCCTTTATTGTCGGACAACGAGTCTTGGACGCTCTGTTCCCCAGTGTACAAGGTGGTACCGTCGCGATCCCCGGTGCCTTTGGATGCGGTAAAACCGTCATTTCGCAGTCCGTCTCCAAGTTCTCCAACAGTGATGTCATCGTCTACGTCGGATGTGAGTATTGCCAAAAGCTGTTTATCTGTTGTCCTCGCGGGAATTTCGTATATCCCTTTATTACCCGATTGTCCCATCCGTTTTAGCTCCAGTCAAAATTGCTGACAATGGACACACGAAGGCGGTGAACGAGGTAACGAGATGGCTGAAGTCCTGAAAGATTTCCCAGAGCTCTCTATTGAGGTTGAGGGCCGCAGGGAACCCATCATGAAGCGAACGACGCTGATTGCTAACACTTCCAATATGCCTGTCGCCGCTCGAGAAGCATCCATCTACACTGGAATCACTGTCGCCGAATACTTCCGCGACCAGGGCATGAACGTGGCTATGATGGCTGACTCGTCGTCTCGGTGGGCCGAGGCCCTGCGTGAAATCTCCGGTCGTCTTGGTGAGATGCCTGCTGATCAAGGTTTCCCTGCCTACTTGAGTACCAAACTTGCTAGTTTCTACGAACGTGCCGGAAAGATCACGTGCCTAGGCTCTCCCGCGCGCGAGGGTAGCGTCAGTATCGTCGGTGCCGTCAGCCCACCCGGTGGTGATTTCTCCGACCCTGTTACTAGTTCCACCCTGAGTATCGTGCAAGTGTTCTGGGGTCTTGACAAGAAGCTCGCGCAGCGAAAACACTTCCCCTCCATCAACACGTCCGTCTCATACTCGAAGTATACAAACACGCTGGATAAGTGGTACGAAAAGGATTACCCAGAGTTCCCCCGACTGCGTGATCGCGTCAAGCAGCTATTGTCCGACTCGGAAGAGCTCGACCAGGTCGTGCAATTGGTCGGCAAGTCGGCATTATCAGACCCCGACAAGATCACTCTTGATATCGCCACGCTACTCA
The DNA here is from genome assembly GCA_022578495.1 of Nemania sp. NC0429. Classification (NCBI taxonomy): domain Eukaryota; kingdom Fungi; phylum Ascomycota; class Sordariomycetes; order Xylariales; family Xylariaceae; genus Nemania; species Nemania sp. NC0429. The sequence continues at coordinate 28,788 of MU392188.1, read as the reverse complement.
AGGAGGATTTCTTACAGCAGAACGGTTACTCCAAATATGACCAGTTCTGCCCGCTCTGGAAGACGGAGTGGATGATGAAGCTCATAATGGGCTTCCACGATGAGGCACAGAAGGCAATCGCTCAGGGCCAGAGCTGGTCCAAGGTCCGTGAGGCCACCAGTGACCTACAGGCTCAACTGCGAAGTCTGAAGTTTGAAGACCCCAGCGATGGCGAGGAGGCTGTTTGCAAGAAGGTAAGGCACTCCATTCTCGCAATATGATTAATCAATTGGATATAGCTAACGACGGAACACACACAACAGTACGAGGATATCCACCAGTCCATGATGGACAAGTTTGCGTCGGTGATGGACGAGTAATCGATCGATTGAACCTTTGTCAGATGCGCATCAAGGACTGTATATATACTTAGGTATGGACCAGAGGAAGGGCAGGAAGGATACTTGGGAATGAGCTAGCTAGACGGGGCTCTTGAAGTCTCACCAATCAGCAATATCCGATAACTATCAATTTAGAATCGTGTTCAAAACAACCTCCAAGGTTCCGATAACCAGACATACGCAATACACACACCCTCCAAAAAGGATGGCGGAGGCTTCAAGTTTGAATTTTTGAAAGTCAAGAATCAGTGGCTTCATTATTGGAAGGGCCTAAGGCCTAGCCTTGTGCCTACACTACGCGGCCGCTGTCTACGCCTGGTGATGTACGTGCCACCTATTTATTCTCTGGGCGTCCTCTGGGCTATGGGAGGTGTGAGGTTTCACTCCAATCCGGCCTGTCAGCGCATATGCACAAAGAGCGCAAAGCAAAGATACTTGGCACGCTGGCAGCGTGGATGCTCGGCAAATCCCGGTGGCTTCAGCGACATGGTTCCGTGAGACGGGAGCCTTGAAGGCTGTATTGAGGTGGTATGTTGGGCTTGGGGGCTTCAACTTGTTCGAGCGATGGTCGATGTTGCTGCATAACGCAGATCGCTCGGCGAGAAGACGGCTGACCAGCGCTGTTATGAACACGGAGGGATGCAAGCAGAACGCGAGAGATTGGAGAGAGTCAACACGTAGAAACTACCTTACCTACCTACTACCGCACCTCTCAATTGGCGGCCAAAACCTACACATGAAGTGGATTAGTACCAAAGGTACTGAGACACACGTCCCTGTTGACTCTAGCCTTCATCAGGCTGGCCGTTGTTGGCCACTACAGATGCCTGCCTCATGGTCCCTTGACGAGGTTGAAGCCATAATTCGGAAGTGACATCCTACGCCTCAAACTGCGAGGGGCGCTCTGAGCTCGAGACTCGAATCTCAAGCGAGGTGTTATTAGTGTAAATAAAATACATTTGAGGGCCTCGCGGGCATCCTGATCAGAGTTTGAAGATCAACATATCTCGCCCCTGACCATGCCAACCTAGAACAGGCACAAACTACGCCCCGTCATTGACGGCAGAGCGGCTAAGTAACATTAAGAGTCATTTTCTTCCCGTTGTAGTAGCATGAGAGCTCCCGAAACAGTCTCGGGAGTATGTTCTGGGAGCATTGGAGCTGCTCAAAAGAGGAATTACTGACTCATTTTGTTGTAGTCTGCCTTGGACCAACGCAGCGGTGCGCGCTCAGGATGAAGCATTTGGAGCAATAGCACCTGCGCAGAGTCCGTCTCGATGAGTCGCAGCAGGCGACCCCGAGCGTCCGCGTCTTGCTCCCCTTCCAATCTTTGAGGCGACACCCGCCAATCCTTGAAGAGCACAGCCATAGTGGCCACAAACTCAACCTGCGAGAACTTTTTACCCGGGCATGACCGCTCGCCTTCGGACCAGGCTATGAACGTCCCGCGCGAAGGCGATCTAAGCCCCTCCGCGCCACCTGGGCCTTCCACGACCCACCTTGCCGGCCGTCATTCTAGAGAGTCCGAGCCCCAATATTTGGGATGCGTGTGAAGTGCAGCATAGCTGGGTATCACCATGGTGTCTGGGGGTCTTGGCACGAGCTTGTCGCCGACTTGGAGCGTCTGAGCTGAGCCCTCAGTCCACTTCGCGACCGGGACGGGGGTGTACAAGCGAACAGTCTCCATGAGGACGGCATGACAGCGCACCAGCTTGGGTAGGTCGCGCTGATAATCCCACCGACCAGGCGCGCGATCCGCGAAGACGGTGTGCAGCTCCTCGGAAAGCCAATCCTGGACGTGTGGCTTCGCGGCGAGGAAAGCGATTGCAAACATGAGCGTGTGCGCCGTCGTGTCATGCCCGGCAAAATTGAAAACGAACATGTTGCCGTAGATCTCGGACTCGGTGAGGCCGCCCCCGCCAGACGGGGTCCCGGTGCTTCCATTTGGGAACTTCGACGCTTCTTCATTCGAGGCTCGAATCAGCGACGAGAGCAGATTCCGATCCGTCGACAATCCTTGCTCGTGGGCGCGCTTTTCCCCCTCGTAGACACTCGTCATATGACGCTGGAATGCAACGCATGCTTGGTGAACTTTCCGTAGCTTGCGCGGTAGCCAGGGGCGTGAGAGAAACTTGGTACCCAAAGCCATGATGAGGATGCAGTTGTCGAGGACCATTTTGAGAGACTCCTTGTAATCGAGGGCCGGGTTGGCAGTCGCATGATCATCCTGGCTCTGGAACTTGAACGATTTCCCGAAACCTGCCTTGGAGAGAACGTGGAGCGACAGTGTGCGAACATCGTCGGCGGTTGAGCTGACGGCATCTTTACTTGACCAGAACTTGAGCATATCTGCCGCAAGGTCGAGGCTTTCGGCCCAAACAACCTCGCCATTAGAATCGTTGAAACAAGACGCGGTAATTTTTCGCTGCTTCTTCCATTGTTGGCCGTCGACCTGTTGGATACATCTTAGTGCGCGTGATGAGGTGAAGCTCTTTCAAGGAACAGCCTACAGTCGACAGGTTCGAGCCGAATATATTGAGCAGCTCTGATGAACGAGAGGTGTCAGCAGATACGAGCACCCAAACGTACGAGGTCGAGCGTCGCGATGAGACTCCACATACCATACAGTTGCAGCGGTCGCGGAAAGTCGGATCGTCGTCGGAAGACCTCGAGCAGAGCCTCGGGATTACAGAGGTATAGCCAGTTCCTGCCCGGCGTGACCTGAACATTAAGTAGGCATCGCCCATCTCGAGATGCGACCGATATCTGTCCCGGACTTCCCAACCGCGCCAGTTGTACCTGGTGAAGTTGTTGTCGCCGAACGGGAGGCGTCTGAAAAATAAAGTGACTTTTCTATCGACGATCATCCAGAAAGGGTTACCATGGCTGATGGGGAGGACCCGGATAGGGAGGCCGAGCTGTCGAGCAGAGCTATAGTTGCGCAGCACGCAAAGCGCCGAGTAGATGGTCCAAGCAATTACCAACGAGAAACACGCCGTAGCAGTAGCAGCCACCGAGAGTAGGGCCATGGTGTGAGTGCCCAGCCTTTTTTTGTTGCTCGGCTCAGAAACACACAAGGTCGGGACGATAGGGAGATGGTGAAGCGCCAGACCTTGACAGTCGGAACAGTTGGAACAGTTGGAACAGTTGGAACCGGCAAGGTAGGCGTGAGTGAGAGAGAAGTTGGATGGAAAGCAGACAAAGAGCTAAGCCTATAGAATGCAAAGGAGAATGCAGAGGCACTCGCTCGTCGTTAGTCGTAATTAGGCCCACACGCGACACCCAACTGCGTCGGCTTCTCTCACTCGTTACGACCCGACAAGAAGACATTTCCAATTTCCAATTTCCAACTACATGTACGGAGCAAGGGGGTGGAAGCAGGCTGCATGAGGGTCCATGCAGGTCCCTCCCTTAGGTGCCTAAGTAGGTACTCCTGATCAGGGTACCTATCATCTTGTGGATGGATGGATGGACTTCTTCTCTCCAGCACAACCTCAGGATTATTCCCGTCCTCCTCACTCCTTGGACCCTCCGATAGATTCGGATGTTATGTACTTAGGTATGCGCTGATAAATCAAATGTAGATCCTATCGCTCCCTATCTATAAAGTAACTTATAGCGTACGAGATGTAGTCTCAGAAATATAAGTACCTAAGGTAGGTATGCTACCTTTTATCCCAACATCTCAACGCTATCGGGAAGCATCTCCAACCACGCACGCATCTCGGCATTGCGGGCGAGACCACCCAGCGTATCAGCCAGCACGGCGTCGCCACACTCGTGCTCCGGAACCTTCGTGGCGGGCGTCTCCCCGGCTACTGCTGCCGCTGCCGCTGCCGCGTCCATCAGGCGAACGGAGCCCGGCGGTATGCAATTGTCCTGCGCCCGCGCCGCCCTCAGCTTGCATATCTCGGCGCTCTTGCACGCGCCGTCGTCGCAGGCATCCGATTGCCAGCCTCTGCGCCTCCTCGTGAAGAAGGCCTCGAAAGCGGCGGGGTCTTCCTCGAATCTCTCCGTCACCTGGTGCCAGAACGCGGCATCCAGCTCCCGGATCCCTTCATTCGTTTTCTCCTCGTCCTCGCCTAGTGTCTCTCCCAGGGGCGCGAGAGGTGGGTCGACGAGGCCACCATACACGTCTCTCGCTGAGTAGTACTTCGTCCAGATCGGGCCTTCTGCGCCCTGGAATGACGCGTCGCTCATGTTCGCAATGTACGTCGTCACGTCTAGGACCCCAAACGTGACTGGGTCTATATCGTAGACGCGAAAGGCCGGGTGGCCCGACGTGGGTGTCATGGACGGTCCGATGTAGGATACGGCGACCGCGTTATCCGCAGTCCGCTTGCTGTAGTCAGAGTACGAAATCTCAAACTCGTCGATATGAGTGTGACCTATAAGTTCCCATCAGCAACAACACCCGGTTATCGTGCGTATATATATATACCTTATATATATAAGATAGTGCAGGCGTGAACGTACCAAAGAACAATCCGGCGATGGTAGCTTCGTACCGGTTCACGATTTGGTCAAAATAATTCGAAGCGTCGTGGAACGCATCGCGTGCGCCGGGAGCCATGTGTCCGATGATGTACACTCTCTCGCCCGCCTTTTCCGCGGCGTCCAGCTCACCTACCAACCAACCAAGCTGTCCGCTCGGGTCCCTCTCCATCGGCTCTTCATACAGCCAGTAATTATGGATATAGTAGAGATTAGTGCTAAGAGATATGACGCGTAAGTTCCCACGGGGGTACTTGGCCGAGAACGCGCCGAACACCCTGGTCGTGTCGACGGCACGGGTCCCAACCCATCTCGTCCACGAGGAGGAGAGGACATCGTAAAGCCACTGCATGGAGGAACTCACCGCTAACGGCGGGTATGAGTTGGCCGGCGACGCCTCGTGGTTCCCCACGGCTCCGTACACCAGCATCCCCGCAGCGGCCATCCGATCGTAAGCACGGGTCACGTCGAGCGTGTTCTGTATCATGGTGGTATTCCACACCGCGTGATCCACGATGTCACCGGTGAAGATGCTGAAAGCTGCATCCGGTACCAGTCGTCGGATGGCCTTATACATGCTCTGTTCGAGCACGAGTGGCGAGTCGCATGTGTGCTCCCCGTTCGGCCCAGCTGGGCGCACCTCCTCACCGGGCGTCGGCCCATCAGCGTAGTTTCTGTAGGAGGTTAGAATACCATGAAATTTGCGAAGAGAGGACGGATCAGAGTATGAATCTTGGACAGATATCAGGTCTGTAATAACCAGTATCAACCCCATCAAAAGAAGGAAGAACCTGAGCACTTCTCTTACCTGCAACAGATGAATTTCGTGCAATTGGCATCCGCTCCCTCAGTATACCACGGATCGATATGAATATCCGAATAATGGACAACACGTAGCGGGCTCTGCCCGCTCGGCCCAGGCCTCCGCCTCTCCGGCTTCGGCGACGGGAAAGGGACGTCGTACTCCTCAACGTCGGGGAACGAACACAGCCCAAACAGCGCGACGCAGATGAGCCGCGACGTCTTGGACCCAACTTTCAGCCCGCGGAGACTATGCGCCAGGATGGGCCCTTCGAGAGCGACCGACCCCTCGCAGACGTCGTCATCCGCAATCTGCAGATGGCGGCGGTCAGATGATGCATGATCGAGGCGCATTTCACGGGGACGGGGGGTAGCGGGGCGGGACCAGAGGTCTCATCTCATAAAGTAGGTGGTACTTTACCTTCAGCTGCTTACACGCCCTCGTAGCTAACGCGACGAAGAAATCGTCACCTCGGGCCGCAGCCACCTTCAGCTGGAGAAGCGTGGTCTAAGACGAAATAGTGACTGCTTGCTTAGCCTCGAACAACATTCACATCGCATCCGATCACGCCCACACAACGACCCGAGACATCCATAAAGAAGGACAGGACGAACCTCGCAAACGGCGCAGGAGGCGGGGCCCGATTGGGTGTTGGGCGGTGTATCAACATGGACGCCTGCGCCCAGGCCCAGGCCCAGGCCCAGGCCTCCTGGGCCCGAGACATCGTGGCCACCTTCCGGATCAAATAGGGGCTTCTGCTCTCCCCCGCCTCCGTGAGCGAAGGCCTGCGTCTGTGCAGCCACGACAGCAGCAGCAGCCGCCGCGGAGAGGAGTAAGCGTGCGCGCATCGACGGCGAGAATGGCTTTTTTTTTTTTTTTTTTTTTTCCTTTTAATTTCCGTTTCCCTCGTCTTATTTCACGATCTGCTAGTACGCGGTTTTGTGCAGTGTTACTGTTTCCATGCAGATGCAGATGCAGACGCAGACGCAGACGCAGCTAGGCGTTGTCCGGCGCGGTGATGTAATAGATGCGTCGTCAAGGCAACCATAGATGAGACTAAGATCGCTGTTGGCCCCTTGTTCACCGAACAATGCGGGCCATCTAGTTTCGATCTCCGGATCGATGCGATAGACTTCTAGAGCCGATATGAGATGACACAGGCACGGTAGATTCCAGTACCTAGAAATTCGCGAACCGAGGTTGCTTGATCAATGATAAGCAATAATTACCTACGTAGGGAGCATAATTGCGTAAGCTACGCCGCTTCCGTCCGCCTGAGCTGTTCTCCACTTTACAGCTCTTGTTTTCCCCTGCGGGCAAGATTTGGTATCTTCAGCTTCATACTTCATAGGAAGGCGGTTGATCAATCAATCATCTGCAACATTGTCATTTTAATAGTATTGCAAGAACGGGGCTAGTAGAAAAAAAAAATCATAACTTCACCTATATATCTCACTCAAGTACTAGATAACTCATTAATATAATCATAAATTTCCTAACTTGAAACACACGGAAGGCTTTCTGGTGACCTAGAATAGTAGGCAATTATCATAGATAATTATAGGCTCGCTACTTAATGAATCGCGGATCGGAGTTCAGGGGGTTTAGGTTTCTTCTTTGAGAAGTGAATTCTCTCGAACGTTGTGCGGCTTAATATTATGAAGAATTAGGTGGTTATAATAGCCACCATGTAAGTGTTACAGTACTATATATGCAACTGCAGACAATCAAGTGTCCGACTTGATTACGTTCTACTTTTGGTAGTATACCGGTTATAGCGCTGCAGTTCTATGCCGTGACAGTAAGCGGGAACACAGTTGGTTATCAATAACCCCATCGTTTTATTTCTCCCAAGATCGAAATAATGATATTAATATGCAAAACATACATTGAATTTCTTTACTATTTTGCTTACATCGCCAGTTCTCTAAATAGCTGCAATATAGTTATTATATTATGCTTAGTATGTAAACATTTAGTACAGATGACAGTCTGTTTTTCCGTAGTTTGGCATTAAGAAAACAGTTTTCTTAGAGCTACTAGGTGCGATCCGTTCGCACAGCTTAGAGGAATAGGGCCCCCGTCAAGCTCCCGTTAGGAGCTGGCCATTTAAATCCCTCATAATGAAGAGGATTCATTCGGCTACTGGCTAAGCCTTGTCCATAACAGAGCAAGTAAATGAAGCATTATACTGGTAGCTACTTCATTATTGTCTAAAAATGCCCGGGTTATTCCGTATGTTGCAAAAGTTGCGAGTGCTCTTAACAACACACGCATGAGTACCCTAGTTCTTTGATCGCATGCACAACAGGCAGATTAAGATAAGAGTTCTAGAGAGTGTAGATAATCAGAGTAGCACATAATATTAAGTCTAAGCTGCTACACTTCAGCTTCATCCACGCCGCATTGACACTAGCAATGAAGCTTGAAATAACGATATGGTATCCTCTCAAATTATACCTAATCGGCAACCAGATCTAGGGTTGAGTTCTAGTCTTAATTATTTGGGAGTGTAGCAGGATAGTTGCTTTGACTAAAATCAGAACTCCAATGTTGTCACAAGGGCAATATTCAGCCAGCAGGGGAAAGCACAAGTAAAGGAGTAACTTAGCAAACGCAACTTCTCGATACCATTATCCTACCTATAACTTAAATCATCTTGTTTTCTCTACATGATCACGCACGAATAAATATCGATGCCAAGCTCTGCTCCTGAGTGGCTTCAAGATCAAATTGTGTCGGGTATATCCAGGTACTTGACTACCTCCGATTAAGATGCAACCTCCGCACACCTGGGGAAGGCCGGGGGTATGCATGCCTTTATAATACCGGCACAAATGACTCTCATGCATAAGGTAAAATATATACCTCAGGCACAGCCACGCCCTCTATCTACCCCATGTTCTCTCCCCTCCGTTTTTGTTACCCATAGAAAGAAGTTTCTGACGGCCCTACCTATAGACCGTCCATCTGAGCCAGTATACGCATAGTGAATGCCGAGTATTAAACAGCGACGTGATAAGACCAAATACATATCTCCCCGTGAGCCACCTAGTAGACGAGCGAGGGGGTATAGCTCCCCACGCAACTCCACCTCAGGCGCACTACTACATCATACCTACTACGAACAGATTCCCCTGATAGATTACTTACATACGGGTTAGCTACTTACGGGAGGTAAGTAAGTGGCCGGAAAGGAATGGAGGGGGAGGGGGAGGAGGAGGGGGGGAAGGGGGCCCGGCGGCGATCCATCACGTGTTTTGCATGCAATACACCCTTGCGTCCTGCATGACATACCTACATACATACACACATGCATCGGAGAGACTGACTGACTTACATATATCCCCTCATTTACACATATACCTACATTTAAACTACCTAGCCTGGCTTAAGGTACGACATTGGAGATTCTACTCCATATATCCACCTGTCGACCTGTCGACATATCCATTCCCCCCAGGCGTGGTGCAGATCCCCTCTGCCCATCCCTTCCCCTTTCTGCCCTGTCTTGTCCTGTCCCCCCATGCCCCGGACAGAACCCCCGGATGTTGTGCGGACAGCCAGCTCGCTGATCGACACGGCATTATAATATTCCCTTTGTTTCCTTTATATATAAGCAAGTGTATTGGTAATATGTAATATATGAAGTGTTGGCGATTTCTCTTTCTACCCCAACGCCAACGAATCCGCTTTTCATATATTACTTCGTGATATATCATACATAAACCCGCGGTACTTGAACATTTATTACGTGACATGGCATATACACGATGTATGTACGCACCGTAATTACACGCAGATATTGATTGATGTCTGCTATCGACCTATTGGTATGTATGTATATCTCCGTAGAGTCGGGAGGGCGCATGGAAATAATACGTCATGCCTCGCACCTCCATGCACACGACCTAAAGAAGCTCGTAGGCGCGTGGATATGTAAACAAGGTGTGCCCCTTTCCCACTATTACACGGTTGCATACTTTGATACAATAGTGCACTTGCAAGTTTTCCTCTCGTAAGGAGAGGTCAAGGAAAGGAAAGGAAAGGCGAGGCGAGGCGAGTCGGTCTGTCGATAGGTGGATGGATGGACTGGCGGATCGAGGAAACACTCACTACTTTACTTTACTTCCTACTCAACCTATCTGCATAGGTACCCCGTAAACAATCCATCTGAGCAGCTACCTACTAATTACTTAAGTATGTAACCAGGTATCATGAATGTCAAAGGAACCGTGTAACCTACATACCTACATTAATAAGCATCCCGTATTCGGGTTACCGCTTTCTGATGTTTTCACCTGCGTCTGCGTCTGCATCTGCGCCTTGTCTGTCTGCATCTGCATCTGCATCCCCATGGTTTCGCCCGCCACATTCCGGTGATCTGGTCGATCACTTCCAACTCATATGTCTTATCCAGTGTAATAGGGTCAGTTAGTACCCGAGGCACGCCACGCCGTATTATCTATAACACTTCTTACATACTTATATATCCACGTAAATCGTGTTGCGTGTGACTGGACTGGAGAACCCCACAAAGACGATGATGGGAGCTCGGGAATGTGGGAAATGGTGTCGATCAAAAACCACAGAGACAAAGCAAGTTCTGAATGGAATTTTGTTTAGCAACCCAGATACGATACAATCCAATCCAATCCAATCCAACCCAGGGTTTATACTTAAATTAGGCACACCGTAGTGTACAAGGTAGGTAGGCAAGGCGGGAGCGGGCCGCGTCCGGCTCGGCTCCGCCAGTTGAAAACCGAGCGTTAATCATCCCACGCCGCCGGAAACGTGAGATATACCTATAAGTACTGACTACCTAGGTAGATTAGATTGATAGATAAAATCTATACTCGCTCTTGTCTAAAAAACACCTAGTGGCGATGCAAATGAATAAATCCGTTATGTTTCTTTTTTTTTTTCTTTCATTAAGTTCCCCTCGCGTAATTTGAGGCATGCCCCTTCCCAAATGCCCTCTCTCAGCGCTTCCCAAAGCATCCGGTAAGGTGGTATGTCTCGCCGTCCCTGCTTTGCCCGCCGCGCCAAGAATTTTTATTTTCGTGAGAACGTGAGTGTGCTGTGTTTTTTTTAAGTCGTTAAGTCGTAATCGTCAATCTCGTCGAGCCTTTTTCCGGCTGGAGAAGGAAGAATCCCGTTCAAAAAAAGTTGGTACAATGAAAACAATATGCAAACCCCATCCCATTCCGAATGCCCGGCCCGCCACACCTTATTATTCTTTCTCGAGGAGTGGCTTTAGCACCTCGAGCGCCTTCATGGATTGTGCGTTTGACAAGATCACGGCACCCGCGCGGGCCGTCGACAGGTAAGATAGCTCGGCGCCGACGCCGGTCTCGGTCATGTGCATCTCTTCGACGAGCTTTCCGGCTACGCCTGAGACGATGCCCGTGGCTTCGAGGGGGAGGCTTTCGAGGTCGAGAAATATGGGTACAAGGTCGCCTTCGGTGTCACCGACTAGGGAGTCGCCGAACACGTTCAAGAGGGTCTTGTCTAATAACAGAGAGGGGGCATCTTCCTGCGCCAGCGTTATGGACAAAAATTTGGGTTGGCCAGCCAAAACCGCGATAAGGCTAGTATACAGTTTCGTGTCCATGTGATCGAGCCAACTTGTCCTGTGTCCATTGCCCGCTGCCTGCCAGCTCCGATGCGGTCGTCGAGCACTGAAGTCGATCAGCTCGGATACATCTCGACCGGAGCACTGGACAAGACTAAGGCCGTCGGAAATATAGGGGACCACGTTTCGCTTCTTGAGTAGGTCAAAAGTACGCTTTTGTAGCTCGGCAGTGCTAGACGGCGGGGGTGTCGGAGGCGGCTCGCCGCCTTGACTTCCAACGCGGCCATGCGACATGACAACCGGTGACACGTAAGACGACTCGCCATCAATACATTCACACCCCCGAGCCAGAAGTGCTTCTATCACCGTATCCTTCCTCTTTGCGGGCACTAGTATGAAGTCGGAGTAATACGTCGTGATGAAAAGTATCGGGATGCCAGCCAATGCCAGGGGTGACGTTAGCTCCATGACGCGGTTTCCGGCGTCCATCCCTGCGCTGATGACTGAGAGGACCAGATAAGCGTCTTTCGAAATGGTGACCCGTTTTGCGGCATCGCGAGGTAGGCGGTTGATGACGGGCTCAAAGACTGTCTTGGCCCATTTGCTGTGACATACGACGGAGCATTCGATGGGCGTTATGCTGATATTGAGAAACACATGCCTCGTATCGTTATCAAGCTCCTCGGTCCCATCACCGACACAGGCGTCTGCGGCTCCTTGCGGGAGCAGAACTTGTACTATAGGTTGCAAAAACGTCGGGTATAAGTCCAGAGGTATGTGTATTAGGCTGAAGGGTCCCTCCTAGGAAGATGTACTTGTAAGCATCTGACTGCGTCTGCATCAAGCGTTGTTGGGCATGAGTGTAAGATCCGGCCGGCTTATGCCGCTTGCATGTCGGAGAACCTCAAGACGGTATTGCATGTGACAAAAGGTTCCTACCACAGTCGCGAACCTTGTTACCAAGCATGAGGGGGATCTCAGAAGTCGTATTTCCAGAGGGTCGGCACAGTCAACCTCAAATTTGGGAGAGGAGTTGCTCACCAGAAATGAAATTTGCGCATTCATCGTATCGATGACAAGTTGTTCAAGTCGTGCGCACTTCAACCGATGCCAAGCTCCAGTGACGGATCACCGACGATCGGAAGCACCCCTGAACAGGACGGACGGGATTACCCTATTGGAAGGATGATGTTCGCGGTGATTGGCGAGGAGTGGGTGCAATCGGACGTGCGTGAAACAGACAACGTGGTTGCTTTGTAAGATCTGGGTCGTGACTTTAAACTCGAGGCTTTAAGTCTCATACTTCTTTGTGTCGTTATGAAGGGAGAGGGGCCGGGCAGGAAGCTTTAGTAAAGTCAGAACGAAGCCGGCGCCGGCGCGCCTAAGCACTCAGATAAATGAGTCAACAGATATAGTCGCCGAGGCTGATAAGGCGGCTGCCAGTCGTGGGCTCTGTGGACACGGACGGGAAGGTTTAGTTTAGCCCACGAGGAATATCCACATGGAATTGACAAAAAGAAGCTCGGGAGGAGACGAGGAGCGGGACGGATTCGGCACCCAAGGTAAGATAGAGAAAGAGAGGGAGAGATAATCTACGCTAAAGAAGGGGCAAAGGAGACAAGATAGTAATCAATGCTCGTCACGACTGAGTTTGTCGAGTCAGCGAGAGATAACGTAGCATGGTTGGCACCACTTAGACTTGCAATGGTGGAGTTGAGATAGATCGGCGCTGTTGCACAGGGCCACGAAGATGTGTTTTATTGTGGTTGCTCGTCCTGTTAAATGCGGCTGCAATGTCGCTGCACCTGCAGAGAGCCCAAAGAAGACGCGGTGGACGATGTCGGATGTCAGTGGCTGGAGATGCGAGATCGACCGGCCGAGTTGGTTGAGGGGCACGGAAGCGTGTTTATGTATTCCTCAGCACATCTGCCTATCTGGGTACAAACCTCGCCTATCGACTTCGGCCCATCGACTTACGACTGGGTTCCACGATATGTTTGGGTTACCTAAGGTCAGGTCAGGTGCGGGCAAGCAAAGTAAGTGCCGTACTAGTAGCAAGCATGGCGTCTAAAACGGGGCCTAGCAGAAGCAGCGGACGACATCGTCATTCTCGTCGTCATCGTCATCATCGCTGTCATGGTGAGTTCGGGCGTGCCTTGGCCCACCCTGAAAAGGGTATCCCGCAGACGCACGAAAGGACGGACAGGTAACGGACCTAGAGACGCAACGCAAGGGGGAAGAGGCGCCTCAAAGAAGGGAGAGAAACAAGACACCAAGGCCCGGCAAGGAACCTGTTGGTCGTTGAGGAGTACCGTGTCCAGGTACCGTGCCGACTGCATGTGTCCTACCTCTCCTACCTAAAGTACTTTGCAAGTTGCACCCGTGGACGTGGACATGTATGGGAGAGGCACTGGGCTAGTTCCTTTCCGGCGTATCTTGCAGCCACACATCGAAAACACAAAGGTCGTAATGCTACTACCTACTTCGTAAAGGGGCTAGGAAGTACGAAGTAGGTACCTACCTGCCTCCTAGCCCACAACTTATAAGGTCGTGATGCAGGCAGGTCATCGCAATACGGCAGAGCTAGGCCAGAGGCAGGTGTAGCACGAAGTAGATGAGTTCTTCCACGGTTCCGGCGTGGGGGGCTCGAACAAATCTCAGCTACCTTAGTGTCCCCAAGCTAATTGCTCTGCTCTATGTAGATAGTCTGGGGTATTATCGTATTATCTCATCGACTTACCTACCTTAGGTTAGGGCACGTTTGGTAGTGTTCTGCTACACCGAACTCCTCCTGCGTTGGACTGTGACAGGTCGGTATCTTTCTGGCGCTTCGCTGCGCTGCCGCATCAAGCAAGGTAGGTAAATGTCGGCGCCGAAAAGCTGGGCGAAGGTTCCATGTTACCGCACCCAACTTACCTACGAATTACTTACTGATTTACGCTTGGTAGCGCAGCGACCTAACCGAGGCAAGTTAAGCATCTGATAGATAAACATCGTAGTGTTCCAGTCTGGTATTAGAGCACTTGTAGAGGGGCACTTCGGGTCTTTACCTTATCAGCATGCACCCGGTCGGTCCCTGTTATCAGCCCCGCCATACGAAATAAGCTGTGGTCGTTTTCGTTTCTCTGCGGTGTCTTCGAAGGGTCACTCCGTGCGCCGGCCGGTCGGAGATTGACCATTTCATGTACGTCCAACGTGTTGAGCTAGGCACTTGGTCTAGATCGATACCGACGCAGGCGTCTCTCCCTGTAAAGAAAAACCGCACTGTGAAAACGTCCTGAGCATGTCGGTGAGGAAGAGGAGAGGCGTCCCTCTCGCGACGCAACGCTCTGCACAGAGACATCTTTAGAAAACAACGACTTAGTAATGACGATATATGGCGAGGAAACCCCTGATGGAGCGTTCAGGGCCCTTCGGCACACCCAGCGCCTATCAACAAATCAAGGGATGCCACAACCGAGTCCATGTAGGGCACCCGTCCCCCCTCCAGCGCTAATAAGATTTGGGCGCGATTTGAGGGCTTTGTCAGTTTAACGGTTCTCCACTTTGGTGGTGCTCGTTGAGGACCCTGGCGCGTGTCTCGCTCGGCATCTACGTGCACGCTGCGCCGGTGATGCCACCGTCTTTGGCCCGTCCCGTGCCACTCAAGTACTTGATATGTATATGTGGCCTCATATATATATGGCTGCTGTACACTACATCTGTCCCCGCTGCAGAGGTTGGGATTCAGGGGTCGTATGGCGCGGGATGAATTGCTTTTACCATCCGTGTCATTCCGAACATCGTGAACGCCAGACCAGATCTTCTGGTAGCCTAAGATGTCGTCACAATCACGGCTTATTATGTCCTTGGCAGATCGCCGTACGTGTTTCTATCAAATTTGAAGACGCTTCACCGTATCCGGACAGGCGGTTGGTGATGCTATGACACGAATAGGCGCGCATTAATATCGCCTGTGACGGTTTCGATACCGAGGCCATGGCCCCCGTCATCGGCTAGCTGGAAAAGGCGAAGAGACATCTAGGTATACGCATCATATAATACCACGGAGCAGTGTACGAAGCAAACAAATACCAATTGCTTGGTTCGGGCATCTCAACCAGTAAATCTTGCCGCATGCACCCTACTGCAGGTTCATGCATGGGGGTCAAGTGATCACTCACGTACCAATCTCTGCGGGGGCGCTTATATGGCTCCAAAGACCCGGCTTGACTAGTCGCATATTGACATTTCATACTGCCGCCATGATGCTTCGACGAGCCAGAGGAGTGGATAGCCGACTTGTCTCGAGAAAGCCTAGCTGCAAGCAGCAAGTAACATCAGGTGCGGCTTCTATTGCTAGCCACTGACATCATTGCGGCTTGCTCGCCGAGGAGCTTCCCTATCCAGCGAGGAGGTAGGCTTCTTATGGTGTCAGGGACTTGACTTCTTGACACCGACGACGACCAAGTTCCTCGGACTCTGACGATAATCGAACACGGCTTCAACCCAGCAGTCTTGCACTACATCGGAGTGTTGTCGTAGGAAGAGCCATCTGTCCGTGACGATTAAAGACTCAACCACCACGGCACTGAATGCCATTAATGTCCAAATAGCGCTGAGCTCCCTTTTGCGGGGACTGTATTGGGTTTCATATTTCGCGATCTCTTCGTCCGTGATATCGCTCATTCTCTCTTTTATTATGTCGCGTTGCTCATGGTATTCGGAGGAGGTCGTCAACTTAGTAATAGCACCCCTGACGTAGGCGTGCAGTGATTTATAGCAGGCCTTACTGAGTGACCCGAGAATCACGGGATTCGTGCTCATGTTGAACGGACTTTGAGCAGACCTGTCCGCTTCATCGCCTACCTTGGTGCCATCGTGGTAGACTTTGGAGATAACACCGCGGTCAAGAAAGATCTTCTGCAATACCGCACGGAAGAAGTGGCGAGTGAAGAAACCATCGCTTTCGGCCTCTGTCCAGTTGTACGGAGCCTGACAAGCCATCATTCGAGCGGTGATGTTCAGACGAATACCGTCACCTCGATAGGTACACAGACGATCACTCAGGGGAAAACCATGAGGATCATATTTAGCCGACTCTCTGATGATACGACCGTTGAGAGCTTGAAGACTAGGCCGCATATAGGGATGCTTGTAAGTCGGCGGTCCTAGTTTTTCGGTCAATAAGTTGTAACAGCAGCCCACAATTGCAATGGCTTGGACAGCTGGGTTGAGGATGAGCGAGCGGATTCCGTGGTGCGATAGATTTCCGCATGAGTGAATCGAGATGGCCATCAGCTTCGGATCTGTCTGAGGCGCCGTTGGCTCCAGGTTCGTGCTTTCTAGTTGGTCAATGACCGCAGTGAGGTCACCAGATTCCAAACGCCCTTCAATGTAACGTATAAAACCTTTGCCCTCCTCAGGGGTATATACGGCCTCGAACTCACTCCGGGATCTGGTATCAGCCACGTAATCACCGGGGGTTTTAATGGCTTTGGTAGCTCGTTTCAATGCCCGTTCATCTCGCTGATCCTCAGGCGTCATGCTATCGAGTTGTCGAATCCAGAGCTTCTTGTTTCTGATTATCTTTGGTTTTTCCACAACACGTGCTATTATGTCGAGCTCCTTAGCACCCGCGATGTTGTGCTCTCTCCCTTCAACGGCGACAATCTGCTTGTTATAGGGGGCGCTCGCTAAAGCTCTACCGAGGTAATTTTGACCACTGCCAAAGTCGACGAAGTGTGTTATCTCGTTATCATATCTGGCCCTGATATCGCTGGCCAGATGATCGATATAGTTTGCAAAGTTTCTGACTTCGTGCACCTTCTTCGGCTTCATGCCAACTGACATCTGCCAGGTCAACTTTGGAAGCCTTTCTTCTCTTGAGGGGCATTCTCGGGCCAAGGAGAGCCTCCTAATGTCCTTGATGTACCTGAGAAGACTCTCTGGCGGGCGGGGGTCCGTGAGCGAGTCAATATCTTCCCTCATGAGGACATCCAGTAGCCTCATGGGTTCGCACTGCAGAAGCCATGGCTGCCACTCGTCAGGCACAACGGAACTAAAGAGCCCAGGTTCGCTTGTGAAGAAGTCCAAGACGTGCACACCACCGCACAGGATCTGGAAGGTGTCTGAAGTTGAAACGAATTCCAGGAGATTGTCGACGTAGTCTTCTGGAGTAGCCCAGCAGTCAGGGTAGGGCAGGGGTTTAGATGGTACCATGCTGTCCTCTTTCAATATGTCTGTCCAAGTTGAAAATTTTCAGAGAACTTGAACAAGGAAATGTCATATCGGCACCTGTTGGGCCTTTGGTACCAGTGCATAAGGCGATCATAAATCAGGTAGGTAAGTTAGAACTGGACAGGAACGTGAGGAAAACTTGAAGAAAGTTACCTTAAGCAAGTACTTTGGATGATGGTTTATTTTATGTCTGCTCAGCCTACCGGCTGGTGACAACTGGCAAGCCTGCCGTCCGCAGCCGCACGTCATCTACGGTACCCTAAACCTTAGCTCTCTACCATCTCAACAGAGGTACGAATAGCTGTCTCTAAGTTCTTACCATACCCAACGAAGTAGGCATCGAGCAATATTCAACACATGCGCCAATTCAAGCACATCGCCATAAAACACACATGAGAGTACAAATGTAGCCACCAGATCATTACGCCCTAAATCTCTAAGTCGGCAGGATGATGTCCGCAATGAACGAGGAGGATCCCTTCCTCCAGGTCCAACAGTACGCAGCGCCCTCCATCCAACCATCCGTCCATGCAACCATACAACCACCCAGTCTTCCCCCATTCCCGAGTTCCCAACGCCATGCGATGCGATGCGGAGCCCGTCCTGACTGATTAACAGGGACGTCCTCGCCCAGATGCAGAGCACCCGACCGCTCTTCGCCTCGTACCTCCGCATCCGCAGCCTGAGCAGCACGCCCGCGCAGTCCCCCGAGGTGGCGTCGGCGCGCGCCGACCTCGAGTCCGCCCTCTCGACGCTCGCCGAGGACCTCGCCGACCTCGTCGAGTCGGTGCGCGCCGTCGAGTCGGACCCCTCGCGCTACGGGCTCTCGGCGCACGAGGTGTCGCGGCGGAAGAAGCTGGTCGACGAGGTCGGCGGCGAGGTCGGGGACATGCGCGAGGAGCTGGCCCGTCAGAACGCCGCCTTGTCCGCCTCCGGCCCTTCTGCTTCGTCCTCCGGCTCGCGAGCCGTAGCGGCCGCCAGGGCCGCGGCGAACGACGACCTCCTGCCGCCCAGCGCCTTCGCGCTCGACGAGGCCGCCTCGGCGCAGGGCGACGACGACGACGATAACGACGACTACGCCGAGTTCGAACAACAACAGCAGCTGCAGATGATGCGCGAGCAGGACCAGCAGCTCGACGGCGTCTTCGTCACCGTCGGCAACCTGCGGCGGCAGGCCGACGACATGGGCCGCGAGCTCGAGGAGCAGCACGAGATGCTGGAGCACGTGGACACGCTCGCGGACCGCGTCGGCGGCCGGCTGCAGACGGGCATGCAGAAGCTCGGCTACGTCATGCGGCAGAGCGAGGACCGGTACAGCAGCTGCTGCATCGCCGTCCTCATCACCGTCTTGATCATCTTACTGGTCTTGTTGCTTGTGTTATAGAATAGATAAGATATGACATGACGGGGATCGCATTTTTTTTCTTTCATTTTTATCTTTTCCTCTTCTCTTTTGATGCTTTCGAGCGGGACAAATGGCTGGCGGCGCTACGGATGGATCGTTTGCTTGATTGATTTACCTATATGTATACAATTGAATATGTAATAAGACAGCGCTCTTCGCGTGTGTATGATTCGGCCAGGACATTGTCATCTCTCTCTGGGATGGAATATCAGCGTACACCTTCGCGTCAAAAAACATAGCTTTAGACGCCCGCATAGATGCTCATCTGACCCTCAACGCCAATTGATACAAAAGAGTTTCCCAGAACCCCGTTATCTATATCGTGTGCCCCCCAAGTGGGCGTGTCCATGTCCCGCCTCGATCACTGCAGGTGAAACAAAATTTAAATTCATTACAGTTCTAGTCCGATGTCTCTCTTCAGCATATGCGCCAGGACCGGCAAGCCAGAGACGCCTGGCGTCTTGATCTGCGCCTTGTTCGGGAAATCAATCAACGCCGAGCGAAGAGCGGCGATAGCGGCACTCCCGTAGAAGTGGATGAAGCGCTCCTCATAGATCTCAATCATGCCTCGGAGGACCACGCACTGCGTGTTGGAGATTTCCGCGGGCGGCGTGTTGACGATCCTGGCCAAGCTCGTCCAGTACTTCGAGGGTGGCCAGGGGTTCGTGTTTGGGGATTTGGAGAAATCCCGCAGCGAGATGGCCGCGTACCCCACAGCGAGCCCTTTCATCTTATCCATATGCTGCTGTTCTGGTGCCCATGCACCTCCGTCCTTTTTCCATCCGAGCCGTAGACGGCCCTGCTCGGTGTTTTCGTTTCCGCGATAACCGAAGAGAACAGGGCAGGCCACTCGATATTTAGCCATCAGAATGTCTATCAGGGACTTCCCCCGCCATTGGTAGGCCTTGTGGGAGAATATCTGGGCGGTGATAACGCCGAGAGGGTCGGCGGCTTTGGGTTGGGCGCCGCACTCGTTGATGAACTGGTTAATAATGGTTTTCGCGAAGATGTTGAGGAGGTAGAGGAACAGTGACGGGAGCTGGGCTTCGTTGTGCAAAGCCCCTTCCACAGGTTCCCGCCGATCCATGACATATTGTGAGGGATCAACTGTCGCACTGGGAACACTACCACTAAGCGACTCGTGTAATATAGCTTGGATTGCTGCCGCCTTCGTGGGGGGTTAGTCAAGATAGTACATGACGGACAAGGAGTTACCGACCTGTTTCTTGTTGCCTCCCTTCTCAACTACCATTTGACCCAAGGTCTTCCTTAATTCCCGCCTCATGTCTCCCATCCGGGCCTTGAGGGGTGGTAGAGATTTGGCCTGTTCGGCCAAGGAGGCGCGTAGCTTCTTCAAGTTTTGGTGTATCACCACATACTGATCCGCTGGCGGTTTGGGTGCGAACGGGGCTGCAAGCGAATTCGGCTGAGGAACCGCGGGTTTAAAAACAGAGCCCGTGGGGGCAAGGGCAGCAAAGGGCGAGGCTTTGGTTGGTGCGACCGGCTGCTCGACCTTGGTCCCGTTTACCGGCAGCGTCTGGCCTGCATTTGATAGAGGGTGCTGGGAGGTGCCAGGTGATGGATTCAGGCCCGGTGGTATTGTATGAAGCGTGTTTGTTGGGCTGGTTGTCGATATCGAGTTCAGAGAGCGAGTGCCATTCGATTGAGGACCGTTCAATTGGGGCACGGGGGCAGGGCTCGGGGCTTCTGGCGGGAGCTTGGGCACAGTCGTGGATTTCAGTGCTCGGAGTCGTTCCTGCTCGGCTCGCAAGCTCTCCTCGTTACGAATTCGCTCTTCTTCCCTTCGCTGCAGCTGTAAGACGGCTGCCTCTTGCAGTTGAAGCCGTCGGCACTCCTCCTGCAACTCGTGGTCCTTAAACACTCTGATGGCAGCATCACGAACACGCTCGTGTTCGATCTGAGCGGCGGTGAGGGCATCCTGATAACCCAGCTCGGTATGCCTGTTCTCGGCAAGAAAATCGGATACGCGAGCGCGTAGCGGACTGCTCCATTGCCGAGATCGACGCGTCGCTGGGGAGGAAGCAGTCATGGCGCTTTGAGTATTATAAAATGGCTATAAAAAAAGCATAGTATGGATGCAAGGGAAAGACAGAATGAAGAGTGAGAGTGAGGATAGGACAGTCAAGAGCTGCGCCGTCTTGAAAGCAATGGAGAGCTGTAAAATAGATACTGTACAGGAGGAGGTTGGTGTTGTAGAAATCAAGCCTGCGTTCGAATGTCCCGCTCCCGACCTCTCGAGCAATAAGCAATGGAAGTACCTACATGGATACACACGGGCAGGTAGACCGTAGGACGAGGCTACAGGAGACAAGGGTCGGTTATCAAGTGTTGACAATTGCTGGGTGATGCTGGAAGCCCGAGTAATGATTGGCCGAAATTCATATCACTTGCCTGACAATTTGCCTACATGTACTTCGTAAGTACCAAGATACAAATAAAGAGGTCCCTACCTAAGGTACACTTTGTACCTCTAGGTACTTAAGTACCTTTTCTGCGTGCGTTACACGACAGCAGGTGTATTAGTGGTATCTATCTCAGTGTCCGAGTTCCCCGTGTTTGTCGTTACGCTAACTCGCAACTTGTTTGCGATCTTGCTTGTCTGTATCAAAGCACAACAAGATATGTTCAAGCAGCCATTTATTTATTTAAATAATGAAAGCATCTGGGATCTCTTGAATTAATTATCTAATTTTTGTGAATAGCCCTAACCCACAGTCTAAGGGAAAGCATCGATCAACCATACCGACTACCAGTCTCTATGACTGACAACCCAGTCACTTACAACTTACAACTAACTCGGCGCACGTCTGTCTCAGAGACAGCATCACCAACATGGGAGACACCGCTCGACCCAGAGTGCCATACGATGTCCTACTTCTCGTTGCAAACTTCCTTATTGAGGAGGACCTAGCAAATCTTGCAGCAGTCAATCGGGATCTTAGCAAGCCCCTTTCACGGCAGGCCCTCAAGCTTAGTCTCATTCGCGGGCAGTTCAACCAACATAACCAAGTCATCCCGCACTACTTAACCTACTTTGTGGGCAGTATTAATAGTCCGCCACATCCCCCACCCCTGATGTATGCCGCTCGCCACGGCGATATTGAAATGCTCGCTCGGGCATTGGATCTACTCGACTTTCTTTACCCCGACGGCTGGACATGGTGGGGGCTATACAATGCCTCCGTCAGCAGGCTTCTACACCACGCAGCGCAATATAGCCTAGAGGCCTTGCAATATCTTGTAGCAAGATTCCCGCTGTTGCCAGCTTCAATGGTGGATGAGAACGTTACCCCTATCTCAGTGCTCAATAACACCATGTATTCCAACGGCGAAGGGTACTACGTCCGCAACCTGTTCGTTGACGCGAGAAACCAGGGCCTAGTTGCAACTGCTCTCACGATGGAGAGGTACGACTGTGCTTCCTTCCTTCTCAAGCACCAGCCATCTTTGTTCCCTAACGGTTTCCCCTTGGGACAGTACTGGGTATGTTTTACTTCGGCTACCACCCTTCAATTCATGATTGATCACGGTTGCCTTGTACGCACAGATACACTACATCGGGCTGCTGGCATGGAGTATCTGACTGATCCTCGGGTTTTCGATATCCTGGTGAAATATGTAGACGTCGAATCCCCGCGTCCGATCTCAGCAAACAGTGTGATGGCCGAAGCGTCGACCCCGTTGTGTACTGCTTGCGACAAGGCTCGGCCGCTCAATGTCAAGTCTCTCCTTCACTTAGGTGCCAACCCAAACGGAGTCAGCAGTAATTACTGGCTCAAGAGAATTCCGTTTAACATAGGGTTCCGTTACTTGTCACCAAACCCGCTACTTACGCTTTTATTTTCCAGCCGCGTTGAACTTGCGGGATGGGAATGCAACAAGGTTCTTGCAGACTTCTTGAAATGCTTGAGGTTGTTGCTTCGATGCGGTGCTTCGACTTCAGTCTCGATTCGACGTGGTACTGTTCTCGAGCTCTTCGTCCTGAGAATGTGGAAATTACTCGGCTTTCGTACAATGAGCCTACCAAGTTATAAACGGCCACTGATTGTCGACCACTCTGACCCCGTTGCCGAGGCCGAGGGAGTTGAGGCTATGCTAGCAGCTCTGGACGACAGTGAGATGGACGTGTCACCCTGGGACCTTGTTTGCGAAATTATCGCTGAGTCGGAGCCTGCCCAGAGAGAAATCATGGGACAAACCCCAGGCAAGGCGCAAGTTGTCAGACTTCTCCGGCATTATCAGAAGATATGGGGTGATCTCGCCGGCCCCGCACAGACGCGACGGCACCTTTTGTCGCACATGACACTACCAGACAGGTTTGGAGCCCAGTTTTACGTGCAAGCGGAGGGAACAGAGTAATGAAGTCCTAGATCGGCAAGGGAGATAAGATTCAGGAACTCGTTGACGACAGTCAGTCCTGGATTCAATCCCTCCTATCTAGGTAGGAAGGCAGAGATTGGCGACCAACCTTAATCAACTAAGATCTCTAGAGAGAAATGGATTAATAAGCCTTCCACTACCACGTTCAGACGGAGTACAGGCGTCCGGGGGCTTAACGGAGACACGGGGACTTGGAGGGACTTGGTTTTCTGATTTCTGCTTTATGCTACAACGGCGGAGAGGCCCAGCTCTCTGATCGTTAAAACCCAAAAACACTATAAAACGACTAAACGACAAAAACAGCCACGAGAGTGACAAAGCACAGCCGTCTGCCTGCCAGCAGACAACCTGAACAACCTACGGGGAGGGCAGAAGCCCAAACCAATCGAATACTCAATTCTCGACGGCGGCCAGCCAGCCGCTTGTAGATGCCGAATGTAGGGTCCACGAGCATGGGAAAGATGATGCCTACGGGCCTGATCTGGCATCTTATTATGTACTATATCCTGTATACTAGACAGATAGAGCTTGCCACGTCGATAGTACCCCCAGGGAGGTCAGCGGAGAGGCTAGATAGCCCCGCACCGACGTTAACAATAAGAATAAGAATAACAACAACAACTATCAAGTAAATCTACGAGCCTTCCCATGTGCACTAGCTAGTGTAGAGAATAGAAAGAGAATAAGAAATTTTCAGTATGAATAAACAGCGTATAGCCCATTCATTACCTCGACCGTTTAACTTGATATATAGAAGTGCTTATTTACTTACGTGCCTAGATGTAGGTGCTAGGTCAGCGGTGATTAAAATGCGCTTTGTAGCCAAGAACATCTCACCTTGCGGGCATTGTTTGTAATTGTACCAATCAATTCTTCAGCTACCGCAGGCAGCCACTTTTTAACAACTTTGAAGTGTCGAGGTAGATAGTAGGCATGAGATCTTAGATTCATATGAAAAGTCCTACGTACATATATCAGTAGGCAGCAGTGATTAAGTAAGTAATGTTATATACCGCATTATCGCCGTTCAAAGTCCGATAAGACTCAGCTGGGAACGTGTCGCTCGCAGACAGAGTACCTATACAGTTAGCCTACAACGCCCTGAGACGAGAGGTCGTCTAGACGCTGTATCTAGAGAGCTAGCCCTTTCTTCTCTTGGCGAGCAAAGCGCGCCGAAGCTGGGCCTCAACATGCCCTTAAAACGAGGACTGGAGCGTGGCTCGTGCGATTTCTGTTTTAGACGCAAGATCAAATGCGACCGTTCTTCCCGTGTCGCGGCGGGTCGTCTTGCGTGTTCCCAATGTGATCTGCGCGAGACGCCGTGCACTTTCGAATCTGATGACGTCCGCGTTCAACGGCGTCGGAAGAATACAGATGTTAGTCGTCGCGTCAGTACGTCAACGCCAGTTGAGACGGAGGCTCGGCAGCAAATTGGTCATAGTCTTGTCGATGGCGATGAATGGGCACAGACAAGAGACCCGGCCTCTGGTCTCAGCAATGATCTATTGTATTATCCGTTTGCCGATAGTACTGCTGGCTCAGATTCGTCATTAGATATTGGTGTTGCCACCGGTTCCCAATGCCCGACGACGACGTCTTCGCTACCAATTTGGCCAGACATCGAATTCGGGCTAAGCCCTGGTAGTGCTTCGTTCCTCGACTCGATCTTCTTGCAGAGCCATGATATGACAGAACCCGTCCCGAATCTGGGTGATATTATGCCAACCCAGCTTCTTCAACCTGTTAATGAAGAGCAGGATAGTGTAGCCCTGACCAAAAACCCCTATTCCAGTCTCGACATCCAACCCGAAACCCTAGATGTGGCGATTGATGCATACTTTAGCTTTGCTTCCCTTGCTCTCCCCATCCTCTCCAAAGACGATTTCATGGCAGACTACAAGGACCACAGAGGTAGTCCCGCACTCGTATTCGCTGTCGCATGTCAAGGCTGTCCCTTCATCCAAGCCCCAGAAAGATGGTCATTGCAGCAGCGTCTTGCTTCACGCTTCAGAGAAGCGTTTCTCCAAGCACGCTGCACCGCGCCGGAGAACGTCGTGAGACTCGACGACCTGGAAGCCCTGGCGCTCATGGTCGACTTTGAATACGAGAATTCCGGGGATTTGGACTCACCCCTCCAGTCGCAGCTGCACAATCTGCTGTTGACGCACGATTCCCTCGTCGCCATGATGCTACAATACCGCATCGAGACTCGTCCCGCAGCAAAAGCAGCAACGGGCACGGCGACTGTGTTGTCAGGTGCCACGCAGCGCCAAACGCATCTCTTCTGGTACGTTTACGGGTGCGACGCCTTCTTCAGCCTCGACCGCAAAGTGGCGTCGCGGATCCAAGACGAAGACGTCGACTTGCCGAGACAATCCCACGAAGTCGGAAACCACGGCTACTTCGAGGCCATCCTGAGCCTGGCAGTCATTGCTCGAAGGATGGGCCGGATGCTCTGCGGTCCCGTAGCGAGACGAAAGGGGGTGAAATGCCAGGATGTAGAAAACGTTTATAAGCAGCTCGAAGAGTGGCGTGCGAATACCTGTCCGCATGCCTTGCAGATCCCCAACCCCAGCCACGTCGCAAGCTCCCGACGAGAGAGCGTCGTAGCCGCGGACACGGGGATAGACCAGCTCCTGCCTCTCCACGGGGTAATCGTCACGCTTCTGGAGTTGAATTGCGTCATGCAGCTCGAGGACTGCGTCTCGCGGTACGGCATCGAGGACCGCGGCTCTCTGACGGGGCAGATCGCCGACATGCGTGTGAAGTACGAGACGCTGCGAGCGGCGCACAAGATAGTAGAGGTGGCAAAGTGGATTGAAGAGCTCACCGCTGGCCGCGGGACGTCCGCGCCCGCGTCCGCAATCACGCCTTTCGTGGCTGATCTCGCGCCGGGCGTAATACGCAATATCTGCGCCGGCGCTTCCAACTGGATATCCCTGAGAGCGGCGGAGGTGTTTTGCCCGGTACATGTACGTGAGATGTCAAATCCCGCCGCGGCAGGGCCTGTAGATCATATACTCGGCGACGGTGATATTGCGGGACTATCGAAGGGGCGGGCGAGGGGCTGGGTGGAGTCGTTGGCTACGCTGCGGGATGTCGCCGCCACGGCGACTTCACATCGAGATACGGGACGTCTAGTCAGCCGATTGGATAGGCAGCTTGAGCATCTGAAAGACATTGTGAGTGCGGATGAGGAGCGAGGCCGCGTGTAGCCTGACCGCCAAGATATCCAGCCCGCCGCGAAAGTCCCGTCGAAGTCCCGCGGGCCTTATGAAGGGAGGAAGCAGAGCACTCCATGCTCGCCGTCCTGCATTCGAAGTATTTAATGTAGTGTCACGTCTCTGTTTTGGTTCTTCTCTCTCGGCTACAAGACCTCATGTGTAGCGAAATAAAAATACTTCAACAAACTCCACTAAGCCGACACCGAGCATCTATCCGCGGCTACGACACCATGGAGTCTTTTCTTCTCGGACCAATTTACGAGCCTCCCACTGGATCGCAAGCGTCCAGCGTTCTAAGCACCTGGTCTTCTCATCTCTCGGAGATTCTGAGTCAAGTCCTACATTCCGGCCACAGCGACTTCGGAGACTTCGAGGCAGACACGTCGTCGGTCTCCATCACTGTGGTCTCGACGGAGGACGACGAGGACGCCCCGTTCTTCGACTTCCATTACTCTTCGCCGTCTCTGAACCATTCGGCTGGCGGCACCGACCACGTCACGAAGAACTCGATCTATCGCATCGGGAGCATCTCCAAGCTGTTCACTGTCTACACGCTCCTGGTCGGGTTCGGATGGGACAGCTGGGATCAAGCCGTTACACGGTATATCCCCGAACTTCGAACGGCGGCTTCGTCCAGCGCTGGGCACACGATTGAGGGAGCCGACTGGGGCACGATCACGATTGGTGCTCTAGCCTCTCAGTTATCCGGTATTGGGAGAGACTGTAAGAACACTTTGCACGCGAGGAGACGTGCCTGTCTAGAATAGTCGAGCATTTAGCTGATACTTCTGGATAGATGCCAACGGAGATCTAGCCAGCCAGAACCTTCCTTTGGCGCAAGCTGGTTTCCCGGAACTTTCACCTGACGACATCCCTCGTTGCGGTGGCAACTCCAGTCTACCACCTTGCGGTCGTCGAGGTTCGTAAATGTTGACATCGATAACTACGCTTCGTGCTAACGATGTAACCAGAGTATTTCCAGGGTCTGGTTCAACGCCATCCCGTGTACGCACCGCAGACAACGCCGGTTTATTCTAATGTTGGATTCCACATTCTTGGATACGTCCTCGAGGCCATGGGTGGTACATCGTATAGTGCTCTCCTACAGTCTAAAGTTCTCGGGCCCCTTGGGTTAGCCGACACATCGGCGACGGTGGTGCCCCCGAATAGGGGTTCGTGGGTGGTTCCTGCTGGAAACAAAAGTGGCTTTCACGATATTTACGGCGGAGAGACACCGTGAGTACTTCGCGATGACAGCATTGCCTAGGAAGAAAGCGAAATTTAAGAATGGATCGGGCTAATTCTTGGATCGACTCACAGGACGGCAGGCATATATTCGTCATCGGATAATCTAGCTCGGCTAGGCCGTAACATTTTACTCAACAAACAACTATCAGCCCTCGACACTAGAAGATGGATGAAGCCCACGTCTCACACGTCTAGCCCGTTCTTTTCCGTCGGGAGCCCCTGGGAAATATGGAGGACGCGGAGTCAAATCACGAGTGGCCGAGTTGTCGACCTCTACACTAAATCAGGCAGTGTTGGGCAATACACCTCACAGCTGATACTCCTACCGGATTACGGCGTGGCGCTGTCTGTGCTCGTTGCCGGATCTAGTAGTGGCCCCGTCATCACCATCGCGACTGAGATGGTCCTCCAATCCCTCATTCCCATGCTCGAGGACATCACCATCAGCGAGGCCTGCGGAAAGCTTTGCGGTACATACGAATCATCGCAGTCTAGTGTGAACTCGAGTGTCACGATAACCGCCGATGCTACTGGCCTGTACTTGGATCGGTGGATCAATCAGGGCGTTGATATCAAAGCGGTAGCAGAGGCCTATGCAGTCGGGACCGGAAGCTCACCTGTTCGATTTCTCCGGCTCCAGGCTACAAATCTACGAGAGCCGTCTGATGTTGACCACAACGCACGGAGCATCCGCCGCGTGGCGTACCGGGTGATTTTTGACACGACGAGTGAAGATTCAGATGGGCCGCCCCGTATATTGAACCCGAACACGCACCAGTGGAGCTCAACCGATTCGCCCTTCTATGGGGAGATTGCTGTTGACGACTTTGTGGTCCATATTGATGCCAATGGGACCGCCACGATGGTAGAGCCGAGGGTGTTGAGAGATATATTACAGAGAGCGGGCTAGA
The DNA here is from genome assembly GCA_022578495.1 of Nemania sp. NC0429. Lineage (NCBI taxonomy): Eukaryota > Fungi > Ascomycota > Sordariomycetes > Xylariales > Xylariaceae > Nemania > Nemania sp. NC0429. Next base: position 129 of record MU392188.1, on the reverse strand, counting down.
TACAGTCGAAAGTTGTTGGCATTGATGTTTGGCCTGTGTAATATCGGGGGGGGGGGGGGGGGGGCGCCCGGGGGGGGGGGGGGGGGCGGGAAGGGCTTGGGGGGGGGGGGGCGGGGGGGGGGCGAGCGC